>CM056821.1:12845864-13228364 GCA_029853015.1 Chelidonichthys spinosus | reverse complement strand
AAAAACTCATTTTTAGCCATATTTCACTAGTATTGGGAATTGTTGCATTTCATCAGTGAACTGCTACGACGTGGCATTTGTCTCAAAATATTCAAGATGTATTGCCTAAAAGCAAGTCCCTATATCTCACCAAAATGTTACTTGTTGTGTCTTGTATTAATTATAATATGTTTTGTCTAGTAATTAGAGTTATATAAGTAATTGTTTTTGCAGTGTAAGAAACAGACAACTCCACACCCACTTCATGCTGCGCGGAGGTGAAAAGTGTAACACTATGCTAGAACATTCTCCGATTCTCATCCTAAACTGCTGTGAGGCTACTCGTAGAGCAAGAAGATCATTTTGAGAGGACACTGTATGCATGTAATAAGTAAAGAACTGACACCTGACACATTCAGAACTGAAGCTAGAGGGGTCACTAGAGAGCAACCCACATCTGTTATGAATGAGGTCAATAATTCACGTTTGCAACATCCCAAACAAAAGGGCCATAACATTAGTGTGATGCTTAATTGCAAACACATTTAACAAGAAGAAGTGATCATTTTCTCATCGGAGGGGGAAAATTCCAGTTTGTTAGTAAGTTAGAGAGAGAGAGAGAGAGAGAGAGAGAGAGAGAGAGAGAGAGAGAGAGAGAGAGAGAGAGAGACTGGACAAATCTCATAATTTAGGACTGAGCAACTCCAGAATGGATCTAATATCTCTTCTCACTCACACACACCAAAGCTCAATGTATCCTCTGTTGTCTTTTAAACTCATGTCAGTTACACCTGTAGGTTTGGTATCCAGTTTCTTCTTGTTCTGATTGCAAAGTCTCACTGTGGAGTTTATTATTACAGTAATACACTAGTGGGATTGCAAAATAGTTGCATATGACATAGGATATGGTATGATATCAAGTGGCAGACGGCATAATCCACATCCACAAGTTGTTTTTCTCGTGGGTTTTATAAGTTCATATTCTCAACTGTTCAGCACCAGGTGCGGAGACGCACCACCCATCAATGTCACACTTGCCTCAGGCAGCCAATCAAATCGAGCAGGCTTTCATACGTCTTTCTGTTTTGATGCCAGTAGATGTGGTAGGAACGGACAATGAAAGGTTGGTATTAGTGTTTTTTAATGATGATGAGCTAAACCTTCTTTCAGTATATATAAATACGTATGTTGATAAATTAATACAAACACAAAGGGAGACAATATTAAACGCAGTCCTCAAGTTTTTAAAAGGACTATTGCAGCAGCACGGTGGCACTTTTATGCTGGAATTACTATCTACCATTGGCAGAGGTGTTATAAAGCCTAACAGCTGTGGGCATTAAGGACTTCCTGAAGCGTTCTGTCCTGCAGCAAGATGAGCCTCCTACTGCAGCTGCTTTTCTGGTCACCCAGGATGTTGAACAGGGTGGCTGACATTGTTCAGGATGGCCTAGACCTCAGCCCGCATGCCCCTTTTTCACCACCTTCCCCAGCGTGTTCAGTGAGTGCCAAGCACCGAGCCAGGATTTTTAACAAGCTTGTCCAGCTGCTTAGTGTGTTTGTCTGTTAGGCTGTCTCCCCAGCAGACTGCAGCATAAAAGAGGACACTTGCCCCTATCAACTTTATAAAGCATGTGCAACATTTCACTGCAAACATCAAAGACCCTGAGCCTCTGGAGGACAAATTGGCAGCTCTGCCCCTTGCGGTAGACAGAGTCTGTTTTTGCGGAGCTGTCCAGCCTGTTATTCAGGTGCACACCTTCATATTTATAGGGCAACTCAATGCCCTCCCCCTGGATGTTGAGCAGGAGGCAGTTGGTATTTTTGTAACTGAATGCCTTCATTAGGTCCCTGTACTCCCCGTCCTGTCCATCCCTACTACATGCCAGGATAGCCATGTCAGCAGAGTATTTCTGAATGTGGCATGACTCCCGAGTTATATCTGAAGTTGGTGGTGTACAGAGTGAATACGAAAGGACCCAGGACCATCCCCTGTAGAGTCCCAGTTCTGCTCACTATTGTCTGAGGGACACATTTCCCAAGCTTGACATACTGAGGCCGGCCTGTCGGGTAGTCTGTGCTCTGTATGTGGCTTGTCTCTCAGTATGGAGGATTGCATCGTTTTGAATTCACTAGAAAAGTCAAAGAACATAATCATCACATAGTTCCCTAGTACATCCTAGTGAGAGTAGGAGCATGTAAATGTTACTGGTTTATACAGGGGTTATTATTGGGAAAGCAGTGTACAGTCATGGCATCCCTACAGAAGTTAATGTTGTCTGTGGTACAGTCAACCACCTTGTCAATGTCAGTGACCATGCTATTTCCATGTGACGCCAACAGTACACTCCAATCCATACTTTCAAAAAAGTCCCTCAGAGACTTGCAGGCCTCTGGTGCCCACTTCTTGAATGAACAGGTGCAGGATGCCTGATTACACAGTGTTTGTAGGACAGTTGAAGAAAGACCACGTTATGATCTGATCTGCAAAGTGGTGGTAGAGCTGAGGCTCTGTAAGCTTCCTTGACGTTTGCGATTGTAGCCAGATGCATTCTTGCTCTGTTTGACCCTCCCTGCTTCCCTTACACTCCGATCCCCGCTAACGAGGGGGGCGGGGCAGGCACGTAACCTGTTCATTCATTCACTTAAATTCCAGGTTATACCAGGGTATAAAGTAGCCTAGGCTTAGTCCAGCTCGCCTGTCTAGAGTGGTCCTGCTGCTGTCTTGTCCATAGCTGTTAGTACCTACCTACTCTCCATCCGAGCTCCCTCCTAACTGTTTTACTTTAGCTTAGCCTACTGCTGCCCATCCGCAGTAGTGTGTGTTTGTTTGTTTGTTTGTTTGTTTGTTTGCTTGTCTGCTGTTGGGTTTTCTTTGCGGATGTGCTTTGTCCAGTTTTTGTTTGCAGCATCTGCCCTGCATATACGAATGCATGCGGCTGGGTTTGCTGTGAGTGTGTAATGTAGTTTTATTTCTCATGAGTGTGCTCATGTATTAGCTCATGGCTGGAAGTCCCACCTAATATTTTATACTATATGACTAGCTCTGACCATTGCCTAATCATGTCGATATGTTTAATTTGACTTTCCATTGGCAATGTTTTCATGCTGAGCAACACGTGTATGTATAAGTGTGTATTATCAAGTGTAGCGATCTCTACTTTGTCTCCTTCCATATAAATGTTCTCGTCATCCATATGAATAAGAGGTTGTCACTCCTTTATGGAATCTTGTCTATTTATTTTTGTTCTTACACCATAACACTGGGATTAGCATCAGTACATGGCATGCTACCGAGTAGTGCTAAACCGGAAGTAATGGAGAAAACAGAAGGGTCTCACAAACAGGGAGCATAAAGTCACATGGCAAACTAATGCACCGTATACAATACATGTGCTCAAACAAAGAATAAGATAGGGAGACATACTTGAATCATTAATATATTCTGTGACATAAAGTAATATGAAGTAAGGACACATAACTGAACATCAAGGTTTCTCCAATTATTAAACATTTGAGAAATGGGGAGAAAGGATTTGATGGTGACAAAATATCATGCCTGCACAATGAGCGTGCATGAAAGGCATTCCTCCACTGACAGTGAGCTATGCTGTCTGAGCTTTGAAGACTTCGAGGAGTGCCTTATCACAGTGTTAAAAGTGTCTTTGTTTAGGGAAAGTGTCTTGTAAATCTGGCATACGTTTGTCAGCCAAAATGGTCCTGAACCTGTTTTGACACTTTGTTGCCCCAGCAGCTTTTAAAAGTAACCTTTCCCACATGTCAGAGGTAAAGTTTAGTAGGCTGAGCCTTCTAATGTGCCTGTATGGGCAGGAATGAACTAGCTAACAATTTGCCTGTGTGACAATGAGTGAATGCTGGATTGGAAGTGATAGCACATTCCTTGTAGATTTCCCACACAGTCGGAACAAGCATAGTGAAAGAGAAATGAATGCAATCTTATCAGAGCATGCACACGAGGTGATGCATATGTTACACCACATTTCTGCATTGTCTCCTTTGTTTTTATCTGCTTGCAGTTTGGCTCAACAGGTTAATGCTGCTGTGTTGATGCTTCATACATTTGAAATCCGCCGTTTGACTTGAATTGTTTGTATCCTGGAAGCTTAGCATGCTTTGTCAATGTGTTTGACATACACAGCAGAGGTAGCAGTCACTGTTCTGGTTTGTGCAGTTTCGCACTGAAGGACTTATTAAGTTTTGTCAATGATTAGAAATACATGTGAATGTACTATCATGGTAACTAAGTAGGCTACTCATGCAAGGTTAGTTTAACAGTGTTTAGTTTGGATGGATTTAATAAAATACAGTCCATTCAGATCAGTTAAATGTATTTAAGTTTAATCATCCATCAAATTCATAAATGATTAAAGTTCTTTGCAGTTTGGTTTAAAATGACACCTCTGAGGAACCTGATTCATAGATTCAAACATCAAATTGCAAATCAGTGCCACATCTATCTCCTGTTTACTGTCTAACATACTTTCCAAGACACATCAAAAATTAAGCCATTTCTCCACTGTTATCTACCTTTAGATTTGATACAAACATCAACTCAACTGCACAGAAAGGAAGAGTAGACCTTTGCAAAATTCAGTATCAGCTGTTCATTTCTGCCTGGTGGAAAACCACCACACCTGCAGCTGGAAGCTCTTGGAGAGCTGCTGTAGCTGCTTCCTGGTTGTGTAATGAGTAACAGCCACTGGGCTTTCCCTTGCACAAGTCTACCATGCATCTGAGGTCACCTCAGTGCCAGGATGCAAATACTATGCAAATCATGCAAAACATATGGAAATATGACCAACAAAGCAAGAATTGGGGGGCAGGTTATGCAACCTATTCCGGCTAACTACCAAAACAATGAACTGTGGTTCTGCACTTGAATCAGACTTTACAGTGACAACATTACGTTTTACTCACTTAAGTATCTTCTTCCTGATCTGTATCATAGCACTGTTTGCGAGGTGTCATGCACCTTACATTTTAAGAAAGCACCATGATGAAGAAATTGGGTTATGATGAGCATAGAATAATGGCTTACTGCAGTCTCCATGTTTTTTGTGAGATATCTGTATTGTCCATTAAATATATAGAGAAGACAGCTATATGCTTTATATATTGTGCAACTGTGACACCACATGGGCTGATAATGAAGCTCTCAAGGCACCAGCACCAAGGCCAGGGATATGGGTACATTAGTTACGTATTATAACTCCAGATTCATCCTACAGCACAGATTTATTTTTGCACCCTTGAGCCCTTTGCCATCATGTCCTCTACAAAATATAGTTTAAGTTTATTTATGGATAACCCCTTGAGATGAGCAGTCATCTCATTTTCAAGGGGGTCCAACAGAACATACAAACCAAGGCAAGACATTACAGTTACAACATTACAGTTACAACAGACACAACATACATAGAGGCTCTCATCAACCCACCTATCCACACACCAATCCCAAACCCCTCCATCCCCACCTGCTGCAGTTTATAACAATTGCCAATTGACTTGACATATCCAACAAGAACAGTAGCCATGTGCTACAGCATAATGTTGATGCACAATGCAACATGGTACAGTACAACACAATAGTATAGATAGAGAACCATACCAACATACAATACCCTATACTCATATCCAAACAGCATACACCAGACCCCTCAAGCATTATACACGTATACATACTGTATACATCATGCACATAAATACATGCATGTATACACACACACGCACACAACTCACAACAAAACTCAATATACTCTTATTTGGCTGCTATATACTGTATACCTACCACACAACACACACCAATAGAGAAGATCAACACCACTGCATGACATTTCATTTCATGACATTGTGACACAATATGATACAAGAGTGCAATGGCCATGCATACACAATAGCCATGTCAAATAATCACTCACAGAGCAAGATGATAAGGAGCTCGAAGACTCTGACACTAGTAACAGGTACATGGTTTTATAAGGAAGGGCAAAAGTGTATTTTTAAATAGATGAAATGAGCTAATGGTGCGTTCCATTAACCTCGGAAGTCGGAAGCCGGAGCTGGGAATGACGTCACGCCCGAGTTATCAGCGTTTCCGTTACAAAGTCGGAAAAAGTAGCCAACGGCCAAAAACGGAAGACGAAACCAAATGGCTACATCTCCAAAAGTTATCCTCGCGCTTGCCTTGTCCGAATATAAACACCTTCTGGACAAATATGCGGTCCTTCTGCAACCTGCAAACACGGTGGATTAAGAGAAAACACAAAGTCTTTCTACGTATTTCATTGTTTAAAAAAAGTATTGATCGCCCTTTGATCGGTCATCAGTAACGTTACTGTTTACAACGGGGGCAGCCATCTTTAAATGTCAAGTCAGGCTTGTCTGGATCGTCCGACTTTCCGAGTCGGAAATCCGACCTCGGGGCTCGTTCCAGTTGAAATTTCCGACTCGGAGCTCGGATATCCCGATTTCCGAGTACAACTGGAACGCACCATAATAGTTGTTATGGCAGTAGGCAGAGTGTTCCAGTCAGAAGGAGCTTTAAATGTAAATACGGTCTCCCAATTTCTTTGTTGGTTCTTGGAATGAAAAAAAGGGTTGCCTTAGTGAGTATGAGGGTGTGTACGGTAAAAGGTATTGTTTTAAATAAGAAGGGTTGTTGAGATGGATACATTTAAAGATGAACTGGAACCAGTGGTAGCATCTTCGAGCATAGGGGGATAACCAGAGTAGTGTTTGGTACATAGAACAGTGGTGAGTTAGATATGGAGCAGCATAATCCAGTATTGGTAGTAATAGTTGAGAGACAATTATTTTTCTCATCTGAAAGGTAAAACAATTTATATGACGGTAAGCAATTGCAAGATTACAGCTGAGTTTTTTAGAAATCGTCTCAATATGCTGCTTAAATGAAAGAGTTGGGTGGAGTCGAACACCAAGATATTTAAAGCTCAATACTTGTTCTAGTGTTCTAGTGGTGATCCTTCATTAAATGATATAGTCAGATCAAAAGAATTACCAAGGCCTTGTCTGGTACCAAATAACAAACTGCATGGTTTATTTTTATTTAAAAATTAGTTTGTTACATAAAAGCCATTTCTGAACAGAGGTAAGGTCTGATCGAAGGGATCTTTCAATTCCGGACTTAGTACAAGATGTATATAGCACTGCATCATCAGCATATAGTTGTGTTTGACAGTAAGAACTGATAGGGAGGTCTTCCATTAAAGGTAACACATTGGCGTCTGTTATGAAGGTATGAATTAAACCACAGTAGATCGTTTTGAGAGAGACCAATAGAGTAAAGTTTATCAAGCAGTAGGTAGTGATCAACAACATCAAAGGCCTTGGTTAAATCAAGAAAGATGGCACCAGTGAGTTTACCATCCTCAGAAGCAGTGAACAAATCGCTGGCGAGTTTTAACAGAGCTGTAATTGTGGAGTGATTAGGTCTGAACCCAGACGTATGGAGGGGTATATACAGTATATATACGTATATACCCAGAGGTATGGCAATAGAATGTTAAAAGTTGAGACATAATGTGATAGCTGGTTGAACACTAGTTTCTCGAGGATTTTAGCCACCGAGTTGATGATTGAGATGGGGCGGTAATTATTAATATCATGTGGGTAGCCTCCCTTATGCAGTGGTGTAACATTGGCACACTTCCATGTGGAAGGGAGGGCACAAGATGAGAAGGATTAAACAGGTTGCATAGTAGGTACATTAGAATATTAGCTCCTAGTTTAATGAATTTAGTCTCAATACCGGCTGGTCCAGAGCCACAATCATCCTTTAGTTAATTAATAACATGTTGAACAGGTGTTATTTTTTCTTCTACATGTAGAGGAAGCTGGAAAGTCACATATAATAGATGGGTCAAATACATTAGTGCTACATACAGTGGAGACGTGCTGGTTGAATGCATTGGATATAAGAGCAGGGTCCTGAATGATGTCATTGTTGATCTGATTCTGATTGCTGATATTTTGATTTGATTTATTAAGAACATTATCTAATCTTTTCCAGAACTTTTTAGGATTATACATGTCTTCAGAAAGGTGTTTTTTAAAATAACTTGATCTAGCATTACATGTTTTTGTCATACATTGATTCCTTAGGGACCTATATTTTTCCCAATCAGCAGGGTCCTTTGTTTCCCTGGCAGTTTTCCAGACTTCATCCCGCTCATTGAAAAGGCTTATCAAATCAGCATCCAGGGTAAATCTTTTCCCTTGACTTTCATTTCCCTCCAGGGGGCATGCTTATCAATAAACAAACTCAACAGTTGGAATAAGTTGAAACCTGTCCCAGTTAATTGCAGTCAGGTCATTAATATAGTTATCATAGTTAAATTTCCTATATTGTCTAACACAAATATGTTTAGTAGGGAGACGGGAAGGTTTAATCTAACGACTCCTGCATGGTCTGTGCAGCCCACCCACGGGTAAAGCGGCGCTCCTACAGGATGTTCAGATTCAGCTCCTTTTGTTACATAACGAAAGGAGTAATTTGCATTGGCCGAAAGCGCAGCTCGACTTACCGGTTGTGGCACTGGGTCATTCGGCTGGTGCTTGTGAATAAATCCCGATGCGGCTCTGTCACACGCACTCTGGTGCTTCTTCACTGCTGCTGCTGGTCGGACAGAACCCAGGAACGCGTGTACGATGGTCCGGGTCTGGTCTCCTGCGTTTAATTTTTTATGACAATGTGCCGGCTAAGGTTCGTGTTAGCTTGTATGTGTGTGCTAACTGCTTCAGTAACGAGGGTCAGTACAAAGCTGGCTTTGCCTCGACACTGACTGTAGTGGCAGCTTTCCAGCAGCCACTTCTGGGAGCGGATACAACCGGACAACGCGCGTTGTAAATTATAGATCCATTTATTTGTTCCTTCTTCGTCAATACAAACATAGATGTCCCTATCGCATTCACGCGGTTGAAAAATTGTTGGCCACTTCCGCCTCACATGGTCATAGGTAACCCATCACTATATCAAGCTACAACGTCCGACGTCACATTCCATTGGCTTGACAGATTGCGGCAGTCAATCCGTTTTCACACATAGAATTACGTTATTTTTAAACCATAATTCACCATACTATTAAACCATATTCCATAAATTTAAATATTATAATTATTTCAACCGTGTTATCAATCTTAATATCTTAATTTGCAACATAAATATCAAAATGGCTCCAACACTCCGGCCCCTAATTGACCATAATAAGGCAATTCATAACAAGATATTCATTGGAGCCACACAGTTCAAAGAGTCCATTGCAATATTATTCATGTTTCAAATTATTTTTTTTTTTATTTTTTTTCACATATTTGTTTCAATGGTTCATGAAAAGTCCAGCCGGAAAAGGCTTTCTTCTTTCAAAAATATTACCCCTTATAAAAATCAAGGGGAATTCAGAGTCTTTTCTCAAAACATATTCCAATAGTCCTTTCGATAGCCCATTCAATGTCCTTTTGATAGTCCATTCAATAGTCTATTCAATAGTCCTTTTCAAATCATATAATTTCACATTAATACATTTAATTTAATCTTTCCATAAACATCAGCAGGTAAGTATCCAACAAATTCATATGTATTCTTTGCTCGTTCGAAAGTGAAATATACTAGAAATGGATTTCAGTATTTTATCAAAATAAATGTTATGTTTGTTAGCAGTGTAGTGTGGTGTGTGTCAGTGTGTAAGTCAGTCAGTCGGGTCAGTAAGATGGTCAGTCAGGACATGTCTTTGAGGAGACACAGCTTGGTAATAGGTCTTTCCAGGATGTTTGTCTGAGTTTTTACTTTGACACGACGTACACAGCCCTTTGCGTCTGGAAAGGTTTCCATGATACGTCCCATAGGCCAGGAGTTTCGTGGAGAGGTCTCATCTATGATCAGTACTATGTCTCCAGGTTTCAGATTTCTTTTGACTTCATTCCATTTTTGTCTCTCCTGCATTAGCCGGAGATACTCCCGTGTCCATCTTTTCCAGAAGAGGTCTGACAGGTACTGAACCTGTTTCCACCTTCTTCTAGAGTAGCTGTCCTGTTTGGAAAAGAGCCCGGGTGGAAGAATGGGTTTTCCTTTCAAGAGCAGAAGGTGGTTTGGAGTTAAGTGTTCAGAATCTTTGGAGTCTCCAGATGATACCGCAATGGGACGGGCATTGAGAACTGCCTCCACTTCACACAAGGCAGTTTGAAGACATTCGTCATTCAGGGTCTGTTCCTTTGTGATGGAGTAAAGGATTTTTTTTATGATTCGAATGAGACGTTCCCACACGCCTCCGTGGTGGGAACCATAAGGCGGGTTGAAACTCCATTTGATGCCTTTTGTATTCATTGAATCCTGTATTTTATTCATGTTCAGGTGAGCAAGTGCCTCTTTTAATTCTCGCTCTGCGCCCACAAAATTTGTTCCGTTATCTGAAACTATTTCTTTGATTTGACCACGTCTGCAGATGAATCTTCGCAAGGCTGAGATACATGAATCTGTGTCCATGGAGTAAGCCATCTCCAAGTGTACAGCCCTACTGACAAGACATTTAAACAAGGCTCCGTATCTCTTCACCCGGCTACGGCCACTCTGGACTTCTATGGGCCCGAAATAGTCCAGGCCAGTGTGAGTGAACGGGGGGAGATCTGGTGTTATGCGTATGAGCGGTAAATCAGCCATTTTCTGTTTCATAGCACTGCCATGCCATCGTCTGCAGAGTGTGCAATCGCGGTTATTTTCCTTGCAGCCTGATTGGCTTTGGGAATCCAATATTTTGTTCTTAGCTTAGAAAGCATCTGATTTTTTCCACAATGACCAACCAGATGGTGGGTGTGGTTCAGAAGAAGTTTTGAGAAGTGGTCTACATTAGACAGAATAGCCGGGTGTTTGAAGTCCTCCGGCATAGCCAATTTACTTAATTTACCGCCCACTCTCAGTATTCCATCACTAAGAATGGGGTCCAACTTGTATAGTCTGCTACTCCTTCTTACAGCTTGGCCTGCTCTTGGCATGCACTTCATCCCTGAAGGCTTTCTGTTGAACATAAGCAACAAGTGATTCCTCAGCTTCTGTAAAATCCTGCACGGACAGTTGCTGGTCAGATAGCTGCTTGTCTTTCACATATTCTGATTTAACTGATGCACTGTGTGAGGTATATGCTTTTTTCAATTGGATCAAGTGTCTCAGGGTCCCTTTGAACTTCAAAAGCCACGCCCTAGATCTGATGAGTTTGTCCCATGATGAGAAGGATTCGATGAAGCGAGTCAGAGGGTCTTTGTGGACTGTTGTTGCGAAGGCCACAACAGTTTTCTTTACCTCTGAGTCACTGTCAGAAAGTACTAGTGGTTGAGTGGAAGGTTTCGGCCAGTCAGCTTCGCATTTGCCCAGAAAGTCTGGACCGTTAAGCCAAGATCTTTCTTTCAGAAAAGCATCAGCTCGCATTCCCCTAGACGCATTGTCTGCTGGGTTGAGGTCAGTCTTAATGTGACGCCACTGAGATTTCTGTGTCAGGTCACGAATCAGGGATACTCGGTTAGCCACAAAGGTCTTGAATCTCTGAGTGTCACTCAGAATGTACTTCAGGACAGAAGTACTATCAGTCCAGAAGAAGGAGTCTGAGATCTGAAGCCCCAGTTCATCAAACATCAAAATCTACGGGTTTGTAGCATCTTTCGATTCTGAAGTCAGAAATCCCATGAAGATCTTTCTGCCACTCGCTCCATTTTGATGCAAGGGCAGGTGGGATTTCCCCATCCCATCCGCAGTTGATCTTGCACAGCTCCTGCTGTATCAGTTTCCCTGTGAGCATCACTGGCGATAAGAATACCAGAGGATCGTAAACAGAATTGAGCACAGACAAGATTCCCCTTCGACTAACTGGCTGTTGTTTTGGGGTGATGTCAAAGAAGAATGTATCGGACTCGACATCCCACCGCATGCCAAGTGCTCTCTCCACAGGAAGCTTGTCTTTCTCAAGGTCAATGTTCTTTACTTCTTTTGCCTTTTCCTCTACGGGTAAAGATGCAAGGACAGAACGGCTGTTGCTGGTCCATTTGGTAAGTTTAAATCCTCCAGTTGCACATATTTTCTTTAAGTTCTGAACCAGACTAATGGCTTGGTTTTCATCTGGAACTGATTTAACACAGTCATCCACATAGAAATGGTGACGAATAGTGTTCAGTGCTGAGCTATCGGCTTTCCCTTCATTATCCTCAGCTGTCTGCTTGAGGGCAAAATTTGCGCAGCTGGGAGATGAAACTGCACCGAATAGATGCACAGTCATTCAAAATTCCCTCAGTGCTTGAGTAGTGTCGCCACCTGGCCACCACAAGAACCTCAGAAAGTCCACATCCGTTTCAGGAATCTTCACTTGGTGGAACATTCCTTCGATGTCTCCCATCACAGCTACTGGTTCCTGTCTGAACTTCAGAAGTACACCTAGCAAGGTGTTTGTAAGGTCTGGGCCTTGTAGTAGCTCTGTGTTCAAAGAGGTACCTCTGTAGGCCGAAGTACAGTCGAAGACCACCCGGATTGTTTTTTTACGTTTGTGGTACACTCCGTGGTGGGGAATGTACCAGAGTCTCCCATCAGTCCGGTGGAGCTGTTCTTCGGGTACCATCTCTGCATGTCCTTTCAATAAGACATCGTTCATGAAACACACGTAATCCTTCTTAAATGATTCATCCTTCTCAAGTCTTTCCTTAAGGTCATATGCTCTTTGTTCAGCCATTTGCCTATTATTTGGCATACGAAGATCATCCTTACAGAAGTCGGATTTCATAATGACCGTCTCTTTTCCTTAAAGATTCTTTCATGATTTGCAGAAATCTTTTATCTTCGAAAGAATGTTCGTCTTTCTCCTCATAGCTCAATTCGGGGAAGTCTTGATTGTACTGTTGGATCAGAAGATCGCCCAAGCGAGCCACTGATATTCTGTTTGTCATTATTTGTGGTCGTCCATGTTTGTTTACATGTGAGCTAATTCCCAGTGGGCCATTAACTATCCATCCAAGGTGTGTCAGGACAGCATACGGGCCATTGTCCTGGCTGTTGATGACCTTGAGTGGTTCCATGGCTTTGGGGATGTTCATCCCAATCAACAGACTCACGTCAGCTTCAATGGAGTTCAGTTTGACCTCATTTAGGTAAGGCCATTGTTTTAGATCCTCTTCTCTTGGGATGTTCTTATCACTTACAGGAATTGTGCATTGTGTGAAGACCTCTGGGAGTTCGATGAAGTCTTTGCCATCAAGGCTGCTTACTTCCAGTCCACATAATTTGAAGGTTTTTACTGGCTTTTCATAGCACATGGTTTGAAGCAGAATTTCAGTTTTCCTCCCTCTGACAGACAGTTCTTCCATTAGTTTTTCTGTACAGAAGGTAGCGGAACTCCCGGGATCCAGGAATGCATATGTTTTCATGGCATGACTACCTTTGGTCGCCTTCACTATCATGGGTACAATTGCCAATTTGTGGTCTGTATTGCCGGCCTCTGTTTGGTCGGTTGGTGGCAGGGTAACTGTGACCGAGTTGGCTTGAACGGCTGTGCCACCACTAGTATTGTTCGTGGCTACTACAGGTGCTTTAGTGTCTATGGCGCCATCTGTTGGCCAGTTTTCGATGTGTAAGAGTGTTGGGTGTTTCTTATCACATGAGTGGCAAGTCAGGCGTTTCTTACATGTTTTACTGAGATGTCCTTTTGTCAAACAGGCAAAACAAAATCCATGTTTCTTTAGAAATTCAATCTTCTCTTTGTGTGGGAGTTTTGACATTGCTTCACATCTTTCCATTGCATGCCCTGTATTACAGTAAACACAGGGTTTGGAAAAAGCATAACTTTCATTGAAAGGAGTGACATTTCTAAATTGATTTATCTTTTCTTTTACATTGGCTTTTGCAACAGCACTAGTGGTGACTGGAGAGACTGCAGTGAGAAAGCTGTGCTTGCTGGCAGATTTTCTATTGGGCAGGTTAACTGTAGGTGCTCTCACCTTTGCTTCTCTGCGAATGTCTTGAATGTTGCCAAAGACTGGATCCTGCAATATTCTGGACTGTTTCTCAATGAATCTGACGAGATCATTGAATTTAGGCCTCTGTTGTGTTTGTTCCGTAATGTCACATACCACTGTTCTCCATCTCTCTCTGAGTTTGTATGGGAGCTTGGAGACTATTTGTTTCATATTGGATTGCAAGTCAAGTTCCGACATGTATTGAAGGTTTTGGGCAGCATTACAGCAACTTCTTAAATATAACGCATAACTGTAAAGTGCCTTTCCATCATCTGGTCTGATTACAGTCCAGTCTAAGGCCTTCTCCATATAGGCAGTCGTGATTTTAAAGTCATTGCCAAAGTGTCGCTTGAGCAGGTGCTTGGCTTCAGCATATCTTTCCGCAGCGTCCATGTGAAAACAGCTTCTGACAAGTTCTTTCGGTTGTCCGACTGTATATTGTTCCAAAAAGTAAAGTCGGTCTTCGTTACTGTCAGTCTTATCTTCTATGTTGTATTTGATTGCTTGCATGAACAACTGAAATTCCAGGGGGTTACCATTGAACACGGGAACTTCCTTCTTTGGAAGTGCTGATTGGGCTACAACAGATACAAGCAGATTTGTCAAGTCTGAGTTATCTAGGGGTTCTAATGGTTCTCTTCCCGGAGTAGATTGTGCTCTTCTTGGTTGAGTCGAAGTAGTTCTAGTGCCTCCACTTGATAAGTTGAGCCTAGTTGTTGCAGCAGTGGTTGTTTGCGGTACTGCCATTGATTTCTGGGCTAGGCCATCACGCATAGCCCTCTGTAAAGGTGTTTTAGGTACTGCTCCCAGATCCACGAAATCCGGCTGAGATATCCCTGCCACTCTGCTGCTTTCCACTGATTCGGAAATTGGTTCCTCCATTCTGTGTGATTTCTCCATATATTTCTCCAGGTAAGCGTTCATACCATCCTCAGGTCTGAAAGCCATTCCTGCTGTTGCTTCAGTTGGATCAATTTCTTCTATGGCCTCTAGTTTGGCATTTGTGACAGCAAGATCCTCTCTTACTTGAAATGCTTCTATTTTAGCTCGCAGTTTAAGCTTTTCCATTTCCGTTTCCATTTCCATTTCGTGTTTCTCTCTCAATGACTTAGCTATGGCCAGTAAACCAGCTTTATCCACAGCAATTTTAATTCGCGCAGAATAAGCTGATGATGCTTTAGAACTACTCTTAGATACCATTGACACACTATCATGCACATCATCAGGTGATTGTGGGTCTTGCTGACGTCTTTACCATATCTCGGTTTGACAAATAAAGTCATTGAACTTTGCTATCTTCGGTTAATACCAGTCAACATTTTCATTCTCTTTCACGTCATCAGATAAAAGCATTTGAACTGATTCATGAGATGTTTTAAATGTCTTCAATATTTTATGAAACTCTTCCAATTGTGCTTTCACAGCAACAGAATATCCTCTACCAAATCTTATTTCATTATTAATCTCATTCATTTTTCGAGTGCAGTGCCCAAGTTTGCCACTACGAGTTGCGCTGAGCTCTTTAATCCCATGTCTGCTCTGATGTTGCTCACCCGTGTCTGGGCCTATGGCCTCCTCTTCCTCAGACATGATCTCGGTTATTTTATTTCGTTTTATAAATAATTATTCCTTCCCATGTCACATCAACATACAAATAAACAGCGTCTTAATTTCTTTAATTCCTTTAATTCTTGCCGTCGGTTTATTCGTTCCTATAGATATGTTGCGCGATAATTTATTCATTTGCAAAATCGTAATTATTTTGTAGATTTATTGCAGGTTATGCTTAGCTACTGAAGTCTTAGTTTGTCATAAGCAATATTCTTAAAAGTGTCCACGTTGAATTAACACGTCGGGATCTCAGCGATCGCTTAAATACTTCTTTCCTGCGATCGCGCAATTCGGATTGTCCCATCAAACATTTCAATCTCTCCTGATGTCCGATCGTATGGGTCTTGATTGCGCAATTCGGATTGTCCCATCAAACATTTCAATCTCTCCTAATGTCTGATCGTATCATGGGTCTCTGAAGACAATGGAAATCGCCGGGTACTCACGAAGAAGCAAGTTGATGCTGAATGTGTTCCAGCGTATTTCCAAGTGTGGCGAGCGTAAGGAGAACACCAAACACAGCAATATCAATTGGCCTGTGTTCGGGAGGATAGTAGGGCTGGTGGGATCCCACTCGTAACCTACCAACTGCAGACAACGCCACCTTGGGGCTTTCACCCAAAGATTTAATTACAACACTGATTTAAGGACAAGCAAGTAAGCTCAACGAATTAGGCATGAGACGTGGTTGATGACCATGCTCCTGATAGACTTGGGTCAGGACTTGGGTCAGGACCTCACTGGTGAGAGCCTCGGGCAAGATCAACTGAAGCACCGGCTCCGCACCATCTGAGCGGAACACCTGACGGTACAGGACTCCATCCCTCTCAACCAGGCGTCCCCACTGACGGAGCAAAATCAGTGCAGACCGCGACAGCTGTGCACGCTCCTCGTGGCTAGGACGCTGCTTCCTCCTCCAAAATTCCAGCAGCTCCAGGATAACACTATCGGCCTGCTGAAGGGCACAGATCTCAGGGGTGGTACGTTGTGGCAGAGCTACAATGGCAGCTTGGGTTACCTCAGGCTCTCTCAATCTAAGAGCTTGTTGCAGAGGCTGGGGCATGGCAGTACCAGGAAGAATAGCCTCCATGTCCTGAGGACCAGATGGGCACTGACGAGACAGGGCATCAGCATTCTGGTTACTCCTCCCCGACCGATACTTGATGTCAAATTCGAAGGAGGCGAGCTGGGCTGCCCATCGCTGCTCAGCTGCAGACAACTTCGCAGAAGTTAAGTGACTCAGGGGATTGTTGTCTGTATAGACAACACACTTGTTACCCAACAGATACTCTCTAAACTTTTCTGTCATGGCCCACTTAAGGGCCAAAAACTCGAGTTTCATGGAACTATAGTTTACCATGTTCCTTTCTGTTGGCCTCAAACCTCGACTAGCATAAGCGATCGGGCGCACCTTTCCCGCTTGCTCCTGAGAGAACACTGCCCCTTAGCCACCATGACTCGCATCCACCTCCAAAATGAAGGGGAGGGAAAAATCTGCATAGGCCAATACTGGTGCAGTAGTGAGCCTCGCCTTCAATACTTGAAAACCCTGTGCACAGTCATCAGTCCACTGCCCGATGACCCCATGCTTAGACTTCCTACCCGTCTTGGTATTACCAAACTCTGCCACTGCCCGGTGCAGCGGGGCTGCCAACCTGGCAAAGCCTTCCATGAATCGCCGGTAATAACTGGCAAAGCCAAGAAAAGACCGCAGTTCTGAGACCGTCTTGGGCATTGGCCAATTAGTAACTGCCTCAACCTTGCTGGGCTCCGTGGAGACACCGTCTCCAGATATCACGTGGCCCAAATAATGCACCTCCTTCTGGAAGAAGGCGCATTTGCTGAGCTTGGCCTCGAGGCCCTCCTTTTCGAGTCGGTCCAGCACAACCCGCAACCGCTCCAGATGTTGTTCCACAGTTGATGAAAACACAACAATATCATCAAGGTACAGCAGTAGTGACTCACACTGTTTATCCCCAAAAATACGCTGCATGAGCATTTTGAAACGTGCTGGGCGCGTTACAAAGCCCAAAGGGCATTCTGTTCCACTCGAACAGGCCAAATGGTGTACAAAAGGCAGTTTTTGGTTTATCTGCCTCAGTAACTGGCACTTGGTTGTAACCACTGGCCAAGTCCAGGGTGGTAAACCAGCAGGCACCTGACAGCACATCCAGGGACTCCTCAATACGAGGCAAAGGGAAGGCATCTTTCCTGGTTTTGCTATTAAGTTGCCTATAGTCAACACACATACGCAGACTACCATCCTTTCTCCTCACCAGCACTATGGGGGATGCATAAGGGCTACTGCTCTCCCGGATTACCTGAGACGAAAGCAGCTGATTAATGTGCTCCTTCACCACCTCATATTCAGAGGGTGGAATGCGCCTATAGCGTTGCCTTACAGGGATATCATCAGCCACGGGGATGTCATGGGAGATCAATTTGGTACAGCCCAGATCTCCCTCGTAAGCTGAGAAGACATGGGCATACTGCCTAAGCAGTGACCTCACCTGCAGCTGTTCCTCTGTAGACAATGATGACAGATCTACGTCCTCGGCCTGCTGCTGTACAGTAGGGGCAACTGTTTGAGATGACAAAGTGGCAACACAAGATGGCACCTCACTGACTCCCGAAGGCTAATGACATTTACTGCATCTAGTGTGCCAACAACGGTGCGGGCGTACAACACCACATCAGTGGAGCCTACATTAATAACCGGTATGTAAGTCGTACCTCTGATCACTTGAACCAGGGCCGGTGACGCAAGCAAGCCAGCAGGCAAACCAGAAGCAGGGGGTTCAAACAGCACTGTGGAACCACAGTACTTTTCAGCGCATGTGGCTGCCACGATCTTCATGACACCACCAGGAATTCGCCAAGCCTTCTTACCTCTGACCTTTGCCCCCCCTGGACTATCCTGAGGGATCTGAGCATCCACACGTTGACACCGCTGCAGTGCCTGCACGATGGAGGATGGAGTCCCTGAGACACAGGACTGAGAGAACAAAGCTTCACCATACTGTCCAAAGAGCTCTTGATAGCACTTGCGAATTACGTTCATACCCAGAACCCCAGGCACTTGAGCAGGCACACCACCAGGAGGGTCCTTTACGATCAACACCCATCAATTGGGGATCAACTTCCCACAAAGTTGTATCTCAAGCTCCAAGTAGCCAATGTAAGGGATAGCTAAACCATTAGCAGCTCGAAGCTGCAACCAGTGGCATGAGTGGAGACGCTCCTGACCCCAAGGCTCAAAATACTGGCGGAAAAAGCTCTCCGAAACACAAGACACCATGGAACCGGTATCCACTAAACAAGGGACCTTCACCCCACCCATGCCCACATCGACATGAGGGCAAGACGAGATTAACTTAGGGACACTTAGACTACTAGAACCAGCTTGCGAGCCAATAGCTGCCCCACCCATACTGTGACTCTGCAGTTGGGTGGGCTCTAGTTTCCCGACATCGAAGCAGAGCGAGACTGTCTACCTGGATTAGATGGAGGTTGTGCGGAAAATTGAGAATGAGGAGCGCGCACACCATCACACTCCCGCGCAAAATGGCCGGGCTGTTTACAACGCCTGCATATTACTGCGTCCGCACGAGATGGACGGCTGCGCCAGTTTGAGTCCTGCAACCGTGCAATGCTTTCAGTGAGCTGATTAAGCTGCTCTTGCTGCCGCTTTAGCATCTCTCTCATCTCACTCACCTCAGACACTGGGGGTGAACGAACAGCACCATGATGGCCACCTTGAACACCATACTGGACACCGAATACAGAAGGGAACGAATGACTGCGGGCCCTCGCCCCGCTAGGCAAACCTTAATGCTCCCACTGAATCGCCTCAGCCCTGACATCGAGCAAGGTGCAATCAGGCTGTCTACGCACAAACTGCTTCAACTCACAACGCAGGGAACCCTCCGCCACATGCTCAACAAATTGGTCTCTAAGAAGAGTTTCGGCATTTCGCATAACCGTAGGTGCACGCTGTCTCACCTTCTCCACGAGACCCATCAAAGCGAGGGAGAACTCCTGAAGAGTCTCTCCCTCTTGCTGCTTCCTGGAGAAGAATGCCTCCTGCAAAGAGACATAAGACTCTGTACACCCGTATAGTTCCTGCAAAATAGCAAATAGTTTATCAGGGTCCTCTCTGTCTGCACAAGAGCGATGCTTGATCTCCTCCTTAGCCTCACCCTCTAAGTGATCAAACAGAAAAAATGCACAGTCAGCCAAGGATAAATGCCGCGCCCTCATACATGCTGTTACCTCTTCTATCCACTCACTCAGCCCTATACCCGTCCTCCCCCTAAAGATTGGACACTTCCTATCCCGGGGTACAAAGACTAATCTCTCTGATACAGGGACAGTAGAAGTGGAGGGAGCAGTAAATGTCGCAGAAGAGGCAGATGATGATGCACTAGGGTTAGCCTGCTCCTGCCGCAGCCGCTCATTGTCAGCTTTTAACTGTGCGACCAAGGCTTTAAGTTCCTGTAACTCTTCCCCCATAACTCAAACAACACTCACTACAGGTAAATACTATGGTGCAACTGCACTACCAACGCTTAACCTGTAGAAGGAAACCTCACCCACACCGGCACAGAGATCCGCTGAGAACCACTGCTGCTTTGTCTTTTAGAGCTGATTAAAGTGCCTACAGGAGAAACAATATTAAGGCAACAAAAAAAGAAATGAACAGAAGAACGATAATAAAACAAACGAACACACGTCTCTGCCTTTATAGAGTTGATCCTGCCGACAACGCCAAGTTTGTGGCGAGCGTAAGGAGAACACCAAACACAGCAATATCAATTGGCCTGTGTTCGGGAGGATAGTAGGGCTGGCGGGATCCCACTCGTAACCTACCAACTGCAGACAACGCCACCTTGGGGCTTTCACCCAAAGATTTAATTACAACACTGATTTAAGAACACGCAAGTAAGCTCAACGAATTAGGCATGAGACGTGGTTCACAATTAATACACTTTATTCAATATTAAAACACTGCAGCATCGACAAATTATAAAAAGGACTATTCAAAGCTGAGGCTCGTTGGCGTGGAGAGGCTAGTGAGGGAAGGGGTCCAAACAAAATATCATAAATCACCCGGGCGCGTGACAATCACACACACAGTCACACTTTGTGAACAACTGAAATAATCCCAGGGGAGCACAGCACACAAGGAGGAAGGGGACACCACCACCCAGGTCACCAGCACCACCACCACCGGCCTCTGCAAAGGAAATGAACAGAAAGAATTGTCACACAGTGAAACAACTAGTACAAAATAGAAACTGGTCAAATTATTATCACACCAAACTAAATATTAACCAAAATAAACCAACCATAAAGAAAAGAAACAAAATAGCACAAATTATATAACCAAAAATAAATACCACCTGCCCTAAACAAATAAATTACATCAGTTAATTAAATAAATTTAACCACACGGATATCAAAAGTCAAGACAGGTGGGGTAAAGAAAACAAATAAACAAAAACCAAATTAAGGTGTCAAAATGGAACTAAACACATGGCCATGAAGGCAGACTTAAGAGAGTCTCGAAGCTGCAACACAGCTGCGGGCGAAGCTGCGGCGAAGCTGCGGGCAAAGCAGCGGACAAAGCAGCGGCAAAGCTGCGGGCAAAGCAGCAGACAAAGCAGCGGCGAAGCTGCGGGCAAAGCAGCAGACAAAGCAGCGGCGAAGCTGCGGGCAAAGCAGCAGACAAAGCAGCGGCGAAGCTGCGGGCAAAGCAGCAGACAAAGCAGCAGCGGTCAGCTGATCGTGACACTTATGTCACATCGATCGTTAGGCCCAATAGCTGTATCTCATCTTGGTGGCCGGATTGGATACACACACACACACCCAGAGTGGTGAGGAGGAGAGACACACATGCAGCTACCAGCATTTAACCACTACCACTTAACGGGACCAGTGCACACCCAACGGGACACATCAGCTCAGCCGCTCTGCTGAAAGTCAACACATCCGGACCGGAAGTGACGCGTCGGGACGGGAGCGCAAAGAGAAAGTGCCGGGAAGAGCTGCCGTATTTATACTCAGTTCCGCCTACAATGAGTGGCTACCACTGGTGCTCAATTAATGACGTGATACAGAGCATTCTACTGCTACACAAGCACAGCTCCAAGATGCAATCCGCCAGTTTCTTTTGTCCGACGTTTCGGATGGGCAATTTTTCAACTTAATGTAGTGGCAGCTTTCCAGCAGCCACTTCTGGGAGCGGATACAACCGGACAACGCGTGTCGTAAATTATAGATCCATTTATTTGTTCCTTCTTCGTCAATACAAACATAGATGTCCCTATCGCATTCACGCGGTTGAAAAATTGTTGGCCACTTCCGCCTCACATGGTCATAGGTAACCCATCACTATATCAAGCTACAACGTCCGACGTCACATTCCATTGGCTTGACAGATTGCGGCAGTCAATCCGTTTTCACACATAGAATTACGTTATTTTTAAACCATAATTCACCATACTATTAAACCATATTCCATAAACTTAAAAATATTATAATTATTTCAACCGTGTTATCAATCTTAATAACTTAATTTGCAACATAAATATCAAAATGGCTCCAACACTGACCCTCGTAAAAGGATCAGCCCCAAACATACGAGACCCAGCAACTTCACCTGAGTCACATAGGTGAGCCATAGCGATACATCCACCTTAAACATTGGTGCATGCTGCCGCTAGCGTAAAGGTATGTGTCCACAGGCAGCGTTGTTTCCACATTTCCCATTCATTGTCTATGTGAGAAGCCATGCAATGCATTCTGTAGCATCGCGGCGACAAACTGACATCGATCTAAAATAAAGACAGATTCAGCAACTGGATAGATTATTTCTCACATAAAATGTTTTCGGAAACACATTCCGGTGAACTATTTTCGTAAAATAAGAGAAAGTTTCCAAACAAGCCGTGATGTTGGGGCTTTGAAATCCGGGAGCAGACAGTCCATCAGTGAAAGCGTCATCCAATCAGGTGCAGCCATGAAGTGTGCGCATGGTTGTATGAAGGAGAGCACCTGTCAATCATCCTCCTAGGCACCAAGCATGCAATACTGGCAAGCGGCGCGTCAACTAGCGTTTGAAAACGCCCCTGTGGACACATAGCATAAGCCGCATCGTCTCCTTCTCTCTCCAAGTAGGCGATGACAGAAGGAGCCCATTAGCATTTAAAGGTGCAGGCACAGAACCAGTCAGTTCTCAGGAGAGCTCAGCAGAGCTCATTTGAGCAACTTTTAGACAGCTGAAATTCAGGACGACGGATGGGTTTGGGGCAATGCATATCGAAAACAGTGTTGTTGGACCTCTGACATCTGTGTGAAATTGATGAAAACAGTATAATATGGGATTTTTAAAGGAGAGCTCTGGGCTCCTAGAAGATAGTGGCCTTGTGTGTTCATGGAGAACCACAGTGTCCATTGTGCATTCTCTTGTCAGGCGAAGAGATACACCTGCCTACCCAAACCTGTCCTACACCTGAACGAGAGTAGAACTCAGTTTACACACATGGTTACCTCTGCATGACATTAAGTTTGCCACACAGTTCTGTTTCCCGGGGATGTACATGGAGAGGAGAGGTCTCTTCTTCCTTAGTGCACTCAGCCGAACAGGTTGATGTGCTGCAACTGTTTGTCAACATCGGAACAAAGTGCTTCTGCAATTTCAGTGCCGTGGACAGCTCCAGACAGTTTATGAATGATTAATGATCCAATTGCAACTTGTCACTGCTCCTGCCTAATCCAGAGAGGGACGTCACAGAGGGTTACGTAAATCTCTCAAGGGAAACCCAGTTGATGGAACATAGGAGTTTTTCTAGAATGCCAGGTAGCTGAACCACCTCTGTGTTTTTCTCATGTGGAGGACTTATGGACAACATACAAAGCAGGAGCATCACTGAAAGCAATGTCCGTCACATTATAAGTGTGTGGTGGACTGACTGGGTGGGAATTGGAGAGCTCTTCAGCCAGTTCATTGTAACATCCAGTGTTTGCAGGTGCTGTAGGACAAGAGTCCACAAGGACTAGGTAATCTAAGTAGGACAAATCCCTGATTCCTGTGTAATGGCTCCAGTGCTGTTTTCATACACTTGGAGAAAGTATGCGAATCCAGAGAATAGCCAAATGGCAAATGCTTGGGAATGACAGGAATGGGCAAATTGGCATCTCTCAAGTCGATGGAAGTTGACCAATTACCGGGACATGAACATTTGAGCAAAGGATTTCCGACTGCTTCGAAAGGGTCAGCGCTTTCCGTAGTGAAGAAAACATGACGACAGTGACGTCAGTGTTTGACTCCATGTGTCCAAACTCTTAGTCTGACACAGTCTGTGGATCCATATGTTTAGCTGCATCATCATTTGACATGCTGTAAAACAGAATATTGTGACCGTGGAAGCCATGGTGAAGGTCAAGAAAGCCATCATAGTATTACTGATGTCTAGCTCAGGGGACAGCCCCGGGCTTAGGGGCCATGGTGGAGACAGCAATAGACAGCAGCAAGATTTTTCAATATTTAGAGATTTCATGTTGCAGCAACATGAGCAGCACATTGGTGTGAGCAGTCAGACTGCTGTGGGCCTATGCTTGCCAAAGAAAGTGGTCTTCGGGAGCAGGATGGTTGCCAGGAACTTTTCCAGCAGCAGGACTCCGGGACTTTCGGTGTCCTCGTAGACTCTGTTGAAGGGCCTCTAGCTAGATACTTTTCTTAGTTTTCCAAGTCATGGCCACAGCAGCGGCCATCTGGCTGATTGCTCCAAACCACAAATGCATAACCTGAAGTCTGACAAGATAGATTTTCACATAATACTGTTATCCCATTATTATCGTGTGATCTCATGATATCTCAATCCTGCTACCTTGCAAGGTAAGGACGGGTGGATGGAGGTGTTTCACACTGCTACGGAGGTGTTTCATACTGCTGTCCCATATGAAACCAAAAGTCAACACTGAATCTTTTATGTGTGTAATATATATCCTTGACTTCAATAACAAAACAAAGGCACATGTTTTAAGCCACATTGTGTTTTTACTACGCCAAACCAAGATACATTTCCCTTGAAACATGATTGAGAATGCAGTTTAGTTGTTGCTTCCCCGGTAGTTTGCTTACTTTTCCATGTAGCCTGCCATGGAGGTGGAGCCATCGGCTGATTGGAGCAACTAGGACAGGTGTGCTTATAAAAGCACCCGACAGCCAGATCGAAAACTCCTGTCAGCTGTATGCTGGTCTGCTCTGATCTTCGACAGAGACTTGAAGCGGGACTCTGGGCAATGGGCTCTGGGTTTTTTAGCTGTAATGTTGTTTTCTCCTGTCACCAGCATAGCTGGCCAACATTTTGTTCATTTGTTGCATTCTGCCTGTGTCTCCCTTGATTTTGTCACGGCTGTAGAGCCGGGTCCTGACATATGGGAACACAATTTTGGAGGAGACGGGGTTGAACAAGGACACATCTTTCTTGCAGAAATATCACTGGAATGTCAACTGTCACGTTTTATGATTGAAACAGTAATTGTGGTACATATGACAGATAAGGACTTTGAACTTGTGCTTCTGAAAGTCAACTGCTTATTTTCTCTAACACCCCTATTTATGATTGTGCGGAGTTTAGCCTTATGTGAAACATGCCCATATACTTGAACTCTCCAGTCATAATGAGAGGCAGAGTTGATCATTTACAGGGGGAATTGTGTAAATGATCAGAGCAATATCACAACACACTGTTTCTAATACAATGACACAAAGTAATCTGTGCAAAATTGTCAGCTGGAGTTGGACATGGCCAAGCTAAATACAGTCTACTTGGAGGCTCTCCGACTACTGCTTCATGTGTTCCTATCCACTACAAACAGTAGATGAAGCATTCACTGATGACTTACTTGTCAGCAGATGAAAATGGGTGAAATGAAAGCCTGCAGTCTTGTGGGGCATGGCAGCACATGATTGGAAACCACTGGTCTAAACTACCAGCTGTATCACACAATAACATTGTGCATCTACTGTTTTGTCTAGCAGAGTTCACTAAATTGTTTTGCTAATCTGCCCACCAGCTATGTTGGAGGCAACATGGCCAGCTGTTATGTAGGAGGGTTTGCCACCCAAGAAGGCCATGATATGGCATCCACCAGAGGGCTGAGGCACAGAAGACAAACTGATGATGGATTGAGAGTGACTGACACATTGACTCTAAGAAAGCGTTGTTTGACTACCGGTATAAGCTATTGCATGTTGTGAAATCATTATTATCCAGGGTTCCCAACAAAGTAAAAGCAGTAAAAGTACTGCACAGTGAGATAGTGGTGATAAGGAAATATGCCATCAAACAAGGCCGCATAACTGTAAAAACAACACTGTTACTGTTACTGGTGCATGGTAATAAAAAATAAAGAGGCTATAAATAAAAAAGAGGCTTATGGAAAGGTGATTAGAGAGATCACATGGGGGACCTAAAGGAGTAAGCAAAAAATGTTTATTAACCCCTGTGGATTGTGTATTTTCAGCCCAAACAAGCAGGGGAAGATGATCAAAGTACCCAATTCTTAATCAATTTGTGCACCAGTGAAATAAAATATATATCCATTCAGTCTATCAGCCGTAGGCCTGCATAGAAATTTACCAATGGGAGCCATTGCTCCGGAAGGCTCCCATTGGCTCGTACCCTCCATCCAATCCCCTCGTCTCCCCTGCTCCTCATCATCCCGCCTCGTCAAATCATGGAACACTGAGGGGATGGGTTTTCGGTTGTTGGTGGATGGATCCAAACAGCACAGATGAAACTGAATACCTGTGACAACTCCCTTTATGGAAGATGGCTGCATGACTCAAAACAGTGAACTCTTAATGCACATATGATGGGAATAGCCTGCTAATATTCCCATCAAGAAATGTAACCCCTTTCATTTACATTTACATTTACATTTAGGTCATTTAACAGACGCTTTTGTCCAAAGCGACTTACAATAAGTACATTTGTCAAAAGAAGGAAACAAAGAAACCACAACGTATCATTGCCGATAAAGTAAGAGCTAAAAATAGAACATAGGTAGGTCCTCATCTGAGTAAAGTAGTACCTCAAGAGCAACAGTGCTATGATCAGAGTGCTATAGTGTTTTTTTTTTGTAGAGTCGAGGTGAAGTCTGAACAGGTGAGTCTTGAGCCTTTTTCGGATGATGGCAAATGACTCTGCTGTCCTGACGTTAGTCGGGAGTTTGTTCCACCACTGAGGCGCCAGAACAGAGAAGAGTCTGGACTTTGCTGAGCGACATTTGTTTGATTTCAGCGATGGTGGTACCAGCCGGCCAGCTGAAGTAGAGGAGCGAAGTGCTCGCTTCGGGGCATGAGGTTTGACCTGTGTTTGAAGGTAGATGGGTGCCGTTCCATTGATGGCCCTAAAGGCCAGTGTCATCATCTTGAATTGGATGCGTGCTGCAACAGGGAGCCAGTGGAGGTCACGGAGGAGGGGGGTCACATGGGAGAATTTGGGTAGATTGAAGATAAGGCGTGCTGCAGCATTCTGGATACACTGCAATAGTTTAATCGCAGAGGCCGGGAGTCCGGCCAGGAGAGAGTTGCAGTAGTCAAGGCGGGAGATGACCAGTGCTTGGACCAGGAGTTGCGTTGCATCCTTTGTGAGGAAGGTCCAATCCTGCGGATATTGTAGCGGGCAAATCTGCAGGATCGGGCCACAGCAGTGATGTTGGGGGTGCAGGATAGTTGGTCATCGAGGATTAAACCCAGGTTCCTCGCAGTTGACGACGGCAATACTGTGATGCCCTCGACAGTGACCGACAGGTCCATTCGAAGGCAGTCTTTCCCTGGGATGAAGAGGAGTTCGGTTATATTCAGGTTAAGCTTGAGGTGATATGCAGTTGTCCAGACAGAGATGTCAGCCAGACAGTCCGAGATGCAAGTTGCAATGTGAGTGTCAGAGGTCGGGTGAAAAGAGAGGAACAGCTGTGTGTCATCTGCCTAGCAATGGTAGGAGAATCCATGCGATGTGATAACAGAACCTAGTGATCTGGTGTATAGTGAGAACAGAAGCGGTCCTAATACTGAGCCTTGAGGGACACCCGTGTCCAGAGAACAGGGTTTGGACATAGAGCCATTCCATGTGACCTGAAAGGTACAATTTGTCAGGTATGATGTAAACCAGGTGAGAGCAGAGTCAGTTATGCCAAGTTCAGCCAGAGTGGAGAGGAGGATTTGGTGTTGACTGTGTCGAATGCAGCAGATAAGTCGTGGAGAATGAGAATGGAGGAGTGGGATGAGGCTCTGGCGTCTCGCAGGGACGCGGTCACTGTGAGGAGGGCCGTCTCAGTGGAGTGAGCAGTCCTGAATCCTGATTGATTAGGGTCTAGGAGGTTGTTCTGCGAGAGATAGGATGCCAGTTGGTTGTAGGCAGCACGTTCCAAGGTTTTAGAGAGGAATGAAAGAGATAGATACAGGTCTGTAGCTTTGGACCTTTCACGCAAAACAAAGAGGATAATTACCCGTCTAGAAGAACTAGGGAGTCATGGCATCTATGTCAAGCATCTTCTCTCCTCTCGGTTTTCGCCATCACCAATGTTTACTCTTGTGTTTCTCATGTCCGTCCTATTCTTTTGCAAACAGCTGTTGGTAATTTCTCAGTCATTCTGCTGCGCTTCTTCTTGAATTTTCTTCTTTTAAATTGGCTGTGTAACTCGTTCGCTGGCTGCAGCTCCTGCTAGCTGCAGCTCCTCCTAGCAGCTACTGCCTCTGTCTGCCGAGTGCAGAGACGGCTCGCCGCTCGCGCACAGCCAATGAGTGCTCGAGATCGGCAGAGTGCGCAAAATCAGGAAGTAAGAATTCACACACAGCCAATTATTTTCTCCGACCCGGATAAAATAATTGGCGTGCTTTTGACAGTCCTGCTCCCACCACAGAGGACTTTTTTTAACTGTGTTATGGAAGTGCTTTTAATGTACGTACATCTATGGTATGGCTAGGTATGTTACGATGATTTCAAGCAATATAACAGAAAGTGTTTTGAATAGAATAACCTATGATGTTCTGGGCTTGTGCTCGTTTTGATAGCGGGGCATGGATCCTCATCATAAGGGAAATGGCATGACGATTAGAAGAGTAAGTAGAAGCGTATTTACTGACAGCTTGTTCTTCTCATGTGGCAAAACTTTGCAAAGCACCTTGCAGGGGAAGTAAGCAAAGGTCGGCAGGCTATAACAGCTTGAATAAGGCACACTGTATGAGATTTGCCGATTGCATGCATAGAAGGGAATCAGCTGATGGATCAGCTGGCTGGCTGGACATGAGCTGTTCAGTTGATATAGCTGATATAGCTAGATTATGTGCAGAGCTTGACTTTGTGGCCTGCCAGAACTAGAGCTATGATGAATATTTCTCCAGGAGATGTATTCTGCATTCTGCACCCGCTGTAAGAGTACATTTTCCAGCCATGCATGGTGGAGATGCGAATGCCAGAGAGCAATTATATAAAATAACTAGTGTATGACAATCGGCCATTAAACCAGCAGCCTGCACATTTGCACACAGAAGAATACCCTGTCTTTAGCTTTAAAAGGTGTTCCAACTTTGTCATTATTGTCCAGACCTTGTATTGATCTATATTAAGCAGTGTAGTTGTAATGACCCCTCCCCCATTGTTTGAGGCTCTGTGTGGGTGTGTTTCTCCTGTTCCTGCAGGCTGCAGACATAGTCAGAAGTGTGTCAGGAAGGAGATAAGCCACACCTGAAACACATCCTCCTGATACCCAGGCTACGGTCCAAATAAATGGGATTGGACATTGATAACAATTTGATTTAATTTGCATTTATTTATTTTTAATCATGCAACAAGTACTTTTTTAAACAAAACTAAAATAACAAATACAAAAAAAAACAATTAATAACATAATTTATCATATACACTTGTGACTGGAATCCTATATTGCTTTTTTGGAAATTAAATCATTTTCGTGACCTGGCTGTCCACATTTAAGATAAGATGATTTGTTCTCTGTGTAGAGTCTTAGTAGTGACTGACAGCAGTGAGACAGGCAGTGTAGACAGGTTTAGGTAACTGGACTTATGGCAGTGAGACAGGAAGTGTAGATCTGTATTGTGACCAGACTGACTCCAGTGGCATAGGCAGTGTTGATCTTTATTTGTGACTGACGGCAGTGAGACAGGCAGGATAGATCTGTATTAATGAGTGGCTGCAGTGAGACAGGCAGTGTAGATCTGTTTTAATGTCTGGACTGACTACAGTGAGACAGGCGGTGTAGATCTGTATTGGTGACTGGGCTGATTGCAGTTAGACAGGATGTGTTGATCTATGTAAGTGAATGGCAGCTGTGAAACAGGCAGTGTTGATCTGTATTAGTGACTGGACTGACTGCAGTGAGACAGGCAGTGTAGATGTGTAATACCGACTGACGGCAGTGAGACATACAGTTTAGATCCGTAATACCGACTGAGGGCAGTGAGACAGTCGGTGTCGATGTGTATTAGTGAGTGGAGAGACTGCAGTGAGACAGGCAGAGTAGATCCATGATTGTGACAGACTGCAGTGAGACAGGCTGTGAAAGCCTTGGAGTGACGGCAGCAGACAATGTGTCCAACCGGTCAGGCAGACAGGCAGTCAGGCAGACAGGCAGGGCCCTGATTGACAAGAGGACTTGTGGCTCGCGCCTCTGCACGCCACTCATCCCCACTTCCTGAGCCCTTTGTGTTCAGGCACACACACACACACACACACACACACACACACCATCTGCTGTGGTAATTCACAGGCCGCATGCTGGAGCAGCAACAGCCTCCTCTCTTACTTTGCTTTCTCCTATTCATCCCTCCTTTGCTCGCTCGCTGTCTTTTATTTGGAGGGAGAAAGCCATGCTATTCAGAACTTTTGTTTGTACTGCCCCCCCTCCCCCCAGCCCCACCACACACGCACACACACACACACACACAACTTTCAAAAACAATCATTCCACTCCAATCAAAGGATGGGTTCTAGTTTTGTAGAATCATTTATTTAGCCCCTCATATATTTCTATCGAGGAACTGCTCTGGAGGTCTGTTCCTGGTTCTGATCAGAGAGAAGTAGATGGAGTGAATTACAGATTTGTTCAAGACTAAAAAATTATTATTTTGAAAGTGATCCATTCAATTTGTTTTATTTTTTTTATAATAAGTGCCGCACAGCTTTCAAACAAATCTCACTAAACATAGGACGTCTGATGGAGGTGGAGATTATATCTATATTGTGTCCGTCGGTCCAAGACCAATTCTGGCCGTCTACACGACGTGCAAACTACCCCACTTGGATGTCAATAAGCTGTTCAACATTTGGAACTTTTTTTGATGTCATGTGGACATCTTAAACAGCTGCAGGAAATTGAAATTGACATTATTCCTTTATTTTTATTCATGACAAATATCAACACTGTTGTCATCAACATGATTGAAGTTGTATTCTGTAACATTTTCATCTATTTAATTGTCTTTTAACCTAGTTTGTTTAGGTTTGCAGTTGCAGAGGGGTGCCGTTCCTGCAGAATATCCGCGTGTCTTATAAGTGAAGACAAGTTCTATGGTAATGTTGCACAGCATTCATGAAGCATTAGCAGGCTACATCCAGCAGCCAAAGTGAACTGCAGTCAATGATCCGCTGTTCCGTCTGTTGCGGTCAACATAGAGAAGCTATGGGACCTAATTTCTTCTTATTTCACTTTGCAAAGTCCTGCACACACACACGCACACACACACACACAGAAAGAAAGAAACTTGGAAAAAAAGGAAAAGAGAACGCGCACCTACCTGATCTGTCACCCTGTTGGTATGTGTTACCTTTCATTCCACACTACTCCCCCGCAAGTCCCACAACCCGTTATAAACCTGAACTGCACAACAAACAGGTGTGTCACTTTTAGGAGAGGCCTTAAAGAGGCCCTGTTCAGACCTGGCATCAACATGCATCTTGGGTGATGCTGATGAGCATATGTGAATCAGGCAGCAACCTACAATTCTGAAAAGTGAAGTCAATGCTCAAGTGCCTTAAACTTAAAATTGAAAGACATCTGATTTAAGTCTATGAGAAAATGACTCTACTTCTCTCTTGATGTATTACCTCAGTAAACATTGTAAACATGAGTTTATGGTCTCAATCTCTAGTTTCAAGTCTTCTTCAATCCAGCATGATGTTCATTTAGTAAATGATGGCACCCTTGCTACTGTCACTACCACGTCGGCGTTCATTTCAGCCAACTCAAATGTATAACCATTTGAGTCGGTCATTCTTTTACCATTCTGATTGGTAGAGGCTAGCAGCTTGACTAGCGAATCAGTGAAGCCCGGAAGTGACAATGGTAAACAGTGTCTTCTTCCAGAATAAGTGCGAGAGCTGACAAGGCCAGTGTCTCCGTATCAACATCATCCAACATTTTTGATTTTTCCGTTCAAAGAGTAATCACAACTACAGTCTACAACCTCCCTCTGCTGACAACAGTGACTGGTGAGGACAGCGTGCTCTGTGTTATGGTCTAGAGAGGACCGGCTACTTCCGGTTTTCGTGTTTTTTGGCCCACAATACAGATTAGCGCCACCTGTTGTTTTGGAGACATTACATATCGCGCAAGCGCGGAACGTATGGCGTCGGCTGTAATTCCGTAGGTGTGAACCGCCCATGTCGTTGTTTGAGTCGGCCATATTAAGTAGCCCATCTTCATTTACCGACGCGAGTCGGGCAGTTCTTCCGGTGTGGACTCGCCTTTACAGTTCAAACAATAACTTTGAAAACATCCAACTTTATGTTTTCCTGATACAAAACAGAGTAGAGTTTGCAGTAGCGATATTTATAATTAACCGTTTAACCTGCTGTCAGTTACAAAATTAAAATAAATATTAAAGATAAAAAAGCTAGGACTTAAAGGAGAATACTTTAAGGTGGACTTAAAGGTCCACCTTAAAGGTCAGCCCACCTTAAAGTGATGGTTTGGAGTAAAATGCACCCTAGGTCATTTCCACCATGACATCCAGCCAAATACCCCCTCAAAAGCTTTTTTAGCGATGGTCAGCATTGGTCAAGATAGGGCTATCAGCCAACGGCTTAGTACTGGCGCGATGGTAAATCTTGTATATCTCGTAAATTACCCCAGTAATAATGCATGGAATGTTACCAAACTTCTGCAGTAGTACACATAGGGTTTGTAAGTACACCAGGAGTTTATTTAAAAGAACACTTGCCTGATAGCTTCTATCCTCTGCTGCTAACGCTACCGCTGCGTCGACGCCACTTTGGTGTGTACCCAGTTTTTTCCGTGACGCAAGTTTCACGCGAGAGTATGAAAAAGTTTCGCTGAATTTTTATAAATGCTTGTATTATCAACACTTGTTGATTAATACAATAATACAGGGTGCATTTTACTCTGAACCATCACTTTAAGTGTTGCTGAGCCAGAGCAGCTAGAGTTGTATCTAAATTCAGGGCTAACTCCTTTCACTTTCATTGCCAGCTGGTGACAACAAGATAGGAACTCAGCTTGTGTCCCCTCACGTATCTTTAAGGCTTGTAGCATTTAAGTTAATTCCACAAATTAATAATTCCATGATGACATGTTCATTTTGACAGCCCTAGTACATAATAATAAGTATTTAAAGGTGCTAAATTCTTCCATGCGACGTCATTGGTTGCGGCAGGCTTATCAGCCATGAATGCTGTTGCAGTGCAGAGCAGCGGCCATGAGCTAGCTAGTGGGGCATACTAACATGCATGAACATGCATTAAAAGACACATGGTCGGCTCACTATGTAAACAAAGCACAGAGAAGCTCTGATTACAACACACAAAGAGGGAGAGCTGTTTCAGGTAGATTTTACTCCACTATGGCTTTACATAGCAAATAGATGATTGTTCCTATATTTAGCTCTGAATATCTTAGAGAGAACCTTAATAATCTTTGCACTGATCCAACTTTTTCAGTCCTGATACCAATAACGATACCTGGGCTTTGGGTATCGGTCAATACCAGTAGACCTACCAATCTGATAAGACGTAACATAAACCTTTATTAGTCCCACAGCATTAAAGCAGTAGAGGATAGTCCAACAACAAGAAAATTAAACAAATATAAATAAGTAAGTAACAGTACATTTAAGTAAACACTAAAAACAAATGTAATGGACAGACTGAGTGGTTAAATTGACATTAGTGAACAAGTTCAATAGGATATATCAAATATTGAGATTGAACAGTGGTGTTTATTGATATTGTTATTGCACGTTAGGTGTTTATTGATATTGTTATTGCACATAATAGAACTGTCAGTTTTTTGTATGTGGTAGTCTACTGGGTGCAGAGTTAACTGAGCTGAAGCAGCAGTGAACACAGTGTTTAAACAAGCCCAGCTCTGAGCCTAAATACACCCACTGTATTATTTAATCAATAATAAAAGTCAATCGTAGCTACTGACACAGTATGGAGATCCTGTATCCTTTTAGAGCTGATCATTAGCTCTCAGCCATCCTCACAGCTAGTCTCAGTCTCGAGGCCTTTCTGAGAGAGGACGGATGGAGCAGTGTGACTGACAAAACAATACCGCTGCCACTATTAAACTTTGATCTGGTATCAAAACGTCTTGAGGAATTACAAACAACAAGCCTGATGAAGATCTGCAATGCAGACTGCACAAGTCAAAATAAGTGTGATTAGCTGGAACAGAAGGAAAATCACACCGCTGTTATCACAAACCTGGAAACCATGTTGAATGATTCAGTAGGCTGTCCTTCTCTCCTCAGCAGATGTTGACAGTATGATGCGAGTCATTTAACACTCAAAGAGTGTTTTAAAGACAGACAAGGTCATGTAGACTACATCTGATGGCTGCATCACAATCAGCTCAGGTGTGTGATTCCTGTCTGGGTGCCACTTGGGAATCCCAATTAGCAAGCTGGTGTTGAAGCTCATACCTGAAGACGAACGTTCACACCTTAAGGAAGGACATGCAGTAACAGTGGTGTTGACAGACGCTGCCAACGTCATTAAGGGCCCATCCACACAGAAACGTTTTTTTGTGTACACGCAGAAGTCTTTTGCGTTTGGGCCGACCGTCCACACGGATCCAGCGTTTTCGGTGCCTGAAAACGGCACCCCTCCGTTTCGTCTTCGTTTTCGTGTAGACGGCAAAAACGCATACAATGACGTCATCACCCCGCCCCTCGACCCTCACGCCTGAGGGTGAGCACGACCGGAGCAGAACTCTGTCCTTTTTATAAGAAAAATGCCGCTCTGCCCTCTGTCCAAAATTCTCTGTGTTTGTGGGAGGCAATAGGGACAGATCAACAGAAAGCCCCTTTTAGACAGACGATTCCTGGTGGAATAATGAATAATGGAATAATGGCAGAAAGGCGAGTCAAAATATGCCGCGAACCAGAGCATTTAGATAGAACTTTGTCTGTGGCACTGCCACAATGGTGTCTGCATTGAGATAGCACCCTGGCTTCACAGGCGGCTGTGGTCCTGCAACAAAAAGGCAGTCTAAAAGGGGCTATACTTAACACATCCCCACTGCATCAGCAATAGACTGTAACAACTGTCTCACTGCTGTACACTGTCTCCTTCACTTTCCTCTCTTCCTTTCAGATAGGTGCTCGTGAGGAAGGAGGAGAGAGACAACATGAATGCATCCTTAGTATCTGACGATATGATCACAATGATCAGGGTCTCTAGTGTCACAGGAAAAGCATTGTTCCTTACTTCCCTCCCTACTGTTTTCTGCCTCTGAAGAAGAATAGCAGGGGATGTTGAGGAATACAGGCCTCATTTCACTTCCTCTCAACATCTAGAAGCCACGCAAATCTTACTGTATGTGTCCTAAATACCCCTTTTGTACAGGAACCTGCAGAGAAAACAACTAGGAAATGGTCCCTATTTTTGTCTGCCTTATTTGCAAAGCTCTGCTGTAAACAATCAACACCCAACTTTCTTTAACATATGTTACTAACCATACTGAAACATTGTCGAGAACCACGGTTCACTTGTCCTTCTCCACCACAGGGTTACTGGCCTGGTCTATTCATGCATGCCAGTCATGGCAGTGTTTCCACTCGGGATGCTTTCTATTAATCCTCCTCTGTAAAAGGTGACAAGACCTTAACAGGGAAAGTTTGCTTTCTATAGTTTTCTTTAGAAATACAACCATTTCTGAAATGTAAAACGCGGGTGGAGCCCGTGAGACCATGTGTGATGACCATGTCAGGTTGTTTTTGATGCTGATTCGCAGGAACCTCAAAGAAGAACTTCCAACTCAAATCTTCACGCATTATAATGCTGGGCTTCAAATGTGTTTTGCCAACAATTTCTTATATTCTTATAGAAGAAATGCCCTTTATTATAACCCCTCCTGGTCTATTTAAAGGCCCAGTTCACCTACATTTTTATTAATTTTATTTGTCAAAGTTTTGAGATTTGTGTAATGGCAAATGGCCTGCATAGTGCTTCTCTAGAAGAAGGTGCTCGTGCAGTTTGGATGCTTTTTAGCGGAGTGACCAAGCTCTCAGGCGTCTTTTTTAACCTCCCCCCTCTGCCCTCCCAGCATCCTTTGGAGCCGAGCGTTGTGAATGGAACAAGTTTATTCAGCAAGGAAGCCTATTACCCAATGCACACTCAAAGGTCTCTGAAAGACCGCCCAACAACCCATGTCAGCACATGAAAGTGATGACTGGACACTGGTGGCCAAATGTGTGTGTGTGTGTGTGTGCACCATTGGGGAAGGGTGCCTGCACTTGAACTGGGTCCATTCACATGGGTTAGGGGGTCTTGTGGTCTTTAATGTGACCATAGCAGGGCAGAATGACCTCTGCAGGGCAGTCCAGCACCAGGGCCTTAATCCTCCCCTCCTCCTTGTCTTTTCCAATTCTCTCCCTCCTTCATTGTCCAAAGAAGGCTCTGACTTCCCTTTCTTCTCTCCTCTATGCCCCCCATATCGTTAAACAGGCTTCTCACCAATCAAGGAATATCTTGAAGGTCTTTAAATGTTGGGAGTTGGCATTCAGAGGAAAGTGAAGGAATGTAAACTGTTCCTCTATGAATTCAAAATGTTAAAATATCATAGGAATATAGTAGCATATTAAAACTTGATTTTGATAAGGAAGGGAAATAACTTCTAACGTAGAAGGATTCACTTTTTCAGCTGTGGACAGTCATGGTAGTTGACTTCTCAGTGAAACTCTGATTAACATACTTGCTCCCCTTCTGTCCTCTTACTCCAGCTCGACTACATGTACACGCACCAAGTATTGAGTTTTTTTCCCAATATTCTGAAAAAGACAGTTTTCCTATAAGCTATTTGTGTGACTAATTAAAATGAATATTCCACTATTATTCCTATGAACATGCAGCCCTCTTCCCAGCATCATAGCATCGATAACTGAAATTTACCATGATCAACTTATTGTGAGTGATTTAAAAAAAAATGTTTTATCACAATCAGTGATTGAATCCTATCGTCCCATCCCTAGTGCCACCTGCTTATCGGGAAATAATAAATTAATAATATAAATTAATTTTAAAAGTAAAATATTCCATATGTATTGGTATTATGTGTCGGCAGAGGTGGGTAGTAACGCCTTCCGTATTCCATTACATTTACTTTGCCTCCCTCCCCTCCGACTGGCTCGCAACAGAGTGTGTGACGGCGTTACATATTTGAATCACAGCTACGTTTAGGTAACAAAAGTATTTGGTTAGGTTTAAGCAACAAAAGTACTCGTAACATCAGTCTCCTGTTGAAAGCCTTTTGTTTTTTGACCCATCAACCTCCCAGATCTCCTCCCTATGCAGACTTCTGTGGACTCGTTTGAAACTAATTTCGTCAAATGTACTCAAAGATAAAATAAGTGTCCCTCCAAATGAACGCAATTTTTAGGAGAGTAGGCTGACAGATGAAGAAGTCAACTTTTTATAAAGTTGAAACTGAACTTTCAATCTCAATATAAACTATCTGTTTCTGAAGATTGTATTGATCAAAATGTCCCGCACCTTTGGATTTTGAATTCAACCATCCATCTTGGATTTCAATTTGTAAATCGTGACCAGCTCTGAGAGAAAAGCTGCATTGTCTCGCTTAAGAGTCCCTATAAAGTATTTGGCAGGGAGCTCAGTCCTTACTGGAAATGACTGCAGTCTAGGACAAAGCAAACGCTTTTTATACCACTCACAACCCAGACCCACCTGGCAGAAGGTCTGTGGCTGAGAAGAACAACCTTCAACAAGAAAACCTCAAAACAGAACATCCAGGAATGTGGTCTATCGTGCTATTACAGCATGGTGGGATTTCTAGTGATCGTATTCATGGAGCTGCTCTTATCCTACAATACCCTGAAAAAAATGCTATATGAAGCACAGTCTCACAACAGTTTGCGAAATAGTCACAAAATAGTCTACTGATTTCTGTACATGGACACATTTTTCATCGTTCAGCAAGACTTTCAAATGAATGTATTTCAACTGGAAGTGTCGTTTGTGCCCGCATCAAATTTTTTCTGTCAGTCAAGAGACATTACATAACAAAAGTAAGGTTTAGACAACAAAACCTCTTAGGACGCACATACACTAGGCAATCTGTATTGTGCCCAAGTACAGTACACTTCCTCGGCCCTGGCACGGGTCGAAGAGGTGAGGTCATGAGCACAAGCACAGGTACACAACCTGGACATGACATATAATCGATAGGCCATTCCTTTCAACAATCATTTTTAACAATGGCGGCAAAGGGGTGACGTTGGTCTGATGAAGCGGTCAAGTGTTTACTTGAAATTTGGACGTGAATATTCAGTCAGCCTGATAAAGCCTACAAGAACTTGGATGTCTTTGGGAAAATATCTTCTCAGACGTGGATATCAGAGCTTCTTGGAAACTAAAGGATGCTTCATGATGACGTAAAGCCATGCATGTGCCGTAACACGACATATGTGCAAAAGCTAACCATAATCAGGCCTGGTTGGGCTTCGAGCAATGTGAGTGCAGGCCGATGGGGGACTGGGGAAGGGGGGCAAATAAAATAACTATCTAAACTGAAATTGAGAATGACGAAACCCATGTTGGGTTGAGGCAACCTAATCTCAAAGATAAAGGATCCTAAATTACTTTCCATTGGCATAGTTTTCCTATGGAGTGACAAGAAAATGGACAATTCATGTCCCTATACATGAAACCAATAGGTTTTATTTCCATGATGCTGGGTGGGATTGTGAAGGTCTTTCTATTTTGTGCCAAAATTCACCAGAAACATCAGACAGAGAAGTAGCTGGAGTCACACTTGCATGTTTGATTATTTGGCCACCCGAACGCTCGATGGCTTTATTTACTAAAGAACCCTAATGCTGTAATCATAAACCTTGATTCTGTTGAAATACTAGTTCAACCTGATCTCTGATTCATCTTTTAAATCCTGCCAGCTTTGCAGCTCTGACAGAGTAATAGTCACAGTGTTGTGGCACATTGAGAGCAGCTGCCTACTGGGTGTGGATGTGGACTGTTTACTTTAGCCGACATGTCCGTTAGAGCTAGAGAGCGTTACACCTTCCAGCTAAAAACACTACTTCCCTAAATGCAAATCCACCAGACTGTGTGTGTGAATGTGCCACTGTTTGCATAGTGTGTGTGCGTGTGTGTGGGTGTATGTGTGTCTGTGTATTAGGCTCCTCACAACTTGAATTGCTTGTTAAGAAAAAAAGTTGACAATAAGACTATTTTCATGAACTGGCGTGTTAGTGGTTAATGCGAGTCTTAGGATGTACTAGCTAATGAAGCATGAAGCTATGGGGTCAGTTCAGTCTCATTAATAATGAATGGACAGAGAAGGATTCACAAATGTATTTTGTGATTTATATATAAATGACTCTCTTCTCACAAATACATTTCGTTTTAAATAAATGTAATATAAATCCATAAATATATGAATTAAAAAAAATATTTGCAATTTACGGCTACAGAGAGTTCCTTGTTGAAAAAAATGCATTTGTGAATCCAGCCACGTCAGGAGAGTCTCAAAAATCCTCAAACAAATACAGACCAGTTCACGAACAAATGCAAACAAGTTCACAAATGAAAAGTGTCTTGTAAATTCAAGTTTAACAGTTTGTATATAAATGTAACAACATACAAATACATTTTTGATGAAAATTACAAATATTTTTTTTATTTATATTTATGGATTTATATGACATTTATTTAAAACAAAATGTATTTGTGAGAAGAGAGTCATTTATATATAAATCACAAAATACATTTGTGAATCCTTCTCTGTGCATTCATTATTAATGAGACTGAACTGACCCCATATGAAGCTGGTTGATCCTCCACTTACAACTTCTGTGATGTTTCATACCACACATCCCACCACACAACCGTTTTCAAATATGAACTGAGTTCAAAGCACACTATGGGTTTGTACACACACCAACGCTAATGTCATTTGCACTCTGATGGAGACCAGGCGACCGCAGTGAAAGCATCATTATCAATGCGATGTGTTGCAACGATTCTGCTCTGCAGGGCATCAAAACTTTGGCTCGAGCTGCACTGACCTTTAAAAAACAAATTACTTCTTATTTCTGTACAACAAACTGACAATAAATCAATTTGCTACGTGGAAATATTACCAGGCAAATGCAGGTTTGTTATAGACACACAGTTTCAGTCTGAAATGTAGCAATCTACTGCTAGAAACTTTTTCCTCGTAGCAAGGAACCTTGTTTTTCTCATGGAGTAAATGTGGATGTCACACATTGGTTCGTGGACTATGGTTTTGAAGCTCGGCTCAGCAAGTTTGGCATTTTGGACATCGGCATCTTGGAATTTTTGCAACCAGTGACCACCAAGTGACTATATTTGGAGTGCAGAGGAGCCACAGGTGGATCTGACGAACACAAACGGCAGAGCGGCACCCTTGCTGTGAAGCTTATAACAAAGTTAGCGTCAAGATTAAAGGTCACCTTTACAGCTAAGTGTTTAAGTCATCTTAGTAGCTAACTGTATTGGTAGCGTGTTAGCGACTTGTCAATCATCAGGTAGCCCCGCCCCCTAAAGCATCCCCTGCTTTCTGGTCTCTAAATGGACCATAATTTACTAAATGAACATCATGCTGGATTGAAGAAGGCTCGAAACTAGAGATTGAAACCATAAACTAATGTTTACAATGTTAACTGAGATAATAAATCGAGAGAAATAGGGTCATTTTCTCATAGGCTGCTATACAATCAGAGAGGAGTCACCCTCTGATGTCCAGCAGAGAGAATGTAAGTTTTTCACTTTTCTCAACCGGAGGTTGCCACCTGGGTGTAACATGATGATGCATTAGCATTAGAGTTGTTCCGATTCCGATACCAGTATTGGAAATGCCTCCGATACTGCCGAAAATGCTGGCATTGGTATCGGCGAGTACTGGAGTCCAGGCACCAATCCGATACCACGAAATATAACGGAATATAATTTTCCGTTAGCTTTGACACAGTTTTCACCGAAATGTAGTTCACCGAAATGTGTTTCTGAAAGCATTTATGCGAGAAATAAGCTATGCAGTTAACGGTCAGTTTAAACGATTTTCGAGAGCTTGCAGGAGGCGGCGCCCCATCTCTCGAAACTCGCCACGAGGCGAAGGCATTGCACGGCTTCTTACATAGACAATGAATGGGAAGCGTGGAAATAACGCTGCCTGTGGACACGTACCTTCAGCCTTCTACCCTGTGCAACATATGCAAAGACTCAATTTCGAGGGGTTGCGCGAGTGTTGCAAATTTGCACTACTGTTTTATACTGTTCTATTTAAAAATAAATGGCTTCCATTTGCTGTATTCATTCATGTTTTACAAAGGGTTTAACCTGAGCCAGGCCTTACCACATTGATAATCATATTACAGTCATGCAGGCATAGTATAATCTTTTTTTAAAATTTTAAACACACTGGTATCGGTATCGGTAGCCTACTTGGTATCGGCCGATACCCACAGCACGAGTATCGGAATCGGTATCGGGAGGGGAAAAATTATATCGGAACATCTCTAATTAGCATACACTACAACCGTGTTACATGCACACCAGAAAACCCAGTGCTGAAAGTATATTTGTTTGCATGACAGTTAGTTTCAGCCCAGTCTCCTGGCAGCTCGTAAAATAGTCATGAATTGCGATCTATGGGTGTCGTGTACTGGGCTAAGAGTTGCCAATTGTTTTCAAAATGAATAACAAAGGAAAGTGAATTAGGGTCTTGTTTTCGTGGGACAATTATTATGTTATGCTCCAAAACAAAAGTTAGTTTGAGGCAGCAAAACCTCTTCGTGAGGTTTTGAAAATTATCATCAACAAGTCACTTTACAACAACACAACACTCAATGCCCAAAACGGTCTGCTGGTTGAAGGTACTGTGTTGTTGGGGGAACTCCCAACTAACAGTTCAGTTGTTGGTGTGTGTGTGTGTGTGTGTGTGTGTGTGTGTGTGTGTGTGTGTGTGTGTGTGTGTGTGTGTGTGTGTGTGTGTGTGTGTGTGCGTGTACATGGTTTCAGTGTAGCTGTGTTACCACCTTATCTTAAAACTCAATGAATACACTCTTAATAAATATGTATCTCGGATCAGTGGTGATCTACTGACCTATTGAGATCCATGCTGCTAGCTTGGCTAACATGTGAACTTCTACATGCCAAAGAGCTTTAAAAAAAATACAACTTTAAATGGATTTACAGTAGATGATTTTTCCATAATCATTTGCTGCACAGTAAAACAATTTAAACTCAGAACAATCTTAAATATTAGATGGAAACATCCCATTTCTCTAATAAATTGAGCACAAGTGTCACTGTGTCCATTTATATCAGTACAGGAAGTCAAGAATTACACCTTGTTGGTGCTGTTAACTAACAAAATGACCTCTTGATTAGACTTGATTTGACTGAAGATCCTTGTATGGCATCCTAGTGAGCAGTGTGTGTGTTTTCATAACCAACACTGATCTATCACCCCAATAAGTAAACTTATTCTGAGACAAACGTCTTCCAACCTGACATCACCATAATAAGTCTATGTCTCTCTAGTAGTGACCACTCCTCTTGTCCAACTGTAGAAGCGTTATCTGTGGTCGCCCCTGCTCAGCTGGATAAGCTTGCTGTTGATAAAGCATTTCTGCTGAACTGAGGAGGGACTGCAACTAGAACATGATAAGAGCAACACGCCTGTCGAGGGACACTTCAAGCTCCTAACTTCTTACTATTTTGCACATATCTCTAATATAACCAAGGTCTGTTTTAAGTCTATCACTGCTGCAAGGTCGGTGTCAAGCCCTGGCAGCACTGTGTGTGTGTGTGTGTGTGTGTGTGTGTGTGTGTGTGTGTGTGTGTGTGTGTGTGTGTGAAAGAGAGAGAGAGGGGGGGGGGGGAGAGAATCTAGATTTTGGTTCCTGTAACTATAAAGAGAACTTGAATGAAAATGTAGATGTTGTTGTGAAACGTAACTAACAGTAATTTGTAATATGTTTTTTGTGTTGTTGTGTGTTCATTAACATGTATGGGCAGTTTGGTCACATAATTAATAAGAGTTCAGAGTAACTGAGACACTGAAACCCTTTACACTAAAAGAAACAAACATGTTTTATCTGAATGAGAGCGCGTGCGAGAGAGAGAGAGAGAGAGAGAGAGGAACTTATGTGAATGGCCCATATGTTCCTGCCCTGATTGGTCCACCACTCAGCCAATGAGAGGCTTCCACTTTGCAGCTCCATTCATGAAATGGTTGCATGGAGGGAGAATGAGGAGGAGGGGCATGTGTGTGTGTGTGTGTGTGTGTGTGTGTGTGTGTGTGTGTGTGTGTGTGTGTGTGTGTGTGTGGTGGTTCTTCTGTCCCGCTCAGCAGACAGAATCATCACTTCCTTATTTCATCACCATTGTGAAGTTAAGAAAAGCACCAATTCATTGTATTCCTTATAGGTGCCCAGTTTTTCACATCTATGAGCTTGTAAGAGGGAAGGCTCTACACACATATAGTAAAAGTGTCGATCTATAAACAAAGTAAAGATGTTTATACTACCAGTCTCAGGTAAATCTGCCCACCAAGTAGCTCCCGTTACCAGGACTTCTATTTGGTGTTTTCTCTGATCCAGCAGCAGTCCTATCGGGCACCATAAGGTGCGTGTGCCTTATTTATTCCTTGTTATCAATCTCCCCAATAAAACACCAACGCTTATTAGCTCAGTGACAGCTCTGTGGTGTTGGAGGAGAGTTCCAGCTGCTCCCCCTTCCTGCTACTGGACGACGGTTTTGAAGTCTACAGTTCGGTATTTTAGCCATCGATAATTTTTACCAGTGACCACCAATTGACCATATTTGGACCATGGAGAAACGATGGGTGGATCTGATGAACACAAGCGGCAGAGCGGCACCCTGAGCAGCAACCTTACTGGATCTGGATCCATCTGGATTCTGGTGTGAAACTGCTAAAAACGTTACCTTCATAATTCAAGGTCAACTATAGCCTTGTAGCCCCGCCGTAAAGCATCCCCTGCTTTCTGGTATGTTTGACTCTAAATGGACCATAATCGAGATAATACATCAAGAAAGAATTAGGGTAATTTTGACTTCTACACACATCAGATAAGAGTAGCCCCCTGGTGGCAGGCAGATAGGAAGACAGTTTAAGGCACTTCAGTTCAGCACTTCATTGGCTTCACGTTTCAGAAGTGGAGGTCGCTATAAATGATGCTGCCCCAAGGAATTGTGGGGCAGCATCATCTCCTTTTCTTTGGTAAAGGATGGTCCAGTGTTTGTTATAAGAAAGGGCACATTGAAGCACCTTGTGTGCACGAGAAACTGGGAAATTAGTTGATGCATTGCAGACATGCTTCTTCATACTATCTCAGTTGTGTGGTGGAGTTGGGTTCATTGTCCAGAAGCTATGGGTGTTTTAGTCCACATTTGTCAGCTGCCCAAAAATAAATAATAAGTAATAACCTTATCTCTGCACACAATCCCTTTTTATTGATTGCATTTTTATTGTTGCCTGTGGCTGTTTTGCACTGGTTTAGCGTTTCCATGGCTGTTTTCCTTCTTTCTTCTCTGCTATTTCCCTTCTTATGCAGGGCGTCTCTTCTGACCATCCGGTCCAGAGTGTCCCCCTTAGACATCCCGTGTGTGTGTGTGTGTGTGTGGGTGTGTGTGTTTGTGTGTGTGTGAGAGAGTGTGTCCTTTGGTCTCAACAGTGTGTAGTTGGTCATTGGCCAGAATGTGACTCATTGTCTTAGTCTCCTAGAGGCAGAAAGCAGGGTCTATTTGGAGGCAGTTTCCTGCTGATATACAGCTGAGGATGTGGGATCCGTAGGTTAACCAGATAATGGGACACGAGTCTCTCTGTATCAGGACCTCTGAAGTGTTTTTATGCCATATACTGACAAACAGACACACAGGTATCCCCAGATCACATTTAGTCCCACTTGGGAGAATAGATAGATAGTGATGGACCAAATGTCCTTTTTCTGACATAACTGTTTTGACAGAAGTTTATTTGTATGGGAAATTTCAACAATACCACAAAATTATTCATTTGTGTGTGGGTGGAGTCAACAGGAAGTCAGCCGGCTCTGCCAGGCGAAGTCTGAGACATGCATCGGCTGGAAAAACGTGGAAAATTTGTGCGCCTTCTGAGCAACTTACAGTAGAGAGAATGGGGGACCGTCTCCATGTTCTCCATGTAATGTTTCTGTCTTTGAACTGGTCAAACAAGGAAAGTCGTTTTTAAACAGTAATGTGTGTCATTTTGGAAAGTACTCACCGCCGCTCATCTGGATTGGCGGGCATAGAGAAATAACTAGATTTAACTAACTACAAATAACTAGATGTCTTCCAAGCCACCATGATGTTCCCAGGGAAATTTATTTCTGGACAAAAATGGTCACAGTATGTAAACAGTTTGAAATTAAACAAATCATCCTGAAAAACTACAAAAACTTAGTTACAAATTGATTCATAATTCCTTATTGTCATTTTGTGCACATTTCTCTACATTAATTAAATCTGACCATTCAAAATTTCGTAAAAAAAAAATTAGTAAGTGTTAGTAGTAAAGTTTGCACCGTTTTTACATGAAAGCTCTTGAGTAGTAGCAGGTATAAAAACTACAGCAGTTAAACTCTGGTTTACTACATTCAACGCAGTTCAACGCTACATTCAACGTTCTCCTACAAAATTATGTTACCATGTACCTAAACTGCACTCTCAATTACAGGGAAATGTTTGCAGTATTTGCTACCAAAAAAAAATACAAGCTTAGGTGAAACCTCGAACCTAGGGTGACCACCTCCAAAAAGACAAAAAGTGGGGCAGCAGGCATGTTTTGGAGGGACACGGCTATATATTTAATATATAGCCTATATATTTTCAGGAAACACAACAAAGAATTAAGTAACACATTTGTTTTACTTACTTAAGTAAAACATTTATTGAGACATCTCAAGCACTCAAAAGGCCTAACATAAAAAACAGTAGCCTAACTCCAGCCTTTAAATTTTTTTTGGCTATGTCCGAGTCCGGGTGAATGACAGGGGCTAGCTTATTGCTGCAATCTGTGGACCGGTATGAGTGTGCATGCTTCACTGAGTGATACACACTGGTAACTTCAGCTGCTGTTACCTTATCAGATAAACTGTCATGCTTTGGACTCAATAGAAATGACTGCATTGATTTAGATGTCTCTTGCTGTCGGACCTTTTTGTGATGAGATTCCCGCCCAGCATGTCGTTTGACATCATTTTCTCCACTGTGAGCAACGGAGAAACTGCTGTTGCATAGGTAACAGAATGCTTTGTCGGGCTCGTCAGTTGGTCTTACCCAGCTGTGTGAAGTCGTATATTCCTTTTTAAAAGAACACTTTCTCTTTTTGCTTGACTGCGGTGCACTCATCCTGTCATTTGCATCTTCACTCGTACAGTACAGTAATGACAGACGTACTACTCTCGGACTCTCTCGTGTGTATGTTTGGGGCGTATACATTTGACGTAGGACGTATCATTAAACGCAGCCTATTGGACGGACGTCATCGTTGTCTCCTGCAACCATTGGTCGAAATGAAATGCTCCCCAGTAGCGCAGATCAAAGCTATAGAGGGTGATAGTCTTTCTCTATTGCTCTGGGCTGGTTAATTTTAATATTAACTTTTTTTTTTTTTTTTTGCCAATGAATGGAAAGCGGGACATTGTCTTGATATGCGTGACGCGGGACAAACACTGAAATAGCGGGACAAAATAGCCTAAAACGGGACAGGTGGTCACCCTACTCGTACCTGGCTGGACTGTGTGGTCAATGTGTTTAATTGAAGATCACATGATCTTGTTAAGATACGTTCCCCCCATGGACTTCTGCAGACTCAATTGAAACTAATTTGTGATACTTTGGCAAACGTAATCCACGACAAAATACCCTCGAAACATAATTCACAATGGAGTTTTGCTGTGTGGGATGATTTTTAGGAGATCAGGCTGCTTCAAGGACCCTGTACAGGCACATGAATAAACCTGGTTTCTAGAAAAGAGGACCAGATGAAGACATCCAGAGCTGTATGGCTGTTGTCACTGTACAGGCTTAGAGGCGACGAGGCAGCTGGTGGAGCCAAGCGACAGTGTCTGGAGCTGCTTGTATTGACCCTTCAGAGCCTTTGTCACTTGGGATGGCTGTGTGAGGATGAAGGGGTGAGGCTGCACCCCACCTTTTTCCTAGCCAGCTCTTGGCTGTCCAAGCCTGGGTGACCCCCAAACCAAACTATCAGAATGTCCCAAGCAGCCATGGGGAGGCTATTGTTCTTCAAAGTAGGTCAAAGCCTGCAGCCATCACAATCAATTTGGATCGACTGGAGAACAGTGGGAATGGAGACGAGGAGACACAGGTTGCAAGGCTGATCACACTTGTTGATATAAACTGAAGGAACAGGAACTAATGATAGTATTCTTTCTGTTGCATCACCCTCTTTCTCATCCTCATCTCCCCAACATGTCCACTCTCCTGAACCTCTTCGTCATTGTTCTTCATCCTCCTTCTCCTCCCCCTTCACCCCAACGCTCTCTCTTCCCACCGCCTTTTGTATCATGTAATTAGTCATGTAGAACATATGGAGCATCATATTACATAACCCCACAGCAGCTGCACTCAGACTAGATCCAAGATAATGTAAATCGGCGGCCACATTATTTTGGCACAGCAGATCTGAAGCTTATAGCTGCATCATAGGAAATGTTATGTCTTCTATGTCTCTTGTAGGACACTGCCTTGCTGGTGCTGTCCTCTTCCTTTTAGACAGACTAACAATGAAACCATCACTATATGTATATAGTAGTCTACTGCTGCTCAGTCTGATATGCTTATGTCTCATTACTACATTTAAATAAATACTCATATTCCACTAGTATTCCAAATATGACAATATTCCAGAGTTGATATCTGTCATGTCAACATCATATTCCATTTAACATTGATTGGATAAATAGGACTGAAACCAGCTTAATACGGTTCCCAAAGCCAATTCATTTTTCCAGTCTACATATTATGATCTCATGATTAATGGTGTTGTACGCAGCACTAAGATCTAACAGGACAAGTACAGAAACCAGTCCTTTGTCAGAAGCAATTAGAAGGTCATTTGTAATTTTCTGCTGTCTCTGTACTATGATGTACTCTAAATCCAGACTGGAAGCCCTTAAGTAGACTGTTGTTATTTAGAAAGTCACACAGCTGATTGGTGACTACTTTCTCAATGATCTTAGAGAGAAAAGGAAGATTTGATATTGTTCTGTAGTTTGATAAAACCCCTGGATCTAGAGTAGGCTTCTTAAGAAGAGGTTTATTTGCAGCTACTTTAAATGACTGTGGCACATAGCCTGTTAATAAAGACACATTGATCATATCTAATAAGGGCGCGCTAACTAAGGGTAAGACTTCTTTGAGTAGCCTAGTTGGTATCGGGTCTAGGAGACAGGTTTAGATGAAGAGATTTTTTATGTTAGTTGGTTAAGGTTGATTGGAGAAAAGCAGTCTAAATATATATATGGTCTTACTGCTATGTCCAAGATCCCTGAGTTTGAGGGTAACGTGGTTCCAATTGAAGGCAAGAGGTCTCTAGGAATACATGGCTCAGAAGAGCTGTTACTCTCAAATCTGGACTTGTTTTTATGTTCATCTCTTAATGATAAGGCTGCTCTGGCATGACAGAGCTTTTTAAGACTGTCTTGACAGACTAGGCAAGATTCTTCCAGTTTGGTGGAGCGCCATATCATTTCAAGAATATTTTTTTTATTTACTAGTTTGAGAGTTATACCATGGAGCTAACTTCCTTTGTTTAGTTACTGATCTAAATCATTTCCTTAATTTTATTTAAGTAAACGTTAAGATAATGTTTTCAGTACATTTTGTGAACTTAAATGTTTTTTTTTTAAATTGTACTCAATACATGTGATTGTGCTCAATCTATAATAAGGGCGGCCATACTCAAACAATGTGATTTTGCTATCCTTAAAACCAATAAAAAAAACTAAAAAAGATTAAAATGAACAAAAACACCCCATCCACTTTCTAAAGTTAAAGATTATAAATACAGCTTTTGTTTAACTATGAAACAAGTATTAATACATCTCCTGGAAAATGGAATGTACAGTATATTTCATAGAAATAGGAAACATCAGGCTGAAGGCAAATCTCACAACTTTGACACGTTACAACATGATACTTAATTATTTGGTAATTAATCAGCAATGATTTTGAATAGAGCTGCAACTGACTCTAAAACTTTATATTTACTATAAATACAGTTAAATGTGCCTCTTTTGCCAATTATTTGTTTATAGTATGTCTTAACAATGGTGAAAAATACAGCTGAACAGACGTTCCTGTTATACTGCCTGCAGTGTAATCATTTTAGTCCATAAACAGAACTTAAATAATGTTACGTTCTTATAAAGAAGCAAATCTAATTAAAATACATAAAAACAGAAAAATATATATACTTTCAAAAAAGTCAACATTAACTTAAAGAATCAAAAACTAATAAATAAAAATAAATTAATAATATAATAAATAGTAGGCATAAATAAACAGTGCACCACTAAGTGGGGTAGATACGGCAGTGGAACTAAGGGCAGTCATCTTAAAATTTCTGAAATGAGCCATCATTGTGACATGTGTGATGACGTCATAGCTGCCACTGTAACGTGAAACTCAAAAGTTCTGATGGACATTCACTCAGAAACATTGATCCACATAAAATTAAAACAACTTAACTCCCACAGCAAACACAATAGTTTATTGTTTGGTTAACTAAATATCTAGGTTTGATTGCTGTAGCCATCATTTCTTTGAGTTAGTAGTACTGTTCGGGTTGACAGTGCATGCGTCGGAATCTTATTTTGAACTTCAGCAATTTTGAACTTCAGCAATGAAACAATCTCATTGACTAATCCACTCAAGACGAGTCTGGTCCTGTTTGATTGGTGCTTGTGTCTTGTATTTGCAGAGTAAGAATTTGTGTCTTCTGCATTTTACTTGAAATATCTTCTCCTTGGACAAATACTCTGGAGTAACCTGGGACTTATCTGCACGTCTGCATTTTCTCAGTCCCTCTGTTCTTCAGTCAGAGGACTACAGAATAAATTGAGAGTTGACTGTAAGAAGATGCCATATTCTGCATCCATTGGTGAGTTATTTTTCATGTTTAATGTATGTAAAGAGAAGATTCATCGTCATTAAAGCTTAAGTCAAGTTAGAAAAGTGTAATGAGTTTCAATTTTGGTGTTTAGCCTACATTTGAGAACAACTATCAAAATGGCACTATCACTGTATTGAAACGTTAACCAGTGAACATGGCCATTTTCAGCTGTGTTATTTAATAAGTTAATGTAATTTTCGCAAAACAAACCAACCAGCCAGTGTTAACAGCAGCCTTGTTTATAGTTTTTTGTTTCGAAAAATGCTTAAGATGTAGTACTGTCCTGTTATCTATAAAAGAGAGCACAGCTCTTCAAACACTAACGTGTAGACTACATTTAAGTCTGTACTGAACTCTCTTTCAGACCACTGAGCCAACAGCCATGGGACTCTCGGTCCTTATGATGCATCAAAGTTCCTCAAAAGCAGCTTTGTGAGTATAATTATTATTATTGCATTAAGATCTTACTAGTGCTCGATCATTTATGCTCGTCAGTTACAATAATACTCATTTATATTATTCAGTAATTGAAGTTAATTTCTTTTTGGGATGTGGTAGACACATGGGATATACAGTGTCAGGCTGTTAGGCTGTTTAACCATTTGTAAGTGACATGAATATATTTTTGTTGTAAGTTTTGAAGCCTAAACATAACGTTGTTTCCAGTCTACTCCTAACTATGTAGCTTATTTAAGCCCAACCATGATTGTCTTCCTAAACCTAACATTTGTTTTGTTGTTCTGTATGTTGTTCCAACTGACAGAAAAAAAAAACTTGGTGCAGACATTTAAGGTACTTCCAAATGAAATGCATTAGTTGGAAAGTTGTGCTGAGTGACAAAATAAAATTGAAAAATCATGTCCATGTACAGAATCACTAGATTTAAATTTTGTGACTATCTAACTTCCTGCAGCGACACTGTTGGCACAGATGTGTTTCCTGTTTATATTATTATTATTATTAGGCAGCATTTTGACTCCAACCCTACCAGTCATAAATGTTGTGTTTGCAAAGGGTCTACTTTGTGATGTCTGCAGCTGAAAAGCTGAATTCAAACCATCTGGGCATGTTGGAGAAACAATACTGGGGCTTAACACTCCCATGCCTGGTATTTACTGCAGGAGTCCTGAATGGGCAACAAGGGCAGGGCCACCTCTCAGCCCAAACATGTGGTTATGAACAGGGGTAAGACCGTCCCAACTTGAATTAGCTCTCTCACCTCTTTGTCTCTCACTTAGCTAAAACCATAATCTAATATGATTATAGACTATTGGGTTCATTAGCTGTGTATTATTCTAAGGACTGGGTTAATCCTGTGAGCCGGTTTCCTGGCTTCTGCCACCATATGGGCCAGAATCTAGCAGCACAATGGTATGCCCGATGACCCAACTGAACATCCAGTTGGCTCAAGTGTTATGTAATGTTCTTATGTCTGCTGGTTCAATTATTATCTGAAAATGTTTTTCTTTTTATATTTGTCTATCATTTGTATGATGACCACAGAAGCGGAGAGCAGCCTGAGATCACACGTTAATTATCTTTTATTTTACGATACCAAATGTCCTTTGCTTACTAATGATCTAATTTTTCTAATCTTCATCTTTTTTTTGTACAGCTCAATACTATTGGGGAAATCAAGAAAACAATTCAGATGACATAACAAAATACATCTATAACAATAACAGGACAAAATGACGTGTTCATGTTGTTTTCTATTGATCATCTTTTGACAATGTTATTATCTATCTTCCTCATCTTTCGTGAAGAATTTGAATCGATTGCATATCTGATTCTATATCTATATCTGCTTTATTAACTGATGTCATTTTATGTACTTTCCATATCTTTTTGTTCATATCTGTTCATATTGTTTTATTTTAATATTAGTTTGTGCTGTATGTAACCTCTACGTTCACTGTTATTAGCAGGACAGTGATTTTTTTAAATCAATGAGGCACTTCTCCTGGTGAAATAAAGTTATACAAACAGTTGAATTGATAGATGTGTGATAATCAATAAGTCCAGCATCTGTGGTCCCAGGCTTGACCGACCATCAGGGGTTTGCCTAAATAATTACATCATGAGAGCCAGATCATCCAGCTTCACTCATTTCATCTTCTGATACTGCTAATTAAAAAAAACAGTGTCCTTTGATTCATTCTTTAATCTGGGAGAGGTATTAATGCGATCGGATGGATTCCTTGCTTGTGTTTGTGATGATTCAAACGTGTAAGCATACTGTATCATCAGCAGGGTGTGTGTCACTAATTCTATAGGAGCCATTGTTTTATAGCTGACACTATAAGAAGCTTGTATATATTAATTCTGCCGTGCTGCTTCCATATGGTGACAGTTCTTGGCATGATAGGCTCTGTAGCAAGATACCTGCATGTACCACCATTAGACCACCATCTAATCACTTAACACATTGAACACACAACACATTTAAAGGATTTGTTCTCCTTTCATAAATTATTTAGACATTAAGCTAAATAATTTTAAAAAAGCAGGAAAATATTTGAAACGTCAACATCTTTTAATAAGTTTAAATTGCATTAATATAAAAATAAATAATGTTAAAAACAATTATGTTATTTCAGACATTCAGAATGATGAAGCAAGGGACACCCGTATCTGTTTTAATACAGAATTATGTGATTCTACTGTTTATTATTGCATTACAATATGTTGTCTTTATGATAGGAGTTGCCTCTAAACAACAGAGGTGCTTGCTGTGGTGATTGTCTGACTGATTTGGATTTCAAACTTGTAGTGAGACATCAATGCAGGGATTAAAATAACAGAACACTGACAATTAAAGGTCTCACAAACTCACATGTCGACCCTGTCTCCTACTGAATTTATGTCATGAGGGAAGTTTTTTTAAGTTAATTTGAAACATGTGGTTAATGAACAAAGGTTAGGTTAGGTTTAATAAAAACTTCATGGTTTGTACAAATTACGATGAATTTGAAATAAAAAAAAAACGCCAAATACTTGGTTATGTTTAGCAACAAAACGACTTGGCTTTAGGAGGTAGGTTGTCCACTGATAGGAAGATCAGGGATTCGATCCTCCAGTCCACATGCTAAAGTGCCCTTTAGCAAGTTTCTCCAAAAGCCTGTGCCATCAGTGCTTGAATTTGCCTTTTGATCAGATCCTTATAAGTAGGTAGCATCTTGTTTGGCAGCCTCTACAGTCCCAAATCCCATGCAAAAATGTAGTTGTGAAGTTACACTTTTATGACAGTTTTGTTGTCTAAACCTGACGTTGGTTTTTGTTCTCTACACCTGATATTGGTTCTTTTGTCTAAACCTATTGTTGGTTTTGGCGCCTAAACCTAATTTTATTTTTGGTGCCTAAACCTAATCACATCGTTACTGACTATGGAATAGTTTCAGGGTCATGGTGAGCAGAAGGCCTGCAGTGGCGATGGCTTTGAGAACTGAGAAGAACGATGCTAAAAACTATGAAAAAGAGGAGAGGAAAATCTGAAAGATAGACATGTCATTTAATATTATACTGCAACTTCAGCTTTACATAAAAAAAAACCCAGAGACGTCAGGGCTTCCACTATGGCCATCCTCCATGGATACAAGATAATTGGGTGTGAAGGGGGATAATCTCTAGCACAAGAATTTCCATCTGGATTAATAAAGATCTGTCTTATTTTATCTTAATCCAGATAGATGTGTCATCTTGAAAGTCAAGAGCAAACAATTGAAAATTTACTGGAGGTGGTCCATCAGGTAATTACAGACAATCCGTACCCGCCATCCACACACATAATGCAGTGAGTCATATTCCTAATCCCTCAGGGACTGGTTCGGTGGTTCATCTGAGGCAGATGGGTGAGGCAGGCGCGCGCTCTGCATTAGCCTACGCCCCGCTGGTTGTCCGACCATGACCCTCCTGCTTTAGATCCTATTAGCAGGTGAATGAGGGGATGGACATCAGACTGACAGTCCTGGACTGACCTCCGTTTGGCCACCTGACCCGAATAGTCATTAGCCCACACATATGCCACTCCAAAAACTGACATATTGTACAAGGCTTCAGCTAATTCCCCTAAATTGTTCACACCAAGCAAAAAAAGAAGTTTGATAGATGATGCAGCAGAGGGTAAAGTATTTCAAGAAAATACAGTTTGGAGAACTGTACTTTACTTGAATATTTCTATTTTAAAAATGAAACTTTTAGATGACAACATTTAGAAATAAAACAACAAATCCATTTCATATCAAATTTCATGTCAAGATTTAGTTATCTTGCATGCATAAGCTCGAACCAACCAATTTCAATCAATAATATCACAAAATCCATTAATCAATCAATCAATCTGAAAAAGTATAGCGCTAAGGGAGGTGTGTGTTTTGGCCGACACCATCTTGGTTCTTTGTTACCAGAAGTGAAATGAGAGGTGGAGCTAAGTACAACTCAACGCTGAATAAGACATTTTTAGGCTAACAAAATGTCACAGCTTATTTGTAGTGAAAACACACTGTGAAAGGGTTAGTTAAAGTAACTAGTAAACACAAACAGATGCCAAAGTTACGACTTGTCAATCACCAGGCAGCACATCCTATATCCTACTTTATCGTCTATTTGACTCTAAATGGGACTATAATTTGCTTGCTGTATTGAAGAAGACATGCAATGTTCATACCAATCATCCTTGCATCACAAAGCAGGGGGGGTTCCCTCCATGTAGACACCAAGAAGGTTTCCTCCATCATGGCTGAACTAACCACTAATACTGCTTTGTACATGTTGTGAGTCCCAGATACACCAGGAAACCGTTTAAATTGATGGATGCTAAACTATGCTAACATAAGGTCATCTAGACCTTATTCAGCAGCAACGTTGTTGTCTGTACCATAGACAATCTCTGGTTTTAAAATACATTCAGGGCTGGACTGGTAATCTGGCATACTGGGCAAATGCCCAGTGGGCCAAAACACCTTGGGCTGATATAATGTGTTTGGTTTTTTTTTTTTTTTTTTTTTTTTTTTGCCAGGTGGCCCATTCATCCTAGTGTTGGCCATGTGCCCATTACATTTTTGATATCTTGATTTTTTTATTTTTATATTCAATTATTTGTTTGTCATCCTTTTTTTTAAGACAACAGAGTTCCAGCCCAGCCCCAGTCCTCTCCACACAGGTTATAGCCTATACATGGGAATACTGATACTTTGGTGGTCATGCAGACATAAACAGATGCCTTTTTTCTTGCTGTCTTTTTCGTCTTCTGATATATTTATTTTCTTCTTCTCTGCCCCAGATGGATATTATGTAAAAATGTAATTGAAACTAGTGATTGAGAGCATAAACTCATGTTTACAATGTATTTTGCAGTCATATTTAAGAACTTTATGTAATATTTAATCAAATAAAATATATAATAGATGCGAGGCACTAAAAGAATGACTTCACTTGTCCTTTTTGCAAAGGAAGGAGCTTTTTGACAGACAGCAGGAGGAGGAGTTATGTGTTTTGTATGGGTCTAGGTAACAGGTGGCAGACACACCTCCCCATGTCCTTCCCCATTTCATCTTGATTGTACTTTTACATCTGTCTCTATGTATTTTTCCTGATTCAGATACATATGACATCTGTAGAAGTGGTTGCAGCCTGGAGAACACACCTCACACACATGCACACACTGATTAAGGCCTAAGCCGAGATGAAAGGCAGCAGGACCAATCAGACATGAGTTAGGAGCACCATGGGAGGAAGTGGGCGCGCCAAAGGCATTTTGGTCTGTCTAGCAGTGAGTGTCGGAAACACAAGGCTCCCAGAAACAGAAATGATACAAACTCTACAATTGTGGAAGAGGAGGCTGGAAGTGCAGAGGAAAATATTCTGAACTTCTAGCTAAAACAACAAACTGTTGAGAAACTCAATTGTCATTAGAAATTATCAACAATTCCTGAAAATGTCAATTATCATTTCACATAATGTCACAGAAAATGATGTGTCCATACAACTAAACTTCACTCTCTATTATATTATATTATTTTTCCAGGGGAAATTTCCAGGCCGAAGGGTTGCAGTTTGAAACAGTTTGTAACATGTGGTTAATAAACAACACAAAACAAGCTACACAACTACTTAGCTAGGATGAGGAGAACATCATGGTAATGACTATGAAACTGAATCAAAACAGAAACGCAATAAAAGGACTTGGTTATGTTTAGGGAACAAATGACTTGGTTGGAACAGGACACAAACAGTAGTCTCCTGGTTGAAGTGTTTTGAATTTTACTTGTTTGAAAGTCATTTGTGATGCGTCATGAGCAAACGTAAGGCATGACAACATACATTTCCCTCCAAATGTCATTTGAAGCGCTGTTTCGTTGTTACACTACATACTATATGTTGTCCTCCTCTTTGATAAATGCCGGTCACAGATAACTCATGCATTAGGCTAACATATATCTGGTGACGGTAAGTGGAAGCGTGTTTCACATATTCCTGTTACATCGGTGAGAAGACAACATGGGACACAACTGTGCGATTAGGTTTGGGTATAAAACATAAGGCTGGGAATACAGGACAAATCAATCAATCAAGCCTTTGTTTTGTTTTTGTCAGATGGTGGATGTCCTTGTGTGTAGACTAATAATTCTGCTTCACAATCAATAGTCCATATTACCATGATTCTGGGTAGGAATTAAGCAGCAGAGCATGTTTAGTCGATGAGGGAGCAGCTGCTGGGATCAATAAGGAGGGTCGCTCTGAGAAGGTCGTCCTAGGGGACACACACAGACACACACACACACACACACAAAGGTTTCGACCAATTCAAACATTGCTGTGCATGCAGTATAACATTTAATTTTTCTTTTCATTATCATTGTCAATGTTGTTGTTTTTCTCTCCAACATTAGTGTACTTTCTAATTCTAATTATTGATTTGCACTCAAGCTGCTCCAAGCCCAACCGACCCGTTACCTCTTGTACAAACGTCATCACACCGTATTACAACACACGCATGACGTAGTTTCCGAGAAGCTCCGTCTCAGAGTCACAAGAGAGAATAACACAGAGAACATGACTGAAACTTTACTGACAAGTTGTGTCTGCAGATATTTCTACACAACACCCGACCTGCATCAGAGCTCAAGCTGTTGAGAAATCTTTCTGGAGACCAAAGTGTTGGACTGATGAAAAGCCAGATGCTCCGGTACACCCATAATCACAGGCCTGCTCACTCTGAAGCTCACTCTGTTTCAGCAGACACAATAGTGACAACATAATGGTTGCCAGACTGCTTATGATGCATTTACCTGGAATCTTTCTCCGTCTCTCACACACATGCACACGCACATACACACGCACACTCACACAGTGTAGAGAATGTGTATTAATAGTAGTGAAAACATGACACAATGCTGGGGTTTGCCACAGCAGAAGACACAGTCACGTAGATGTACATTTAAACTTTATTCTTTCCAACAGCATTTGGCAAAGGGAAAAAACAAAAACTCTCCAAAATTCTCCCCGAACCTTTATTAAAAATGTGTGTGCGAGGGCCGACTACGACTTTGGCTGCTAATACTCGTTTAACTGAAGTTAAAGTTGTCCTGTTTTAATCCTTTCACTATAGTTTGTTATATCACTGTTGATAAGGAAAAGGTTTGAAGCAGAATCGAAAAGCTCTCTGGCTTGTTTCTCGTGTGCTTCATATGTGAGAATATCATTGAATGAAATGTTATTTATACGGCCACAAATCACAGACTTGCCTCTTGATAATCTGTACAGCATACAACATCCTCTGTCAGGACCCTCCATCAAATAAGGAAACATTTTCATCCCCATGGGTGAAAATCCACCTCTGCCTTTGACCCAAATCAAACTTTTTAGCAGTAGTGCTGATTAGAAGAACAGTCAGTATGCTGATCCAGGCAATGAGGGCAACCAATATGTGTATTGTGATCATTATATGTTCAAGTGTGAGAAGTTGGGCAGAAAGATGCTCCAGTGTCCCCTGTAGCGTTGTGACATATAGAGACCGATCTATACAATCAGAGATGGCCAGCAGAGAGAATGACAGTTTAGGCACTTCAGCCATGGCTGAAACAAACATGTTTAGTAGGCTGTGTTATAAGAATTTTGTATAACCTCATTTCTTCAGACGTCGACTTTTCTTCTGTCTCTGATCTCCTCCTTGGGTGAATTTATTTGTTTACGGACAAATTCTTTTAACAGGCTGTATTTCTGAATCAAACAACCAAACCGACAAAGAACTGCTTTGTAAAAGGGATTGCAGTGAGGACATGGAGGAGGGTCTCACCTGTGTCAGGTTGAACAGGTTGAACTCCTTTTGTCCGTGGATGTGGAGGGTAGTGCAGCTGACAATGAAGAGCCAACACAGTTCTTGAAATAGTCACGGAAATTAAATCTGGTGATTCTTGTACATGGACACGAATGTTCAACTTGTATCACTCGACTACGACTTTCAAACTCATGCAAGTCAACCTGAAGTATCGTTGGATGTGTTATGTGTAGTATGTGTTAAACTGCCAAGGGACTACAGATGAGCTTTTTTGCTAACTGGCACATTTACATTTTGAGTGTCAGCTAAAAATGTCAATTGATGTCCATTGTCCCTTTTATATAAACAATTAAATAAAACAAGTGTGGCCCTTATTTCATTGGAAGTTACAGCTGTCTTCTTCTAGGGTCTCCCTGCCACTCTCCTCCCTCCACCAACCTGTCTCCCTGCCACTCTCCTCCCTCCACCAACCTGTCTCCCTGCCACTTTTCTCCCTCCACAAACCTGTCTCCCTGCCACTTGTCTCCCTCCACCAACCTGTCTCCCTGCCACTCTCCTCCATCCACCAACCTGTCTCCCTGCCACTCTTCTCCCTCCACCAACCTGTCTCCCTGCCACTCTTCTCCCTCCACCAACCTGTCTCCCTGCTACTCTTCTCCCTCCACAAACCTGTCTCCCTGCCACTCTTCTCCCTCCACCAACCTGTCTCCCTGCCACTCTTCTCCCTCCACAAACCTGTCTCCCTGCCACTTGTCTCCCTCCACCAGCCCGTCTCCCTGCCACTCTCCTCCCTCCACCAACCTGTCTCCCTGTCACTTGTCTCCCTCCACCAACCTGTCTCCCTGCCACTCTTCTCCCTCCACCAACCTGTCTCCCTGCCACTCTCCTCCCTCCACCAACCTGTCTCCCTGCCACTCTTCTCCCTCCACCAACCTTTCTCCTTGCCACTCTTCTCCCTCCACCAACCTGTCTATCTGCCACTCTTCTCCCTCCACTAACCTGTCTCCCTGCCACTCTTCTCCCTCCACCATCCTGTGAATGTGTAGTTTACAGTTTAGACAGCGGTGTGTTTAACATTTGAACAAAGTGCTGTAAATCCACAGTGTTGCGCAGGTTGTGGTTAAAGTCAGGAGAGAAGTGTGGAGAGTTTTGAAAACTGTGTTCCAACAATGAAAAAGAGTTTTACACATGTGGCTCCAGTCGTGCCCACTGTCGTTTAGAAATCGGAAAAAACTGTAATACCACATCACTGGGTCTGACCAGCCTTTAAATAATGCGTCCACCACAAAAAAGGATCCAAATTAAGTTTCAATTGAAATTGTTTACGTTCTGAGCGATACAAAGATAAAAAATGGAGCATACATGTAAAGAATGGACTGCTCTTTGCGACTACTTCATGAACTGCCGTGAGGCTGGGTTGGTATGCCACACAAAAGCTTTCTTTATCGTACCATAACATTCATAAACAAGCAGAAACACTGTCATAAGCTCTTCAAGGTAATAAGGATCCATGTTGTCAAATTAGAAGCAAAAGAAAGGTTTTTCCTTCCGCCTCCAGTAAACCAAAAGTATTCTCGGCCCACCAAACTGCTCCAAGTCACAACAACAACACTCCCACAGCTCCTCCACCTACACGGCATGTGGCCAACATACGATGAGTATAGACTGACTGTGTGTGGTGGCTGTGTGAGACTTCATCATTGATTGGAAGTTGACTTAACCTGTGTGTGTGTGTGTGTGTGTGTGTGTGTGTGTGTGCGTGTGTGTGTACTTTGTTATTGCTTCTTACTTTATTTCCCTGATTCAGAGGCTCCCGTTGCTGGATCCTTCATATCCCAACAGTCATTGACGATTAGATTTGAATCAACATGGCATCTACAAGTGGATCAGGAGATACGTAAGAAAATCACTCTCACTTGAAATATATCTCTGGCTAGCTGTGGAGCATATCCTCCATCATAATGTAAAATTAACAGAATAAATATGTATATCTCTGGCTCCATTTTAATCATACAACATTAGTTAACTCTCTGACACTCTTTCTTGTAAACCGCAGGTTGCTAGGCTGCTCATTTCAGAGACCGCTTGTTTCAGCCTTGGCAGTCTTTAAAAATTATTTTAAAATACAATTTTAAAAGTTTTAAGATGACATATTAATAAACTAATTAATTTAGTTGAATTGTCTTCAAAAACGAACAAAAACTGTATCTCTGACATTCTAAATGTGAAGAAGTTAGCTGAAGTTTAGTGGACTGAGAGGACCCAACTCACCGCTGCAGGTTCACTATCAGCTCCAGATCTTCAGTCTGGATACAGTTTGAGGAAAACGGAAGCATTGCTCATTAAACAAACACACTTCTGGACCAACTGCTTGGTACGGCAAACAGTCAGCCTGCTAAGTGAGAAAAGTGATTGTTCAACAACATGCAGGTTAACATGTGTCGACTCAAAGGTGTTTTATTTAAGGTGCCACCATGTCATTTCGCCGAATGTTTTAACTGGAGCCCCAAATGTCATTTTAAGTTAAACCTGTGAAGATCGACAAAATATGTAATCTGTGCGAATAAGCCATGTGTTGGTAACATAACAGACGACGTAAATGCAGATCTGATGCTCAGGAAGAGCAGAGGAGAAACACCAGAACTACAGGAACAAGGAGTGGGTCTGATTTATAATATGAAGTAGGAAACATTTCTCTCTATCTTGATCGTAGGTGACGTTTCCAAAATGTACTTGAACAACGTTGAACAACTAATTTTATTATCAGTGAAAACTCTGAAGAAGTCACATTGGAGAAAAGACAGAGAGCTGAACTGTACCTGAAAGAAACCCATATTAATATTTCAATAAACTAATGCAAACATACAGTGGTGGAAGAAGGAGCAGTAATAGTGAATACTTTGCAAGTAAATGTCTACTCTGCATTCAAAACACAAATCAAGTATGAGTACAAAAGTGTTATCATCAAAATGTACTTAAAGGACCAAAAGTGTAGTATTAAGTTATTAATTCTGCAGAATAACATACATATTTTATTTTATCCATGTTCATTACTTTAATGTTGTAGATTCTAAATGTGGATCTCATTTGTATTGCTTTGTATATAAAAATACATCATCATTTATTAGTTCTTTATATATTTTTTTAATAATCTGAATCTATAAAATAACCAAATCTGTTAGATAAATGTGGAGCAGTAAAAATACAATATTTATTTTTAGATGAAGTGAAGTAGAAGTATAAAGTAGCATAAAATGAAAATAGTACTTCAGTGTACTTATTACATTCCACCATTGTGGACATTAATACATTTAATAAATCTTGTTTCCCACTCTCTTCAATAAATATGATCAGAGTTATGAAATATTCCGTTTCAATATAATAATAATTACTAACAACTAATATTTAGAGCATCACAATTCATCATAAATCTGGAAAGTAAACAACAGTTTTTGGTGTACACTATTTAAATTATCAAACTTATTTAAAGAAATTAAATAAGGTGCCAGAGTGAATTAAAAAGCATTAAAATAGAGCTTGTTTATCATATTATGTTATTTCTCAGACCCTACAGAGGTCTGGACTCCCTGTCCTGAAACACAGACACTTAAATAATTTGTGCTGATGCCAAAGTGACATTTTCCATAATATCAAGTTCCACTAAATAGTTAAGTTATTAATAATAGAGTAAGAGTTTGGGGGGTTTCCAATGTAACTGTGGAGTGCTCCAGGTTATGCTATGAGGATTTGTCCAAATGGTTTCAGGAATCCTTTACATACATGGAAGGCAAAATGCAAAATCTATGTAAATCTATGCAAATAAAAAGATGGAGCAAGTCCAATAGGAAGCAGTGATTTCCCGGCGACGCCCTGACTACCCTCACAGGGCATGTTCTGAGCTGTTTCTGCCATTTCAGTTGAACGTTTCTAGGAATGTAGCCTGTATTTGCCTGAATGTTACCTTCTGGTCCTGTTTTCCTGCTTTTAGCTTTTTTTTTTGTTGTCGTAAATCGCTTTCACACAGGAGGCATGTGTGACGTGTGTTAAGGTTGACCCTCTTAATAACATCATTACTAAGTAAAGCTCCATTTCTCTCTTTGTCCCTCTCTCTTGTTTCTTTTATCTGATTTGGTTCATTGATATCAATAATGATTTTCAATTCTAGCAGAGGTGTCTGAGCCACATCCAACAAATATTAATCCCAGGTTGGATTGAAGCTTGAAAAATAAAGAAATAGAGAACTAAAACTCAATATCTTAGTCATGATTTTGTGTATATAATTCCATCTATAGGCTATGTAAATCTATTGGTGTCTTCCGTTTTTTCAGATGTTTTTTTTTTATTTCAGTTCATTACATTTGACATGCTGTTCCTGCACAGTGAAAAACATGTAACTCTATGAATGCATTGTGTTATTTAATATTGGTTGCTCAGTTTCTTAATTCATGAAATAAGAATACGCTATTTTTATTCAATATCAATTATACAGTAATATTGAATCATTTTATTCTTACTACATTGGTTTATTCTGACATCTTGAGCTGGGTCTGGCTCCTTCTCTATCCTGGTCATGACTTGGTTTCCACCCCTCAAAGTTTCTGTCTCGTCTCTGTCTCAATACACTCTGGTCTTGTTCATGGCTTGTCTCGGTTTAGGTGGTCTTCACTACAACACTGCAGTGAGCACACCCACTAATTGACTTGTTCACATTCAAATGAGCTAAATGCTGTGATGGGGCCCTGTACCATTGTCCCATATACGTCTTGGGACGATCAGAAAGCACTTTGATATGCGTAGGGAGACCTTCCTGCGTCTGCATCCTTCAGCCATGATGGCTATGATCGATCGTGTTAACTATACATTTATTTTTATTTCATACACCAGAAAAACAGGAACACAAATTGTGTGCCAGAAGGGAAAAGAGCTACCAGGCTCAGTGTGAACAGTATGCAACATGGTTGGATCAACTTCCCATGCCTAACAGTGTGTCACACTGGTCTGGAGAGATGAAACACATGCTGGAGCCACATTCAGCTGTTTGTAAACTATAAACTTTGAGTAAACTGCATTTCAAATATTAGCTGGTCAAAGCTAGTAGTTAGCACTCATCTCATTCACAGATACTTATCAAAGCAGCACCCTGAAGACTCATGTTGTGTGTGATATCAGATGCAAGCATTCCAAGCCCCCCCCCCTGTCCCTCACTGCCCCTCTCCCAAACTGACCCATTGTGCTGGGTGTTTTCCTGTTATCCTTGCCCTTGGCCCGACAGCACCCACCCATCTAGCCAGAGCAGAGGTGCTCTTAGGTTTGTTGTGGTGCAAGACACACACACATACACACACACACACACACGTCCGGATTGACCCCTGCCTATCTGTGTTCGCGGATCACTTCACAGGACAATCTCCCAATCCATCTTTACAGGGTCATTGTGGAGCTGCCCTCAGCAGAGAAAAGAGCTTCATTCACAGGGAGGAACTTTCTCTGCCTCCTCTCCCAGTCAGTCCTTCTGGGTGATGGCTGGAGAAAGGGAAGCCCTCACACAGATACTGTGTGTGTGTGTGTGTGTGTGTGTGTGTGTGTGTGTGTGTGTGTGTGTGTGTGTGTGTGTGTGTGTGTGTGAGGTCATATTTAAAATATGAGGAGGCAGATAAATGTCACTACTGCCTGCAAACTCACCCGCAAGCTGCTTCGCTTAAAGGTATTAAAGCCGGGGGAAATTGAAGGCAGGATAACACAATGTTTCCTCATAACATCCAGAATCACAACACATTAAATGGGCTTATCTTAGACTGTATATCAGAAGTGGACTTAGTCATTGTGACGTCACCCATCAGTGTGTGGAATGCTTTTTTTGGACCTTGAGTTCTGCGTTTTGGTCTTCACCATTTTGGATTGTTGCAAATGAAAGGATATTTGGAGGATGGGTGGACGGGTGGATCTTATAAACACAAGTGGCAGAGCGGCACCCCAAAGCAGCAACCTTACTGGATCTGGATCCATCTGGATTCTGGTGTTGAAGCTGCTAACTGTAAATCAGCAGGCCCCTAAAGCATCCCCTGCTTTCTGGTCTGTTTGACTCCAAATGGACCATAATTGACTAAATGAACATCATGCTGAATTGAAGAAGACTTGAAACTAGATATTGAGAACTCATGTTGTAAACTCATGATTACAGTGTTTAATGAGATAACAAATCAAGAGAGAAGTAGGGTCATTTTCTCATAGACTTCTATACAATCAGACTTCTTTTTGCAATGAGAGCAGTTGCATCCTGATGGCCAGTAGAGGGAATGCAGCTTTAAGGCACTTCAGCATTGGCTTCATTTCTCAGAACCGGAGGTTGCCACCTGGGGCTTATATAGAGAGACCACCATGGGATCTTATGTTGAAAAAAATATGTACAGTAATCATTGGCAAGAGTAGGGCTGGGACAATATAGGAATTTATTGTACATTGTGATTAAAAAAAAAAAACACTTAGTTTGTCGTGAATTTCCATTTTACTTCCATGATAATCATATCATAATCAAGTGAAAAAGCGTGTTTTTACAATTCCAGGAATTATCAAATAGCAAATGGACTCACAAAACATTGGTATTTCTTGACATTTGTTTAACCTTTTATTTATGAAGTGGGACCTTATGATTTAGGATAACCTTATTTGAGATGCTTTGCTGTTTTTTCACAAAAAAATATGTCATACAAAACTAATCATTTAACAAAAGGGTCATTCCGTGTCATTTCATCAAATGCCTCCCACCTGACCATCTCAGAATGTCCGGAAAAAATTTGAGTACAAAGACACACTTGTTAATAGGACAAATCCAAAATATTAGGTCTCTACTGTCAATAGTTTTCTCATGAAACATCATTGAATGAAGGGTAGTTTAGACGGTTTTTGGCATCATACTCTGAAAAGCCATTTTTAAACGGCATTATCTGGAAAACTATCTCACCTGTGGCCTTCAAAATTTCTACAGTGTATATGTGTTACTAATAGCCTCCAGACATGAAATATCAGGGGTGTAGCTCAATGATAACTTTGTATGGTAGGTACTTAAAATGAGGCTTGTTGAAATAAAGTAGTACATTTGAAGAGTGGCTGAGCTCCCATTTTTGCAGATAAAATACTTCTATCACTCCAGCCTCTATCTCTGGTGTTAGCTTAAACATTCTACAAAATATGGTCTCTCTTAGATTATTAGTTTCACAGATATTAAGGCTCAAAAATGGAAGTTAACACATCTTTGCCCAACTTCAGAGTCATATTCCAAAAAACTGACAACACGTATCAGGTCCAAACTTACTTTTTTTGAAAGATCATATTCTTGTTAAAATCATATAAAAAAATCAGGAGGGTGTTTTGCCTCAATTTGTCACAGTGATTTTTTTAATGCTGTTTAAAAATGGCTTTTCAGAGCATGATGCCAAAAACTGTCTAAACTACCCTTCATTCAATGATGTTTCATGAGAAAACTATTGACAGTAGAGACCTAATATTTTGGATTTGTCCAAGTAACAAGTGTGTCTTTGTACTTGAATTTTTTCAGGACATTCTGAGATGGTCAGGTGGGAAGATTTTCAGAAATTTGATGAAATGACACGGAATGACCCAAAATGTTAAAAGTTATTCCAGTATCGGTGCCATTTTTCAAGTACTTGGTTCACACAAACCGGGAGTCTGCGCTTTTCAGACCCATTCACTACCCCCAAACTTTTTTGTTTTGATATTTCAAGAGAAAACATAGTTGACGACAAATTTTTTCTTTAAAACTGAATTGAAAATGCAGTTTTGTTGTGTGGGAAAGCAACTTTTACGAGAGCAGGCATGATATCCACGTTCTCCACAATTATAATAACTTTGACGAACCACTGGATCCAAATTGGAATTAGAACATGAGCCTGGTAAACATTTCCTGTGAAATATCTCTATCAGCAGCCATAGCATGGCTGTCGAGTTTTAGTTTTCCTTTCTTGGAACAGGTGTAGTCACATTTCTATACAAGAACTGATATGTAGCTGATATCTATCATTCTTATCAAGAACCTTTTCTTATTAATAGAAATGAACATTATATTGAAGTATCTAGCTTAACCCTAAAATTCAACAAGTGGTGGAAATAAGTTTTCATTGCTGAAGCAGCAATGAAAATCACAGCAGTGCAAGGCAAAGAGGAATGGCCCTAGTTTCGTGAAGGGCACTGTTGGTGTGCCTTTCTTTTCCAGCCATGTGCTCGGTGCTGGTGTGATCAGTAGTCTGAAGCAGTCTGTGTCCTGCTGGTTTCACTTCAACTCTCTGCTGTCCCTTTAAACACTTCCTTCCCCTATTACCATAAAGCTGCTAGAAGAGCCTCACTGCAAAAGTCACATGCTCCAACTCCTTTTGTTTCCCCATATAAGAACCCTCTATCTGTGCATGAGATGGACTGGGAGGACACACGATGCCATTAAGAAAAATGATATGTGAAGTTATTCACAATACTGTTGGTTACAGATTTTCTAACACTCTTTGTGTGCAGTATTTGTATTTTTTTTTCAACACCTTGTCATTTGCCACATTTGTTAAAACTTCTAAGTAAAATAATCATTGAATTAAAAAGTGTCCCAATTGGCTTGTATGACATGCTTGAATACTTGAGCAATAAACAATTTGTTATTAGACAATCAAAACGACTTATGATGGTGAACCAAATGCTTAATTCGATTCATATTACTTAACATAATTGTATTTCATTTAATCATATTGATTTGAGGCAGTTGCAAAGAGGAAATCATAAAACAAAGATACCTTGTACAAAATGTATTCATTCCTATGGAACATAGCACAAATGTTAAGAGGTTTTCCAAACAAAGTGGAAGTTAACAGAAGGTAAAACATTTGGAAAATCAGCAAAAGCTTAGAACTCTGTTTCAGATGTAAATGCATGGTGAATTCATATTTAGTAAAACAGAATCATATCGTATTTTTGATCCCTCAGAACAACAACAACAAAGTGGTATCCTTGCCCATATGTTCTGAAGTGACTCCAGGCTCTGTCCACAGAGACATTACGGTAGTCTACCCAAGCCCAGAGAGGAATTCTAGGAATGTGTAAAGCTCCAATTCATATTGAAACTACATTCAAATGTGCCCAACTTCACATTAAATGTTGCTTTCACTTGAGCACCATAATACATGGCAACGGGATGTGACTGATATACTCTGTATTACACTGTTAATGTTAGGATATAGGGTTCCTGTTGTCCTCTCTTCAGTCTTAACAAAGCAGCAGGGATATACATCTACTATAAAGCAGTGATGTGTTCATTATGTGATAGAATATACTACATCAAGGGTCTTTGATAGGGTTATCAATAACAATGTCAATGTTTCCAGTGCACTGAACTTTTCCCTGCATGAGAAGTTATGCCGACATCTGCCTAGTAACAGCAAATCCTCCCATTGGTGAAACTCCAGTCTCCTCCCGTTTGTGTGTGTGTGTGTGTGTGTGTGTGGAGATGAGAGAGAGAGAGAGAGAGAGAGAGAGAGAGAGAGAGAGAGAGAGAGAGAGAGAGAGAGAGAGAGAGAGAGAGAGAACGTATTTAAACTTTACAATTTGCACTCCATTCTTCATTCTAAACATTTCTTGTGGTTTTAAGGATATGGTCATTTTTGCTGAGTTTATCAAAGCAAACTAAATTTATATTCAACTCAACTATATCTATGTAGTTGAGTGCAGTACAGATGTTGACACACCGGGGTGTGAAAGTCAAGTTACTTTAAACTTTACTTATCATACTCCAGTCTTACTTCAATCAAAATAGGAATCAATCAAAGCAAGCACACACACACTGTTTGTTGATACACCTAAAACTAACACAATTTAGACCTCAGAATCTCAGTTCATTTAACCTGATAGGAAGTTTACAGTGCTCAGCAATTTACCCCTTTCCATAATACAAGAATATTGTATGACATGGTATCCTACTCAGGTAAGATGTGTTGATAATTGACAGCGCTAGGTTGCTATAATAACCCTGTCTTATTTGGAGTAGGTCTTCATGGAGAGAAATAAAGCAGCCTGAAGCCTCCTGCGTGTTTCAGACTGCACTATTGTCCCATGTGCTCACCTCATGTTCAGCACTTTGTTGCTGCTTTCATTGAGTCTTGGGGAGAGACAGAGGAAGAAGGGGTTTAAAGTCGTTATCGCCCCCTACCGACGTTCTGCTGCTAACCTCCCCCGGTCTGTACCTCCCACCTTCTCCTCAGACACTACCCGGCTATAGGAGGAGGGCGCAGAGGTAGGAGGGGGTCCTCCCCTCCCTCTCTTTTCCTTGTATATATGTATATAATAGAATCCCTTCCTCGCGCGCTCCCTAGCAGCCTGCTTGTCTCTTTGATCCCCCCCCTCTTAACAACAGCTGACGTCATCGCGCGCACCCCCCACCTCTTCTTCAACGCTGTATGTGCGTGTTTGGTGAGCGCGAGCCAGGGGTTTTTGTGTCGCAGGGGGAAGCGTACCGTGCTTCAGAGGACTCGTGCACACCGAAGAGCAGCAGCACGCGGCAGCAGCAGCTCAGCGAGAAGAAAGTGATTTCACATTAGCGGACTGTCGCCTCCCGTCCGCTCTACATTGCTCCTTCAGCACCATTATCATATCTGAACAGGGTCAAACTACACTTTATATCGACGGAGATCATAATATTAACACCAGAAGTAACGTTAGCCGACTATGGAGGACCAGCTGCTGTGCTGCGAAGTGGACTCCATCAGGAGAGCCTACCAGGACGTGAACCTGCTCACCGACCGGGTCCTCCACACCATGCTGAAGGCAGAGGAAAACTACCTACCGTCGCCGAATTACTTCAAGTGTGTTCAGAAAGAAATTGTACCCAAAATGAGGAAAATAGTTGCCACTTGGATGTTAGAGGTTGGTTTACTTCCACTTTCAACTTGAGTGCCCGAGTTTTGCTGCTGACCTGTTGCCAGTGTGTCGTTAGCTTACCTGCAGCCTATATAGGCTAGCTAAAACCTGATGAATTACTGTTAAGTTGAAAGTTTGAGAGGCTGTTAATTCACTGTTACATAAACGCTGTGAGAAGTGTGTCCTCGTGAGCGTTGGGTGGTCCTATAAGTGGAGATATTGGCTACGGGCTTTCCACTATGTATAATTTCCTTTCGTTATTTATTATGTCTGAGCCTATATTTTCCAGATTATACTCAAATGTAATAAGATGGGGAAAATATTCCAAAATAACAGCAATGTACACGTATGCAGTCTGGCCCGTGCCAGTATGCGCCATCTTTGTTGTCGTATATGAGAAGGATTTTAATATCATTAAAAATATGTAACAGCAGCAACAATGACAGTAAATCGGTTAAATAAGGCAGTAATCCTTCTTTATCACAAGAAGGTTACATAGAGACTGCTTCAGCTGCTTCCACTGCTATCAATTAGAAAAGTTTGTTTTGCTCCACAAGAGTCGCTGCTGTCTGCGAGCTTCGCTGAGCAAAAAGGCTAATTTATAAAAGTGCGAAACGTATTCAATTAATTTATACAGTCGGATTTGATAGATTAGATGTTTGTTAACATTAACATGGTCTTTTGGATAGAAGAGTTGGCCGTTTTACATTTTGTATTAATTTCTGAAATTGTGCATCGGAGAAGCGAGAGGAAGTGTCCTCTCAACCCAGTGTTAGAAATGGATTTGTATTAAATTCGCATGTGTCACAATTCGACACATGTTACTTTCATCCGATCAGGCATTCAACAAGGATCATTTCTATGATGATTGAACACTCCCTGGTAATTTTTAAATATTTCTTATTATTTTATGAAAAGATGACGAAGTTGAAATTGCAGAGTAAAACTTGCATCGACGCCACCTTTGTGTCTCAGTCAGAACTGACTGCACACTAATCCGACTGTTTTCATTACTACGAAATTCCTACTTACTTGAATACATATATCATATTTACAATTTAAATGTTTTCACTTGCATGTGAATTCAGTTAGTATTAAGTAGTGTGTGACAGAGGATATTAAAACTCGAGTGAATTAGGACTACTAAATGTTATAGTTATTTTTTCGTTAATTTCCGGATCATTGAATGCAAACATCTGCGCAGGAAATAACACGCAATGTACATATGTGTGAATGGGAGAATTTTCTCCCAGCAACAGACAGCAACCTCTTAAGTGCTTTTCTCACTTCCCAGGTCTGCGAGGAACAGAAATGTGAGGAGGAGGTTTTTCCGCTGGCTATGAACTATTTGGACAGATTTTTATCAGTGGAGGCCACCAGGAAAACAAGACTGCAGCTGCTGGGAGCTACATGCATGTTTCTAGCATCCAAGATGAAGGAAACTGTGCCCTTAACGGCGGAGAAACTCTGTATCTACACGGACAACTCGGTCCAGCCTGGAGAGCTGCTGGTAATTGAGTTCTGCAGACATGGATGTTGCATAACACATACAGTAGCCTACATGAGCAGCATGTACTGGAGACCACATGACCAGAATAGGCCTGCAGAGTGTTGGCAAGTCATCTGGTTTGTCACTGTCACCATGGGTGGAAAATATTCTGGGAAATGTCATCGATAAATCCTTTGGTATGAAATGATAAAGTCTAAAATATAGGTTTGGAGCAGCAGTGTGAATGACTGCTTGTGACTTTCCCATGGTGACTGGAAGGCCTCTCTGATTTCATGAATGGTCTCAGTGACTGCCAAGAAAACACTGATTCACAGCACCATCTAGTGGCCTAGAGGCAGAGCTGCAGGCCATGAACACAGCATTAAGAACTACCGGCACACACTTTTCTTCCATGTTTGCATGTATTGTGCAGTTGTGTTGCTGTGCCTTCACCAGAATGGAGACAGCTGATGTTCGGGACACCCCCACCCTTTAATTTACACTCAGCAGAGACATGCATACAGTACTATATTGTTGTATGGAATTTATAAGAAATTAAGTAAGCAATACATACAATTTTGGCCTTTAAAAGCAAGTAAATCTGTAAAAAAAAAAAAGAAGTGGAAAAGCTTTGTAGCTCACTATCATGGTAGAAAAGTGAAAAATAGAGACTGATTAAGGGGGAAAACATTTCACGAAAAATGATCTCTGTAAAGATGTCTTTTCTATAAAAAATATTTGTTAGAACGGTATATGTTGGTTCCATTTTAAGAGCGGCCTATTTTGGTGATTATGGGGATAATATAGTGAATCACAGTTTTGACAGGATAACCAGGACATGACACATTCAGGTTCCATACCTAGGCAGACATACAGGAAGGAGGTTGTTTTGGGGTCAGTGTGAGTGAATTCCTCTGGTCTGGTCCATCCACAGCAAATGGAGCTGCTGGTTCTGAACAAGCTGAAATGGGATCTGGCTTCCGTCACGCCTCACGACTTCATCGAGCACTTCCTGTCCAAGTTGAAGATCTACCCGTCGACCAAGCAGATTCTCAGGAAACACGCCCAGACCTTCGTGGCTCTCTGTTCTACAGGTAGGACCAGAAGTCTTATTGCAGGTTCACGTAAATATACTCACTTAGGTATTGGGTCATATTTATTTATCATAGAGGCATACATTATACACTTAGTTTTACATTTATATTTCAAATTTTCATTAACTGTTCAGTTTGAGTATTTTCTGCTATGACCTGTAATTTATCATTTATTCTCTCTGTATTTAGATATACTCAGCATTTTATTTTCTGTAGCCAATTACAACTTCCTGGGACATGTTTCCAGACATTTCTGGAGATAAAAAGCCCTAAAACCAGTTTGGGATTACTGGTTTTTACTCCCCTTTGCCCTATCTTTGTGGTGTTGTTGTCCTGATCACGGCAGCCATGTTGTCACCATTAGTTAATAAATGTTGAAGGTTCAGAGGGGCAGATGTGTAGCGGCCTGACAGTAGTCACTTGTTCTATGTGTGAGAAGATATAGAAGTAGTAATAAAGTCATAGTTCCACGAATATGAATAGTTCTGTTTATATATTTAAGAGAAAGTGTTGTATAATGATTGTAACATGTGATGTATCCTTTCCACAGATGTTAACTTTATTGCCAGTCCCCCGTCCATGGTGGCGGCGGGGAGCGTGGTGGCAGCTGTTCAAGGTCTCTACCTGAAGAGCCAAGATGCCTCCTTGTCCTCTCAGAACCTCACCAACTTCCTGTCGCAGGTCATTCGCAGCGACCCGGTATGCAAACACACATTCACCAAGTCCCTGTTTGGATGTTGATGTTGGCGGTGTGCTGTGTTTTACTCATGTATTACTCGTGGTTACTTGTGTCTTACTCTTGCTTTACCCGTGTCCATGCAGGACTGCCTCCGATCCTGTCAGGAGCAGATCGAGTCCCTGCTGGAGTCCAGTCTGCGACAAGCTCAGCAGCACAACACATCAGAAACCAAACGCGTGGACGAGGACGTAGACCTGTCCTGCACCCCAACAGATGTCCGAGACATCAACATCTGAAGTGACTGATGGTGGCATCGCACATTGACCTGATGATCAGGGGGAAGTTGTGGACAGAGGGAGGTGATAGGTGGGCTGGGGAGGGGGAGGGGGGGTCCTCATCTGAACTCCTCTCCTCCTTCTTGGGCTGCTTTCATGGCAGATGTGTCACTGACATACCCTCTGCCAAGATGGGGACAGAGCGCCCCTCCCCCCGTGCCAACCCACGTCACACGTCCTAGCCGTGTCCCTCCCGTCCCGGGAAAGAAACAAACACTACAGAAGTGTATGAGACAGAAACGACAGCGAGTACTGGTGAGCTGTGAGGGCTGGAGGTGAAGCCACCAACAGACATTTCAGTAGCTAATTTTTTGTCCTTCCCTCAAATATTAAACTAGGAATCTTGAAATTACCGCAGACTTAACTTGCCTACTAAAACATCCCAAAGTGTCGTGTACAGTAGTCTGTCTTCGGTCTTCATCTAAAATGAGTTTAAGAGAGGAGGCTTTTTTTTTTTTTTATTTCTTTGTTATATTAGACTCCCTGTCCAAGATCCCATGTTTGTCTTGTTGCAGTGCAAACATTCATATATCCTTGCTTGCTTGCTTTTGTGTAGTCACTTTATCGTATATAATTTCCCACCTCTTTTTAAACCAAGTGTAGAGTGAGATGCTCTGTGTTTATGACCCAGTGACTGTGGACTGCTGATGCTAAGGCTTGAACCTTTTGTGGGGTTTCTTGTTCATTCCTTCACAGTTGAACCCGTTTCAGCTTGCTGTAATTTGATGAGATCAAATGGATGCACAACCAAGCAGAGCAACCCACAGTCTGTGTATCCTTCTCTGTGTTGTTCTATCTAAACCATTCCAACTTTGTTTTTTAAAAAAAGCACTTTTGGTCAGCGCTGCTGGTCGTCTAAAAAGAAAAAAAATCACAGTGATTAAGTTTGTAAAACAAGATGAAAATTGAATGGGGGGATGAGCAGTAGTCTTTTGGAGATGGAGAGTCAGAGCAGCATCTGCAGACAGTTGGATCTGGATCAGACCTGGATCTGGATCAGACCGGGATTATCTAACGGGGAGAGATAATTGAATAACTGATAACTGAATGCTGCATGACACTGTCGGGTGTCTCGTGGTGCCAGTGGCGTTCTGTTGTTGCCTTCCAAGTCTCAGATTTGAGTTGTAGTTCAACAGATGTTTCATTCAGGCAACGCTGCTCTTCCATTAGAAGAAATGTCTGTTTCAGTGTGCAGAGCCAAAAGCTGACTGGTCAGAAAAAGTAAAAACAAGTATTATTTTATCGTCAAAATAATACCATATTTGTATATAACAAAACATATTTATTCTTTGTTAGCTATCTAACTAACCACGGCTCCACCTGCTGTTGAACTGTTTCTCCAGAGCAGCCTGGAGAATTTCTGTCCAGAAATATTTGTCAAACTAAAACGCCACTCTGCCTCTAAATCACCAGGACTGCATCTCCTCCGTCTCTCCACCTCTATCCAAGACTTCTCATGGATCCTAGTAAGGGGAGGACGCTTAAAAAAGAGGAGACGTGTTGAGACTATAATTTTGCACAAACCTAAGAGACGTGGTCTCCGTGTCTTGGGGACTTGCTTAAAAAATGTGGAGCGACGCTGGCAAGCGTATCGAGGGGGGAAAAGATGGTGAAAGTGGCAAAAAAGGGTGAAGGCTCAACAGGGAGGGGTCTCTTAATGCTGTAGAGTTCAGGTCGGGGTTCCCACACAGGAAGATTGGTCTTTGCTTTTTTTATATATATATATATATATATATATATATATATATATATATATATATATATATATATATATATAAATAACAACAAGCAGGAGGGGAAGTATTGAGTTCTTCAGGTGTGTCAGACTGTGGGACCCTGGACTTTAGGTTTCTGATTGTACATTAAGGATAGAAAGTAGGAGAGAAACACTCCTTGTATTCCGCTGCTATAGAAAATAAATCCCAGCTACGTGTTAAAAAGAAACGGATAAAAACGTAATGGATTAAAAATGATGCTTTTCTCCTGTTGTTTGCTGCTATATTTTGGATGTTTTTTATACATATAAATGTCAATATACTGCCATTCTAGGTTTGAATTTTCTCATAGAAAATTGTTTTATTGACATCCTCATTTGTTGTTTTTACGTAGATTCTATGTGATCCGTTTCTTCTGTCTGTTTGTTTATAATTACAATTTTCTGAACTATTCCAAAAAAAAAAACAAGGAAAAATGAGACAATGTACAGAAATGCTTTGATCCACAATACCTCATGTGACAGTCAAGATCTATCTCTAATTTTAGTCTTTTTTTATTATTATTTGTTTAGTTCTTATATTATTCTACGTGTCCGACTGGCTCTGTTCCACCTGCTCAAGATGAAGCATCCATGGTGGAAACCAGCATGTGTTCATACTGGTGCCATAACAGAAAATGGGATATGTATAACTCTGTTGAGTGTTGAGCTGTCTCAGTGAAAGAGACTTTATCCCCCTTTAGGCTCATAGTGGCCTCCCCCCCCCCCCCCCCCCCCCCCCTTTCATATTTATAAAAAGGAAAAAAAGCTTTTTGCTCCGATTTTTAAAACTGTCAGTGAGTTGATTTGAGTTTGTAAATAGATTCAGTGTCGTGCTCGGTAAGCCATAGACTGTTTTTTGTTACAAATCATTCCACACAGTTGTGTCTACTTCATGCCAGTTGTCTGCAACTTGTATCGACTACACAATAAAAACATGAATTAGATGGATTCTGGGAAACCGGCTGTCTGCTGTTGTCCACAGGAGATGATGTTGAAATGAAACCATGCCGCGTGTTATTGAAGGTGAAAATGAGCAGAAATTCTTCATGCAGTCATTTATAATACAGAGTCAAACGTTTGCAAAGTCACTTCCTGAAACTGTTGGTACAATAGAGTTAATTTCTACTGACCCGTCTGGTACGACAGTGCAGCTTGTTTGTTGTGAAAGCTGTCAGTCAAACCCTGGTGCAGCAAACCACCGCAGCCAGACCGCCTGAGAAGGTGGGCTTTGGGCCGCTTCCAGATGGACTCTGCTGTGGTTTGTTTGTGATGTGAAAGCAAATGAACCAAGTGCCGGACTTTATGATAGCAGATATGTGACTGTAGCAAGATTCCAAGAGCTAAACTACCAATAAATCCATCTGCTGGTTGTGAAATCTGTTCAGGTCAAATTATAGATCTGTTTTTAAGGTGGTATATAAACATATCAGTGCAGGTCATTTCCCCTTATTTCTGCTTGTATCTGAGTCCATTTACTCAAAAGAACACAGACCAAATTCTCCTGAAAGGAATATTTCAATAATAATTCAATTACATTGATTATTTCATTTATTTGTTTAAATCTGCTTTGAATTCAACAACAGAAAACATATCAAATCTATATAGCAACATTAATTGCTTCTGTTTCAGCGTACAGCCTACTTACCACTTTGAATTATGTTTTTATATTTATTTATTTATTATTATTTATTATTTATTTATTTGCTCCCAAGTCCGTTTTACACCGCCAGGATTGCAGCTGAAAGAATGAGGCTGATATTGTCATTCACCACGTTATAAGAATACATCCAAGCAACATTTTTATGTTTAAAGTTCATTTTTGGCCTTTTATTGCGGGAGGACAGCATGAGAGTTAAAAGGGCGAGAGAGAGGGACGACAATATTATTATTATTATTATTATTAGTAGTAGTAGTAGTAGTAGTAGTAGTAGTAGTAGTAGTATTATTAAATAACATACGGATGATTCAACATTACTCATAATCTTGTATTGATCAAAGAACATAATTTACACATGAGAAGCATTACAGAGCTTTTTCATCTCCACTTGTTGGTTCTAATGGTGAATGATGACAGTCAACCAGTTACCTGTCCAATACTGCATGTATTGTCCATTAAGTGCATGTGATTGACGATTAAGCTGTAGTTATTTTAAGGCAGACTTACTTAATGTAATATAATATTGATATTGGCAGCCATGTATAGATCTAATATTGCCACAAAATCTAACTAGATCCTATGCTGTATGGATTATTCCCTCCACCCCTAATGATTCAGCAGATTCAGCGTGTGGGACAAATGTCACTGCTCTTTTGCTGCTGTACACTAATGATGTGTGAAGCTACTGCTGATTATTTAATCATGACTTCCTGCTTCTGCATCATAGTATTTTCATTTTAGTGAGAAGGGATTCATTTTGAAACCGGACACATAAACTAAGATTACGCTGAAACACCTGCTGACAAAATTCAAACCTAGTGATTCCTGTAGATGGACATGCATTGATTTGGTGTCACCATCCATCCATCGTCTACCGCTTATCCTGTATTCAGGGTCACGGGGGGGCTGGAGCCGATCCCAGCTGTCATTGGGCGAAGGCAGGGTACACCCTGGACAGGACGCCAGTCCATTGCAGGGCCGACATGTGGAGACAAACAACCATTCACGCTCACATTCACACCTACGGGCAATTTGGAGTCATCAATTAACCTATCCCCATCCTGCATGTCTTTGGACTGTGGGAGGAAGCTGGAGAACCCGGAGAGAACCCACCCTCACCTAAGTGGATTTAAGTCAATACGAAAATGACTCTATTTCTCTCTTGATTCATTATCTCAGTAAACATTGTAAACATGAGTTTATGGTCTCCATCTCTAGTTCATTTAGTACATTATGGTCCATTTAGAGTCAAACCTACCAGAAAGCAGGGGATGCTTCAGCTACCTGATGATTGACCAGTCAATACCATGCTACCAATGCAGTTAGCTACTAAGTTGACTTTAACACTTAGCCGTAAATTTGACTTTGAATTAAGAACTTAACTTTGTTAGCAGCTTCAAACCAGAATTCAGATCCAGTAGGCAGAGTTTCTTGCCTGTGGGGGGCCCTATGCAAGATTCTGTTTGGGGGCCCCTGTTTTGTCAAACTACGATGGGGGATTTCAAACCTTTAAGATGATCCGTGGAGATGCATCAAGCTGTTACACCTTCAGAGGAAAACAGCCTATATTTGTGAAAACCTCTCTCAAATTCAAATTAAACATCTCAAGTTGATGGCCACAACATAAAGCTCTGCAGCTTGCTATAATCAATAATTTTGGTGGAGTCCAATCAGTTTAGCATGCTAGGCTAATCCAGGAAACATGTGAAGAGTTTTTCCATTTGGTGTAATACATTGTGAAATCTATGATGAGAATGACTAGCCCCTTTTGGACTGCCTGTTGATGGAGTATTCCGCCGTTATTCCACCCTGTCGTCAGTCTAACCGCTCGCCGAGGCGGAAAGGCGTAACTGAATGTTTCGCTTTTGAGACGGCAACGGAGGTCAAAAGTTCACCTTTCGTAGTTGCTTTGATGGATCGAGCTTATCAGATTTCCGACACTCATTGAATACATCACACGCCCAATGAGTTCATAGACGAGATTGCTGCAGCCGATGGAACGTCTCACTCGTTCCGCAACGCCGGCATGCTATCTAACTCTTGTTTCTACTTTTTCACTCTTTATGGGCAATGATATGTTGTGGATTCTTTCTTTCAACAAATGTACTTATTGTAAGTCGATTTGGACAAAGGCGTCTGCTAAATGCCCTAAATGTAATGTGAAATGTATTACAACGTGTCTACATGATAATGAGCAATGGTTAATTTTTTAAATATTGTCAATATTGCTACACCCCCAAGACAACAAATGCTAATGTTTCAACTTATAAATGCCGCTAATTTCCTCCTTCTCACATTTAAGGTGAGAACAAGACAGTTCTGTCTGAATCCTCAAAGTTATTGTTTGGCTAATGATTAACAGGAATGTGTGTGCATGTGTGTGTGTGTGTGTGTGTGTGTGTGTGTGTGTGTGTGTGTGTGTGACAGTACTCATTGATTTGTTATGCAAGGAATGTCTTTGATGGGGCTTCAGTGTGGAGAAAAAGGCGTGAAAGTCTAATCCTTTCCCACAGGCCTGCCAGCGCTAGCTCAACCAGCAGCAGACAAAGACCCTCAGCATACACGCATACACACACACACACACACACTCACACACACATGCACACACACATACGTGCATACACACGCACACGTGCGCACACACACACTAAAACACCGGCATGCACTCTGTAACAGCAGCCTGCTGTACAAGTTACACCGTGCTTTCACTGTTTTCGACCCGTGTGTCTTTGTCTATTGATTTTCACTTGATGTCCTCAAAACACACACGTTGTTATCACTGAATCTCATTTACAGAAGTTTTTATTGGACTTTATTATCTGTAAAAGCAAAGCAATGCTTTAAAACCACAGGATACAATTCACAAATTTGTACCATGATTCACACGTATTTTACTATCCACAAACATGTATTCTTTAACTTGCAAATATGTATAACTTACTCTGAAAATATGTAGTCATATTTATGCTTCCATTTCTACATGTGAAACAGGGTTTTCATATTTGCAGATCGCCTCCTGTGAGTTTGTGAGCACAAAACATTTTTGACTTCTTATTTATTATCAGTATTTATTCATTAAGAATTAAGAATTTATCAGGCAAGTGTTCATTTAAATAAACTCCTGGTGTACTTACAAACTTTCAAATGCCTCGTTTTGTGAGTACAGACCCTATGTGTACTACTGCAGAAGTTTGGTAACATTCCATGCATTATTAGTGGGGTAATTTACGAGATATACCCCCTGTACCATAGCGCTAGTACTAAGCCATTCGGCTGATAGCGGCTATCTTGACCAATGCTGACCATCGCTAAAAATGCTTCCGAAGAGGTATTTGGCTGTATGTCATGGTGGAAATTACCTAGGGTGCATTTCACTCCGAACCATCACTTTAAGGGGGAAGTGGCCGGTCAGACAGAGCCGAAACAAAAACTACACCCAACTACCGTTTTTCATGTCAATGCAGAAACATACCTGTGCCCCTCTGCAAAAACACAAACAAACATACACACACTGCACAGTTTAGATTTAAATAATTTAAAAGAAGAACTATTAACATACACAATCATCAATAATCATTACAATTATTACCGTTCACTCTGGACAGTCAAGTGTGTGTGATATTTTACATGCAAAACTATCTAACCCACTGGTGAACTTTGTTGAACTATGTCCAGTCTGGCACAGACAGGAATGAGTCAAACCTCCCCAGCAGCTGTCCGACCTGTGCACACATCCATCAGAGCCAGACGAGTGGTGGTCCCATGGCCATTCCTGGTATCGTCCTGGTAGTAGCGTTACTTGGGAAAATGTGCATTTGAGATGGGCAGGGTCAGAAATATTATTACACCTAGTGCTAAATCTTGGAAGCACTACTTTCTTCCAGCATCTTCAATGGTTTCCACCTCCGGTCAAAAGTAATAGATGGGCTATTTATGGGAGGGATTTGGTGATGCGCCAAGTGAGCATAAAAATTGGTCAATCGGTAAGCCCCTTTTAACCTGCACAATCCAACCAGAAACCAATCTGGCAACACCGATGTGCTGAGCAGCTACAATCTTAGCATAGCCTAGCAGCTTTCAATCCAAACTCTCGTCATAATGTTGGAATGTAGCATCATTTTTATCTATTTTTAAATCTGGAGGAAACCTGTTTGTTGTCTACATGGTAGGCCATCCCGTGATTAAACGCAAGAAAATATGGGTAAAAAGAGCAGCAAAGACATTGATATGATCAGGGAACTGAAGCCCAGGAGTCCACCACATGGAGACACTCTCACACTACATCAATTAAAACACACGTATGTCCCCTCTGCTGTTTGGGACTCTGATGGGAAGCCCATTTGTAGATATTGTAAAAACAACAGGTCATATTGCAGGGTTCTGTAAAAACCGGCCGTGGCCCTCACCAGCTAATTGCCCCTGTTGCTGAGGCCCGAGCAGTGGGGTTAAGCTGTCAGAATGAATTGCAAGGGATCACCCCTGCTTTGATAGAAGAATGCCCCAAGCAGTTCATCGGAGTCGTCTCAAAGTGGACTAGAAGGAGTTCCAAGGTTGACACTGGGTGGTGGGTTTGCATGCTAACATGGCAGCTTGCATTCAAACAGAGAAGCCAGTGGCCTCTTGCTGTTCCACGCTGAACTAACTCACACTTATTTGACATGTAATAAACTATTCTGGTCTCGTCGCAGGTATGTGTTTGTGGTCTGAGAGCAGGGAGAGACATTACTGAGAGACCACATCAAACATGGTGGGACGGTTTTCCAGGAGGATCCATTCTGCTGGAGAGAGGGGGAGTCCGGGTTAGGGTTAGTTACTTTGATAATTACAAGTTTGTTGAGCAAAATAAATGGATCAGATTGAGGATGAAATTGTTTGCTGTTTTGCTCACACATTCAATACCTTTGTATCCATCTATAAAGCAGCGGATCTCTAGGACTTTTTACACAGACGATTTCGCCGTAATGGCAGAAATGCGAGTCAAAATATGCTGCGAACTGCACCGTTTATTTTGAAATTTGCGTCTCCATTTACAAAGCATCCCAGCTTTGCAGAATGAGAAAGGCGTCAAATGCCCGGTCGAGAGTGGCGCTGTCTGTGTAACGTGTTAAATGAGCGTTGGAAAGTCGATTAGCTTGAGCACTTACAAACAACTATGAAAGGTTAACTTTTGCTTGTTTTGCATATTTACACGACTCTTCAACCACAAGTGAAGTTGCTGTGCATCATAAACACGTTGAATTTTTGGATCTACGCTTGGTGGGACATCATTGATGCTGGTGCCAAAAGGTGCTTTATAAAAGATAAAACAAAGACAAAACCCACTCAAACACAGTCTGTTCACACTGCTGCATTCTGGGAAGAGAGTATCAGCTGATAAACCACAAGATTTCACCACGCAACATAGTCTACGATTTTGTTGTACAACCTTGTTGTACAATGACAATACATTTTACCAAATTATAGGGACATAAAGTCAAGAATCAATCAGTAATCAATATAAACAATTCAATATGCTGTTTTCATAATGAAAATCTTATTTTTGATCATCCTATTGAGTATTAACAACCTTATTTCCATCCAGCCCATGACTGTGATCAAATCCCACTATGAGCGGTCTACACACGAGCCACACTATTGTGATGGGAGATATGTTATTTTATTATCATGAAGATACACTCTGTAGTTTATTCATATGAAATGTATACGTTCTTTTTGCAACCATAGGAGTCGCCCCCTAATGTCCTGTAGAGATAATGCAAGTTTAAGGCACATTAGCATTGGCTTCACTTTTCAACTTGAGATTGCTGCCTGGGTTTAGACAACAAATCCACTTAGTTAGGTTCACAAAATAACCTGTTTCAGCAGCAACACTGTGACCTGTGTTTGTCTGACCCATTCACCTACCATCGGGGTCTTTTTTCATTTAATATGAAGTCACTAGCTATGCACATTGCATGTGGATGTGTTTCATTGGTGTGCCCCCACGAAAAAGGATGCTAACTGAATTTCCATCCGCATTGTTTTCGTGCTGCGTGACACCAAAACATGGACATTTATGTCCATGTACAGGAATCACTAGATTTCAATTTCATCACTGTTTCATGAACTGGGCTGGAAAATGCAACTGGATGAAAACTGCATGTGCAAGTTGTATTTAAACTATGTGTGTTCAATCAGAGGACACCATGACTGTCTGCTGGTCTCTGTGGAGGCCCCTCCTCCTCCTGGAGCTATTGGTGTGCTTGTGGTGAAATCCGATGCCACCATTTCATTCAGAGGGCTTTTCTGCTGCTGGCCGGTCAGACAGCAGCATTTGTCACCATTGCTTTTCATGTCACCACTCACCACCTGCTCCCCACATTCCTCTACATTCTCTCAAAGACCTCAGTCCCTCCTCCTCCTCTCCCTCCTGCTCTTTCTCCTCACCTCCTTTTTCATTTCCTATCTGTCTTCCTGTGATTATTCCTCTAACTCCTTACCCTGTCCCCTTCCCCACTTTACTGCAGAGACAATCAATTAAGTTATTTTCTCTTTCTTTGGATTCTTCATGATCCACATGACTTAGATTTTTACTTGAAGAGGGTACAAGTCAAACTGAAACACTCATCTGAATGCAGCCTCTCTCATTTGGCCCCTGTCACCCCTCCTCCCGCCACCTCCCTCCCTCTTTTCTCTGTATGCCTTCAGAAGCTGCCGACTGGACGACAGCGTTCACCTGCTGCCTGACACTGCATAAAGCAGCTGCTACTGTACCCCAGCACACACACAGTCCTGTTGGGTTATTGTCCGTGTGAGTTAGGACATGGAATAGAAAGCGGGCTGGCTGACAAAGGCTGAAAAAGGTCCTTTGGTCCTCTCTTGGGCCTCCTGATACTATTGTTGTTGTTTTTGAGTGCGTGTGGATTGAGCACATAGAAATAGAACAGGAGTAGAACGCACATTGAACTGTTTTCAGTGGCCATGTGACTAGTACAAAAGTAAATGGCTTTTGTTGTTTGTTCTTATGGTGACGACACACGTCAGTGGGGCCAGAAAGGGTTGTCGCAGCTCACCGAGAAGAGAGCAGACGCAGCTCTGGAGAGGGATATCTGGCTAGTTAGCCAGGTAGCTATTAACTAGGTAGCTAGTTAGCCATGTATCGAGGTAGCTAGTTAGCTGGGTAGCTAGTTAGCCAGGTGTCTAGGTAGCTAGTTTGCTAGATGGCTAATTAGCCAGGTATCTAGGTAACTAATTAGCTGGTTATCTTGTCCTTCTCCGTCTGTAACCAGTATAGTGTTAAAAAATTAGCAAGCTAGCAAGCTGTCAAACAATGTCATCTGACAATATCAATGTTGTTTCCTACAGTGATGTAAGAGTGTGTGGATGAACCATTAGGTTAATTTGACTAATTTAGTCCATCTCTCTATACTTCAATATGTTACAAGCCTACTCCACTAATAGGCATTACTGTAAAACCTCATCTTAGTCACAATAACGGTACACATAAAAATGGCTGCCACTCCGTCCCTGTTGCATTGATTTCAATGGGAGTGTCCCTTCTACTCCTGTTTTACTTCTATGATGAAGCAGCACCATCTGGACACTCTGCACATACACTGTTCACAGCAGAGGTTGGTGACCTGGTTGTATTTAGAGAGAGGGACAGGAGTTTAACATTAACCAATGGCTCCCCATCAGCAGACAGTATGTAGTTCAGTCAAGTAGGACATGGTCTGCTACTGTAGCACATCAGCCATCATTACAAACAGTGTTGACTTTGTTCATTCTCACTAATAGAGATGGGAAAAGATTCAGTCACTAACTCAAATTTATGGAAACAGTTAAAGGACATTAGAGTATCAAGTCTGCTGTCTTTCACTGGTTGAGTGAAACATCCATCATAGCAAAACAACGGACCCAGACTACGTAGCCTGACTGAGTGAATCTGCTTCCTTGAGTCCCTAGGAACTTAGAGCACTGATACTGAAGGAGTAGGTTAGACTTCCACAGCACAAATCCTGCTATTAAAATGTATGGGTTTTTTTTTTTTACTTTTTTTTTTTTAACCATAGGCTACGACGTGCTATTTCTATGTTGGTTATGTTCCAGAAAGGAAACAAGATAGAAATGCAATGTTTCAGTTCCTTAATCAAAAGTAAAAATCCACAAACATTAGACTGACAGTAGTAGCCTGAGTTTGAATGTGTGTATTTATAGTTGACAGTGGGCTCACTTTTTAACAATAGGATTTCCATGCTCTGGGTGATACTGGCTCAAGTGACTCGTAAACTTGGATCAGTTCTTCGTGATTCTTCAGAAGTCCGAGAGTCCATACTCGAGAAACATCAATGCAGACACTTCACGCACTGGGCAAAAAATTCTTCTCTTACTTTGGAAAATATACATTGATACACACATGTCAATTTAAAAGATATTTTTTCACATCCAGAAAGTGTCAATTTGTGGTAGGTTTGTGAAAGTATTATTTAGAGCGTGTTCAGACCTCACTCCTTCCAAAACCTGTAGTGTTTCCCGTTATAGACTGGTTCGTTTGAGCGTATCTGAACACAGCAAATCGCACTCAATCGTTTCGAAACAAACAAACCAGACCCACTTGCAATTGCTCCACTGAGCATTTTGTTTGGGGTGAGAATACAATTGACCCACAAACTGACATAATTTCTGCCGTATCCTGCACAGCTGTCGCAAATTGACGTAACCAGTTGAGGCATTACGTTTACTTCTCGTTTATGTCCAGGCTTTAGCTCAGGTTTAGCTAGCGGTCATCATGTGTCATTGTGTATACATGCTTTCCTGTATAATAAATTCTCCTTCGGGGGGATTTTAACAAGAATATACCCAGGCAGAATACTATATTTTCAGAAATTCAAACGTCCAACAAATTTCGTAACAATCACAACAGTTTGCAAGTGCGTGGCGTTTAGGGTGTTCTCGTTTGCGTTGTCCCAAACCAAGGTCCAAGTGCAACATGTGTAAAATATTTCTCCCTGAATCAGCAAAAAGCAAACAAACTACAGGTCTGAATACACCCTAAGTTTAGTGTGAAACCACTCAGTAAACTACAGTATCTTTATGGTCTATTTGACTCTAAATGGACCATTATTTACGATTAAACGAAATTATCGAATTTAACTTCATGCAAATCAATACACAATAATGTCATCATTCAACCAATCAGCATCAATCATTTCTTTCCAATAACCTCAAAATGACTGCTGTTAAGTATTTGTTGTTAACAATGAAAAATTTGCCTCAACAGAAACATATGTGTGATTATCAGTGAATTACGGCACTGCCCTCTTGTGGCAGTTTGCTTGTATAGTTTGTGGACTTTACAGTTATCTGGAATTTCCATCACTCAGATTCGATTTTCTCCAAATGTCCAAAGATGTGCTGCAGCCTGTGAAAAACTCATGAGTCAACATCTCAAACAAACTGTGAATATGACAACCTTCCTGAAGGAGGCTTTATTGCAGGACTGCATTAGATTTAGAGGGCCTAATAAACTGGACTGCGAGTGACCCTGTTAAATCCCTAAATATTCAGAAAAATATTTTCCTGCAAACTAGAGAACAGCCTCAGATATAGTGTGTATAAAGAGTAAAGCAACAGATATAGTGTGTAAATAGAGTACTACAACAGATATAGTGTGCTTATAGAGTACTGCAACAGATATAGTGTGCTTATAGAGTACTACAACAGATATAGTGCGTAAATAGACTACGTCAACAGATATAGTTTGTAAATAGAGTATTGCAACAGATATAGTGTGTACATAGAGTACAGCATATAGTGTGTACATAGTGTACAGCAACAGATATAGTGTGTGTATAGAGTAAAGCAACAGATATAGTGCGTAAATAGACTACTTCAACAGATATAGTTTGTAAATAGAGTATTGCAACAGATATAGTGTGTACATAGAGTACAGCATATCGTGTGTACATAGTGTACAGCAACAGATATAGTGTGTGTATAGAGTAAAGCAACAGATATAGTGTGTAAATAGAGTACTGCAACAGATATAGTGTGCTTATAGAGTACTACAACAGATATAGTGCGTAAATAGACTACTGCAACAGATATAGTGTGTTCATAGAGTACAGCATCAGATATAGTGTGTATATAGAGTACTGCAACAGATATAGTGTGTACATAGAGTACATCATCAAATATAGTATGTATATAGAGTACTGCAACAGATATAGTGTGTATATGTATGTAGGAGTGTGATATCATAAGGCCTTGAGACAATCAAATGTAAAACACAATATAATTGATGAAAGTAGGAAATCGGTCAGATTTGACGCAAACACAACAGAAAGGATGTGCAGAGTCCTGTTTCATGGGTACTGCGTGTGATGGATTTGAAAATAATAATGTACTTGTACTTGTTGAAGCTTTTTTTTTCAAATCTGTATCAAATATGGCTAAGTTAAGGTTTAATAAAGACTGATATCAGGAACCACATCTGAAAATTGTTTGGTCCAGAACAGGGCCAGTTCTGGTTGTACAGTTTGGCTGTTATGGGCCTTATGTGGCCCACGTTTTGGATGCCAGATGTGGGCCACTAAAGGACCATAATTCATTGCTGTATGTGGGCCAAGTGCGAGTGGGTTGTGTGATCAGTTTTGCTATGTGGGTCAACTCCCCAAAAATACAGATGCCAAACTGTGTTCCAAGATTTTATTTTGCTTTCTTTTGTTGTTCATTTGATTGCATTCTTGATTTTCAATTCAGTTGCTGAAAAAACATTACAATAAATCCACTCATTTACCACAGCATACTCGAGAAATAATCTCTCATCTTTTTCCTCATCCCCATGTGTGGAGTCTTACTGGGACTGAGTTCCAGACTCTGCTCCGTTCAAGAGTAAAGAGTGACTGCAGTCATCCTCCGCGCAATGTCCAGTTTAATGAGGGCTGTAGATCTTCCTACATGCCAGGCTGTCCCACCACAAGGTAAGGCAAACACTCAACGCTTCACACTCCAAACTCTCAGATGAATCCACTGCAGATGGAAAGACAGTCAGAGCTGCTGGCTGAAAGCAGCGCAGATCCCCTCTGTCCTATCCAGAACGTAGACGGCGTCTTAGCTCCTCCTCATCAGGACGGATTCAGAAAGAATTGCCATCAGGAGCTTTGATGTATTCATTGAAGTCAGTTGGGACACTCAGCATAGAGCAAACCTGCACAACACCAGAGCAAATTAGATGGTGTGCAATAAGGACATTTACATGGAATATACAGAAGGCAAAGTTGGTATGCAAGACATTCATGATGAGACTAACTCAATATAAAAAGATTGCGATTTTATCTCAATACTGATACTGAAACTATGCCACAGCAGAAATCAAAAACGTCAGGAAAAGTAATGGAATAACATGGAACTTAAACTTAGATTTCCTATGAATTAAAATTGTTAAAATGTAAATCATTTAAACATGTACAGTGCATGCAGTAATCTGCCCCTTCTACTTTAGTTTGTGATTTCTTTGATAGTTAACTTCAAAACAAAAACACACTAAATGATAATACATTCAGATGACGTTCTGTTAGATCTGACAGAAAGAGGCTCAGACCAGGAAGACACCACAGTAAGTGTACAAAGCTGTGAATGTCACTCCTTTCTGTCCACATCAAATTACTGAACACGGTAAAATAATACTTTGACACATGCTCTTTGGTGGATGATGCATTTGATGAATTACAGGAGATGCTTGGACCGATCCAGAAAAGTCTAATTTTATTAGTATATTCTTTCGTTAGAGCCGCGTTGTTATTTTCCTTGTTTTTGATGATACAGACACCAGAGGGCTATTGCACAAAGGCAGAATTTTTATATCCAGGATGAATGACTAAGCTGGTTTCAAGGTCTGTGTGACCCTCCAAGGATTTGCCTCCCCTCACTGCTCTCATTTGTGAAGAGAACGAAGCTCCAATGGTGGATCTGCCTATTCTGGTTTTCCATGGTGAATGCCAATCCACCACGGCCCACTAAAACAGTGGTTCACAAATGGGGGTACGCGTACCACTAGGGGTACTTTGGAGTAATGCAGGGGGTACTTGAGATCCTCTTTTTAAATGTCTAAAAAATGTTCAATAAAAAGGTGTAATTGTAAGTTCACTAAACCACATTTTATAGACAATATTGCATATATATAATGCTGTGACTCAGGTTACAAAAAAAAGTAATTTCATGCCAGCTGACAGACCTGAGCCCAGCAGCTGAGCCTGATCCTACACATTGCATTGGGACATTCTTCACATATACAGTTGTTGAGTAAATGGAGTACCTGTCTGAATTTGGCACGAAGTTTCTCCATGTGATCCTTAAGCTTTGCAGACTGCGGGTCGTTGTGAGGGGAGTCCTGGATCAGACCCAGCAGAGCCTGCACTGCTTTCATACGCTTCCTGACAGACGCACACATACAGACCGAAATCAACGCAACATCATCAGTGTGGCCTGGAAGTAAAATAGGACGTCTATACGCTGTCACTTCATACATAACACATACAAGAATCATTTTACTTTTAGTTTATTTTGTCAATAAACTATTATTATTTTTTGGGTCACAGAGAAGTCACTTTTTTTAGTGAACATCCTTTTTAGCAAAATACAATCAAATAATCTTAAATATTATATATTTCATAAATAATGAAAAGAAAAATGTATCCTGCATTTTTTAAAACCAGACTCTTGTTTCACTTTTCTACCATCATAGTGAGCAACACTTTTTTAAAGTCACTCCCCTGATGATACTACTCACAAAAGGTTAGGGATATTCGGCTTTCAGGAGATATTTCAGGATGAACCTAAAATGCACTTTAACCTTTACAAGTGAATTTAATTTGACCTCCTCTAAACTTTTGAATGCACATGTCCAACTGTTCAATGTTTCAGTACTTTTTGCACAACATGCTGTTCTAGTTGAACTTTGCACCAGGTCTGTCTGCAATCAGCCCACAGAAGTTTGTGAATTGCGTTTCAAGGGAAATTCATTTTGTCATGGATTAGGTTTGCTCGACATAACAGAAATGTATTTTCAAATGAGTCTGCGTAGGGAGGAGGTCTTGTTGGTGTACAGGTCCAAAAACCCAGGACTTTCACCCAGGAGACTGCTTTTCGTGTCCCAAGCACTTTTGCCATTTGTTTTTGTTTTGTTTCACTTTCATAGTCATTTCAAACCAAACTAAACTGATTTTTACTAAACCTAACTATGCAATTTTGTAATGTTTGTTTTGTTCATTAACCTCATTATTGAAAGTTTTTCAAAATCCTCCCATCTGCTCCAGGAAAAACAAGTGGTTTTAATTTAGTTGTATAGAAACATAATTTTTTAGAAGACAGAATTAACCTATCAGGTACAAGAAGAAAAAGAATCACAGCTGAAGTGAAAATTCAAGGAAGATTATGATCTTGTTTGTGGAAACCATACCTTGATTTGACGTCTGTATAATGCTGGAGGATACATTTCCATGTGATGGCAAACCCATGATAGAAGGAAATCTGAATGAAGGGCAAGAGACAATCTTGAAAGGATGAATGCATTGAAAGCAACATTACGATTTATGTACCATGTATTTAAAGTGGAGCTGTAACATCATTTCCAGGGTCTTCTCTGGCTCTGATTGATTGATGGATGTTTTTATATTAATGGTTTAAATTGGTTGTTGCCATATGATGTGAGTATGTGTCACATTTTGTTTTCCAAAAAGACAAATACTGTAGATTGTGATATACAAATACAAAGAAATGGATTTTATTTTTTCAGCATATATTGTTATATAGGTGAACAATATGACCGTGTGTGTGATCTTAAAAGGGTTAAAAAGACATTTTTCCTTTCATCTTGACTTTAAGTCTTTGGCCGTAGTGGGGGTCACAGTGACCATGTTCCTACAGAGGAATGTCTCTTAAATCATGTCAGACATGTTCTGTTCAATTGGTACTTACGCCACAAGAAAATCAACAGTACACCGACATATCTACAGTCTAGTGTGACGGGTGAACGGGTAATGTTCAGGCGCTAAGCTACATAACAGCATGTGTGTGCAAAACAGAAGAGAAATGGCTTCACTGTGTGAACTCACCTCAGTGGACAGCTTGGCCCCATGAGAGGCTCCATGTCTGCGTCCATCCTCCAGGCCCCGGCGGCAGCCTTTGGCAAACCCGTCCCGGTAGCCATCCCCTCTGAACCTGAAAAACAATTACCCCTCAGTCAGTGGCTGCAGCTGGGTGCGATGATGGAAGATATGCTTCACCCCCGGCGGTGAGAGTGTTCTGACAAATCTTCACTGCTGAGCTGCTTGTAGACCTTATGTTTATAAGGATACGGTTGTCACCATTGACTGTATAGAACAAGTGGATGTCGTTGTGGTGATGTCACCAGTTGGTTTGTGGACTCCGCTTTTGAAGCCTTGAGTTCAGCATTTTGTCCGTCGGCATCTTGGAATTTTTGGAAGTGACCATATTTGGACTGTGAAGATACAACGGGTGGATCTGATGAACACTAGCAGCAGAGCGGCCCCCTTACTGGATCTGGATCCATCTGGATTCTGGTGTGAAGCTGCTAGCAAAGTTATCTTTATAATTTAAGGTCAATTTACACCTAAGTGTTAAAGTCGTCTTAGTAGCTGACTGCAAGACCCGGGGCATGACGGGAACTACCTGGCTCTTGCCTCATCTAAGAGCTGATTAGCTCTTAGATTTGACAACAAACACAACATTTACAACATATTCAGGGCTCCAGACTAACTTTTTGCATTGGTTGCACTGGTGCGCCTAACTTTTTTTTTTAGGTGCACCAGCACAAAATTTAGGTGCACCCACATTTTTCATCGTGTCGCCTTTAATGCCAAAAGGTCACCTTTTTATTGCTCTCCTTTTACATAATGACACCCCCCTTATGGCCTAGCTTAACTGCAGCACCATCAGCACCCAGAGGAACCGTTTTCTGCAGCCAATCTGCGCACTGATGCCCAAGCGCAGTAAATGCTTGCTTTGTGGCACAATAAAAAGATCATACAGGTCACTAGCCTATAGATTGCAAATGGAAAACTGTTTATGTGATCTTAGCCTAGCCTACTTATATTTTTACTTAGGCTATTCATTTTTAATAATAATATTAGGAATAGGCTACTATACAATTTCCTATTCATGATCTCTCATGCTGTAATGTGGGCCTTCAAACACTGTGCGTGTCCATGCTCCACCTCGACATGTCCAATTAACATGTTGACCGGCCTCCCTTTACGTAAAATGCAGCAGTAGACAATAATGCACTCCTTCATAGAGACTTCTGTGTCTCCGTCAGTCATGAATGACGTGTACGTGGCGTTTCCAACCTCCGCAGCTGTCTTGTTCTTTAGCGTGTCGGCATTTTTTTTCATCAGAATCATTTCGGACTTAAATTTAGTGAACGGCAACTCCTCCTTTGCAATATTGTATGGGACGTTGAATTTTATAATCATTTCAGATTCCTCAGCGGACGTGATCGATACAGCCTGACGCTGAAATGCAGCTGGATGAGGGGCCACTTTATTAACACACTTATCACGGCATGTAGTATGCTTTTTGGACATATTGCGCTTTTTCAATGTCTCGATGCGAAATGTTGTTGACTCCTCCACAAACGCACTATTACCGGACAAATTCTGACCGCACTCCCGACAATAAATGCAGTGCATTGAGTCCCTTTCTTCATCGTACATCAGCCAGGGAAATTGCTTCAACCAGTCCTGTCTGAAGGCATATTTTTGGGCTTTTTAATTAGTCTCGGGGAGAGGCTTTCTGCCTCTCTTCACTTTCAAAGAGAATCGAAGCGCTCAGAGTACCTGCTCAGCTCGCTCGCATTGTTCGAACTGACACAATTTACAGCAGTGAAAAGGACCACAGCCAATCAGAGGCAAGGACCCGCCCCAGCTCCGTCTCTTATTGGTTTAGACCACGATGCCATCAGGAGAACATAAAGAGATACTGCGCTTATGATTTTTTTTTTCACTCGAGCAGCGTTAGGTGCACCAGTGCGACCTACTATTTTTTTCAGTCGCACTCATAAAAATTTTGGTCGCATATGCGACCAAAATGGTCGCACTCTGGAGCCCTGATATTTAATACTAGATTGTGGGCTATTAGTCTCATATTGTGCAATAACAGTTAAATCTGTTAACAAACATATCTTGTGTGGTTGATTATAATAATAATAATAATAATAAGAAGAAGAAGAAGAAGAAGAAGAAGAAGAAGAAGAAGAAGAAGAAGAAGAAGGATAATAATAGATTGTAGAAAACGCCAGATACACATTTAATACATTATAACTGTCAAACTTAACTATTTGCACTATACTCTGAGCAGCAGCAGAAACACTACTATACTGTATAGTGTTTGTATACATACATTAATACATTACATATATCTGGTGGCATTATGTTATACCTTATATTTGTATACTTATTTGATTCGTTCTTTACTAACTCTTATGGTGCAAAGCTGTACAATTTCCCGAGGGATTACTAAATTATTGTGATTATCACTGTGATTTTCACAGATATTTACGAACAAATATAAATAAATGCGAACGGAGTCGCTAACTACAGATCGCCAACAGATCGCGTCTAGCAGGATGTAACTTATTCTATGACTTCCAGAAGGATTTCAGGCTCCGCCTCCTGCCTGCTCTTGTCTACTTTGCAGGCGAGGCGCAGTTCATCTCGAACGAGCCTGTTGTTATCCATAAACGAAGGATGGGGCCGAGGTTGTCACGTGCCCCGGTACACAAAACAACAGTGGAAAACTCGCCTCTCTTCCGCCAGAAGAATGTTGTCAAATATATCTTCATTTCCGGAAGTCCCAGCCATCTCACGTCACCGTCTTCTGTAAATAGGGTTTCTGGAGTGTTGACAGCCAGACGTTTATTCAACACAGGTGTAAACAGCAGCCTGTTCACCGCTGCTGACCGGGGCCGTATGTACAACTTCCTGTTTACCGGCTCTGCTTCCTCCATCATTAGAGCAGTGCTGCCCCCTAGAGCCCCGGAGGTGAACGTTCTTCTTCTTCCTTTTCTATAATTAGACAATGAAAAAAAAAGGCACATGCATGTCATATTAAAGGAATACAGTTTATCAAAACAACTGAGCAAGCGATGACACAAGAAAGAAAGAAAATTGGTCAATCAGCAATCAGGAAGAAAATGAGCTTGTAGAGTTTTACAAAACTATAATACATCTTTTGTTTCGTATAATCCTGTTTAGGTTGACCCTCAATGTATTCTAGGCTGTGATATAATCTTATCTTCATCAAATATTTCTGTCCTGGACCTCATGTTCCTGATTCTCTGTAACTTCACATTCAGAGCAGTCGTCTGATATACATTTCCTAAGCAGAAACAATGTTTTATTTACTTCAAAGAATACTTTAAACTTCTATCTGATACCACGCTGAAGGTTGTTATGCACCTCAACATTTAAATTCTGAAGATCCATATCCATGTGTCAAAGGAAAATTGATGTATTGTGGACTTACAGCGCCCTTATTGTATCATATGATACCCCACATCGGTCAAGAATAAGCTGAGATATCCATTTGAATCATATCAACCATCAGAGACAAATAAGGCTCTTCAAATCTGCCCAACAAGTAATACACAGGTAATCAATATATCTTGATTAAAATATTTTTGCAAAACCCGGTTATTTTTGAATTAAATAAAATAGTGCTTTCTTTTGTCTTTTAAATGGGCTCTGTGCATAATTTTCAATTATTTTAAATAAAGTTGACATTGTAGAATTAGACAGGTAACCAGTCTATCACAGGGCTAACATGTAGAGACAGACAGGTAACCAGTCTATCACAGGGAGACATGTAGAGACAGACAGGTAACCAGACCATCACAGGGCTAACATTCAGTGACAGACAGGTAACCAGTCTATCACATGGCTGACATATAGAGACAGACAGGTAACCAGTCTATCACAGGGCTAACATGTAGAGACAGACAGGTAACCAGTCTATCACAGGGAGACATGTAGAGACAGACAGGTTACCAGACCATCACAGGGCTAACATTCAGTGACAGACAGGTAACCAGTCTATCACATGGCTGACATGTAGAGACAGACAGGTAACCAGTATCTCACATGGCTGACATGTAGAGACAGACAGGTAACCAGTCTATCACATGGCTGACATGTAGAGACAGACAGGTAACCAGTCTATCACAGGGCTGACATGTAGAGACAGACAGGTAACCAGACTACCAAAGGGCTTACATGTATAGACAGAAAGGTAACCACTCTATCACAGGGCTGACATGTAGAGACAGACAGGTAATCAGTCTATCACAGGGCTGACATGTAGAGACAGACAGGTAACCACTCTCTCATGTAGAGACAGACAGGTAACCAGTCTATCACTGGGCTGACAAGAGACAGACAGGTAACCAGACTATCACATGGCTGTCATGTAGAGACAGACGGGTAACCAGACTATCACAGGGCTGTCATGTAGAGACAGACAGGTTTCCTGCATGTCTTTGGACTGTGGGAGGAAGCCGGTGAACCCACACTTACAACTTCCACACAGAAGAAATCCGAACCCTGAATCAAACCCGGGCCCTTCTTGCTGAGAGGCAACAGTGCTACCCAATCCACCACCGTGCAGCCCTAAGATTATTACTCTTTAAGATTATTTTCTATATTAATCATTTTTGTGACATCTTCAGATTGTTCACAACAGATGAAAGAAGAGGGAGGCAACTCCTTGCATGCGATTAGCTGAAACAAGGGGTTCCTTTCACTCACAATAACTGAAACAATCAATCAACAGTGGCTCTGTGAAAAGTTGAAACAAGATCACTTTCCATCATCCCATCCCTGCATTGCAAATAGAAAATACTATACTTGTGGTACTTTGGATATGTCCAACAGCAGAGGGCGCTGTAGGGCAATTTGATGAGAGGAAGGTTCTCCTGCTGAACTCACCTGTGTGGAGACTTCTATCCCACTCAGAGAGTCTTCTGAAAAGAAGCCAAAGGCAGTTCTGGATGTTTACTGCCAGTGTTGAGAACAGATGCTCCTGAGTTCTAAGTCCAGTGTCATGTTGAGCCTACCAGGAAAGAGGAGGTGTATAGTTCTGTTTTCTCTCTAACAGCTGTGAAAACACAGCTGGAGATTTTGGACATGGCATCATCAGCATATTAACACAAATTAATGATTTAGTTCTACAAACATTTCTCTGAGGCAAAGTCTCTCTTTCAGTGGGCGGACACAAATCCCCCAGACTGAGATAGAACAGTGAAAAATGAGATGATAGTTACATTACTGGAACCCTAACTGACCTCTACTGTTGTTGGGCCCTTATTGTCTCCACAAAATCTGTCATATGTGCATAGAGAGGTTAAGGAAACCTCTGGAAAAACCTTTGGAAAAAAAATGTATGGTAGTCAATGGCAAGAGAAAATTACATTTTTTTTTCATTTGAATTGTGGCATTAATTACCCATAGGCCTATGATTAAAAGATCATTACAAGTCAAGAAAGCCTCATTGTGTGGTCTAATTGTTGAAGCATGAGACTGTGAAAATACGTAATTAGAAAGACGATACCCCAACAGGGATGTAAGTGGCATCTCTCTCTGTGTGTTCGGTACCAGGATGTGACGTTACTCACACTAACAACAGGTCTCTCTCCTTCTTTCTCTTCCTGCTGATAAAATTTGTCGCCAGATAAAAGACATTAGCTAGAATAACGTTACATAAGTGACGGAACGAAGCTAAATGAACTAGCTAGCTAGCAAGACATCGCTAACCTTCGTGTTGGTGACATACTTTGTGTGATACCAGAGATGTATTTCACTGAGCCGTTAACTAAACGAAATGATTAATTAACAATTTTATCTGTAATCACCACTCTTTTCTTTTCTTTGTGTGCGTGTGTGTGTGTGATGTGTTGTGTACTTTTGCTACTGAGCACGTGTGGACTAAAAAACACTGGCAGGCCTCCAGAGCAACACAGCTGTGTAAATGTCATCCCACTGCACTGTTTGTGTGCACCGAGTGTTTGGTACAAAGAGAAAAAAGGATCACTAGAAGTCCATTGTGAGGATCAAAAAAGGAGAAGAGACCATATCTGTCGATTAATTATGAAAAGTCGAGCGAACACCTTCGAGTTCAACATGGTCTCCTAAACATGATGTTCCCACATAACAAAACTACATTGTGAATTACATTTCAGGAAAACGTACATTGTGGTAAAGTTGTTTGCTCTTGACATATTACAATCACTTCAAATGAGTTGGTGGGAGCCCACATAGGGACCATGTCTTTTAAACGGTTTGAAAGTGCAACTGTTCATTCTGGGAAAAATGTTGGTCAAACCAAAACCTGTGCATTTTCATTGATTGTTTGCCAAGTGGCTTCATTGTCATTTGCTTATTGGTGGAAGTGTTTCAATTTGAAAAAATAGTAACTGCGGTTACCATGAAGGATGAGGATTATAATCCTTACAGAGTAGATGTCCAGGCAAAAAAAAGAAAGAAAAAAGGCTAACCGTTGGCTGGTCATAAACAAAGCTTTTTTTTGCTTCCCATGTGTGTTATTATTGGAAGGGTTTGGTCAAGAAATGGCTTTCAGGATATCAAGCATCGTTCTGAGGATTACTAAACATGAAAGCGGAGAGATACGGGTATGTGCTCAGGAAACAAAGTTAGCTCCCATAATTCATGATAAACTTCACAGCTAAGGTCCATGGGTTCATGACTTCAGGCCGTCATTGCCTGCAAAGGATTTTTTTTAACAAAGTATTAAAAATGAAGATTTTATCTATGGTCATTTTAATTTGCAAAATTTGTTTTGAGCCCCTCAAATGAGGAGACTTTGTATAAAAATGGTTGCAATTCCCCTGAATTAAACCTGAAAGTCTGCACTTCAATTGGTCATGCAGAACCAAAGTCATTAATATTGGGTAACTGTCCAAATATTATATATATATACACACACACACACATACACATACACACACACACACACACACAACAGAAATTGAACCTGAATAACCTCTGCCTGTGTCACAGAGGTCAGAGGTTATCCGAGAGGCGATAGACAAAGCAAACAGACAATTTCAAAAGAATCTAGTTCTTCATATGTCATCAGAAGGGCTTGTATTGTATTGTTCAACGTAAATAGGATAGGATGTATGCCATATTATGTGTTTCAAATGCGTGCTGAGTAAAGAGGTGTGAATGAAGGTGGAATCATTCTTTTCATCCTAGTATGCACTGCAGGCTTGTTGGGGCAGGTCCAAGTCTAAAGTCAAGTCACAAGTCTTCACATTCTAAACCATTACGACATTTGTGATATCAGAGCTTTCAGTCACATCTGATCTCATGGCCTTCATCATGGGATGAGGTGTCAAATTATGTTGTAAATATGATCCATCTGGATTCTGGTGTGAAGCTGCTAACAAAGTTAGCTTCATAATTCAAGGTCAACTTTACAGCTAAGCGTTAAAGTCATCTTAGTAGCTAACTGCATTGGTAGCGACGTGTCAATCAGCAGGTAGCCCCGCCCCTAAAGCATCCCTTGCTTTCTGGTCTATTTGACTCGAAATGGACCACAGTTGACTAATGAACATCATGTTGCATTGAAGAAGATAATAAATCAAGAGAGAAGTAGGCTCATTTTCTCATAGACTTCTATACAATAAGAGAGGAGTCGCTTACTGGTGGCCAGTAGAGACATTGCACGTGTAAGGCACTTCAGGGTTGGCTTCACTTTTCAGAACCGGAGGTTGCTGCCTGGTTTACATGTTTACACTGTTTACTGAGATAATAAATCATGAAAGAAGTACAGTCATCTTCTCATAGGCCTCCATGCAATCGGACTTCTTTTTGCAACCATAGGAGTCTCCCCCAATGGCTAATTGGCCTTTGCTACATCACTAGCCTGTTCAAGATCTAGTGATGTCTTCACCCAATGTCAGCTGGGATCGTCTCCAATGATCAATGATAATTTGTCTTATCTTATATCTCTGTGAATATGAAATTAACTAAAATATCGTAACTAAAAAAACGTATGATTATGATGATCAGTCTGCAGAAAAAGCAATATAATTAGTTCAGTTTTTTTTTTATTTTTCATACATTAAAAAAACCTGTAGAGGTTAATGTCAACATGTCACAACCCTTATAAAGTTTTCATCATATTACTGGATAGTGTCTTTGCATACCTGTCAATCACAGGAGTTGCCCATATTTCACCACTAGATGGCAGCACATTATTTTATATAGACACTCAGTGACTGAGCACAGTCAACACCGCTAGTCATAAGCTTGATGTTATGAACATTCAGCAGTCTGAAGTTGGTGGTGCAATCAGGGCTGTAATGGTAAAATCAGAGGTGGGTAAACTATGAATTCTGTGATCAGATGGACCACGATGCAGTAAGACAGACCTGGATATACCGCGTGGCATAGGCCTATATTTTGTACCATACCGGACTGGTGTCATCAGTGTCAAATTTATTGGTTATGGTTATATTGATATTCCTCATACAGAAAACCAAAAGGTCAGAGCAGGGTCTGTTTAGAAAAACAAAACAAACTAAATAAATGGCACGTCTCTGGGAACCACAAATGAAATTACATTACAGAAAAATGCCAAACTTTAGGCTTTCCTCCTCTCTTTCTCGTCTTCTCTCTGTTTCTCTACATCTGTCTCTTCATTTCTCTGTTCCTCCTCTCTCCATCTCCACTGTCTGTTGCGCCTCTTTCTTTTCTTCCTCTTACTATCCTCTCTCTTTTTCCTCCCTCTCTTTGACCTCCTGTCCCTGCTTTCTCACCACTGCCTATCTCACACCTGCCTGTCTCACCACTGCCTGTAAAATACGTGTACAATTGATTGTATTGGAGAATTCTGCCCTGGGTACACCTGTTCGGCAGCCCGTCACTTTATTTAAAAGTGCTACGTCCATAGACGTTTCTGTTCCAAAATTCCAGAGGTGTGTAAACAGTGTTTATGTGCGTTTAGCCTCCACTACAGCCCTGGGTGCAATTTCAGTTACCAACCTCCATCACCTCCACTAAATATCTCCATCTCCTCCAGTAACAATATTTCCACCCATTCCCAACATTATCTGGGATGAGTGCATTATTGGACACAACGTTGTAATCTTATTTTCACATCTATATATGTCTCTGTGTTTAATTGCAAATTATACTTTGTCTCTGAAGTAATCTCAGCTAATTGCATTGGTAGCAGGGAGGTCACGTAGGTAGCCCCGCCCCTGAAGCATCCTCTGCTTTATGGTCTGTTAAACACTAAATGGACCATAATTGACTAAATTGTAATCATGCTGGATTGAAGAATACTTAAAACTAGAGATTGAGAACATAAACTTGTGTTTACAGTGTTTACTGAGATAATAAATCAAGTAGGCTCATTTTCTCATAGACTTCTATACAATCAGAGAGGAGTCGCCCCCTGGTGGCCAGCAGAGAGAATGCACGTTTAAGGCACTTCAGTTTTGGCTTCACTTTTCAGAACCGGAGGTTGCCGCCTGGTTTACATCAGACAGTAACTTCATGCATACACTTGGTGCTTACAGGTTTAAAAGTCACATCGTACCATCATTGCCAGTGTTGTAGGTATAAGCATTCCTGTATAAGAATAAGTAATTTCCCCATATGTGCACCATATTACCAAAACATGTCAGTATCCATTTGGAATCAAATGACATTTTCACTCTCAGCCTCTCTAAACTGCAGAGGGTTGTGAATAAATGGAGCTGCAGGGTCTCACCACTGAGGGCTACTGGGAGGTCTCTTCAGATTCCTGTCTGACAGCGAGGGTCCTCCACTCTCTGTGGAGAGCCCCTTCACCTCAACAACCACAGAGCAAGGCCTGAGCCCCGGCTTCACACACACACACACACACACTCAATTATTCCAGACAAATTATGGACACTGGGGGGATACTTTAGCCTCTACGTGGTCTGGCGGGGGGACATTTAACTCATTGTTGCCCCCTAATCTTCACCTTCACCACTGCTGCCAGCCGCCACTCCACCACCACCCTACTACAAATATACACTTTTTTCCTGATGTCTCAGTAAAGGTTTTTGTTCACAACCTCCTTGATGAAACTGATGATGATGAAATGTTGATTTTATTATTTTTTTATGCAAATTTTGAGGGGGAAAAGCAGCAACAGCAAAGTTATTTTTAATGTTTTTTGTAAAACTCTAACCTGATTTCAGATCCCTTTGATGGAAAGCTGAACCCCCCTCACACCATGTGGCTCTTTCCCGGCTAAAAGAAGAGAGGGGGGGGGGGCTGATTGGCCACAAGGAGGTAGAGGTCAGATGTCAGACGCAGTAATGAGACTGACCCTCATTAGATCCAACTCCTGATGAGATGACAATGAGAGCTGATGAGGACAGTTAGGTGTAACGAGCAGCACAACAACGCTGAAACAACAGACAGGAAGGAGAGAATCACTCCAGGCAGCAGACGGTTTATCACAATTTGAAGGATTTAGATTACACTAAATGTAAATAAGTGTGTGTCATAATTGGACAAAAAAGTCTCCTACAAAGTTACATTCTCATACAACTAAACTGCACTCTCAATGATAGCCATACTTTCTGATGCTATAGCAGAAACAAGAATTAAAGCCACGATAAAATGTATCAGAAGACAGGAAGTGACATTTACTGTTAAAATACTCTGTATGGGGGAGGACCCCCTGGACCCCCCATTACATTGTCCCGTGGGTCTGACCAAATAATAAAAGTGTTGGTTACGATGATCACTATGTCAGATAGGTGATTATGGAGTCGTGACTTTTCCCTGAGACATGACAGGAGACACAGGTGAGAGGAGACACAGAGACACAGAGGTCCATATCAGTGGTCCAGAGTTCACTATAATGACTCAGAGAAAGCTTTGTCCAAAACAAAACTTTAGATGGTGGGAAAAGCATGTTAAAAGATAAAATTGTATTTGACTAAACCTGCATTATCTAGCTAATTTAGAAAAACAATATAACTCTCCTTTGTTTTCTTCTGAATAATTTAACTTGAAGGTATGTTTTATTTTCCAAGGTTGAATGTTTTTCTGTGTCCTGAACTCTGTTCATGATATTTCACCTCCAGTGTAATAGTCCACATAAAGGCTTAAATAAAAGTGGTGCAACACAGTCAATTAAATCTAGTGATTCATGTGAAGGGACACTCATTTACGCTCAGCATGAAAACAATATTCATGGAAAGTCAACATCAATGAGGATACTTTTTTCATGGTGGACACAAATTAAAAACATTCACATGCCAATGCCCAGAGATGTCGTATTAAATACTGAGATAGAGGGCATGTGGATGGCTCCAACAACACAGGATTTACAACCAAGGTTGTTTTCCTAAACCTAACTTTGGTTTTGCCGTTTCCCCCCGAGCTGTAAGTAGGTACAACCATGATGTTTTTCCTAAACCAAAAAGGTTTCTTTGCCAAAACTGAACTTTAGTTTTGTTGCATTTTTAATTTCCTACCTGGGTAATCATATCCAGGACTCATGTCCCCTTAGGGTCCCAGCACCCAGGATGGGAACCAACTCATTTGCAGCAGGTCCTCCTGTGACATCATTTCCTGCCAACAACAGCTTACTTACTCATGAGTGACAGTGCTGCATGCTTGGCTGATACAGTGTAAAGGTGTGCTTGATGGATGAGCCCACGTCCAAAAGATCTGTTTGCCTTGCTGCTTTCAAAGTCCTAGCGTGACCCGCCGGCATGGATCAAGATGTGAGCCTTACCTCAACCATACCGGAACACTAACAGGTTGTGACCTCTGACAACAAGATCCAACATCATGTGGAGACTGCACATCAATAAACACTTTGAAACTGCACCGCTGGCCGCAACAGTCTTCCGTGGCCTTAACAAAGCCTTGGTGTGACACAAAGACAATACCACTGGAAAACAGGAATGCAGAAAAGGAAGGGCAGGCCGGGAGAGACGGATGATGTCGGGGTGGGAGCAGGGTGTTCAAATCATTTGATGCAGAAGCTGAGCAGCGACCATTTGACTAACTATATGGACTGTGACTTCAGGGCCGGTTTGTTCTAAAGCAATGCAGGTTTTGAAAGGACCCTCTCTCTTTCTGTCCCCGTGTGGTGCAGGGACCCGACCAGGTCCCAGAGACACTTATATCAGTGGGCCGTGACAGCCACACACATACACCAACACACAAACACACACAGTGGTGGCTCCAAGCCTTTTGTTGCGGGGTCCTGGTCCACTGATCTTCCTGGCTGCTGGAGGACAATACAAGGGGCAGCCAGTCAAACAGGCAGCCAGTCAGCTACTGTCTGCTTCCCAATAACATAGCAGGCAGTCGCATGGGCAGAACTAATCTGGGAAACTCTTTTTAAAAAAAAAGCATAAAACAAAAGAAAAACATGGACCTACAACGAAAATCCTTTTCACATAATGACACTGGTCGTATTATTGGGACTTCATTAATCCATTATTATATCTCATAACCACTGGATACAACTTAAAAGTTAATTCAACACTTTCATTCAGATCTGTCTGACAGAGATGGATTGAATTCTGTTCAATGCTGCAGAAGGAGTCCTGGGGGGCCTGGATGCTCTGATACAGCCACAAATAACAAGATGGAGAGATCAAGATGAACCAAAAGACAGAAGCCTTATCCATCAACATTAAGCATTAGGGCCCCTGAATAATATAATCCCAGACGGAGATGGGATGGATGAACAAACCCACTCCTGAGGGTCTGTGGGTTGACCGTCCTCATCTCAGTTCATACTTAAAACACCAAAGGCACAATTAGTAACATCATATAATAATAGAAGGGGACATTTGTTTTTATTAAATTATTAGCATTATTAGGGCTGCACAGTGGCGTAGTGGGTAGCACTGTCGCCTCACAGCGAGAGGGTCCTGGGTTTGATTCCGGTGTTAGGTTTGGGTTCATTCTGTGTTGTGTGGATGGATGAATTAGGGTTATTAATACAATTTATATTATTATGGCTTTGTTGTTATTTATGTGTTTAATTTATTTTCCTGTATTTTATTATATGTATTTATTTATACTGATTGCAATTTTTATTATAGGGCCCACTTACACCCTGAGGCTCCTACCACTGGTCTGTAATAGGTCTGTAGCATCAGTGGGTCCCACCCCCTATAGGCGGGCTGAAAACATGAGGAAGCAGAGTTGTAGTCTCACCCCCTCTGATCAAAACAGCCTCCAATGATGATATTTGCATCATCGGAGGCTCTTTTTCAGAATAGAAATACGGAGATCTTCAATCTCTGGGTAAATAAGGGTATGATGCACGACCATTCAAAAATACTACTGGGTTTCTAATGATACAAAGCTTAATGCAAATGGATGAAGTATTCCTTTAACTGTTCTTGATTTCCAAAAGTTGGCTTCAAGGGCCAACTTTTTAACTAACACACACTCATTACTGATACTGAACTGGATTTACAAATATGGATTTGAGCATTCAACAAAAATGGTCTAGAGCAGAGGTTTTCAACGTTTTCAGGCCAAGGACCCCCAAGTCTGATAGCGACCCTGTGGATAACCCCCTATTACAGATATAAAACTGTGTTCCTTATTAAACCGGGTCAATAATAACATGTATAACAGTGCTTTGTAATGATGTATGCAATGCTTATCCATTAAAATAATAATTGCTGACAGATTCCCCTGCAGTACTGCAGTGCTTCACTTTTCAGAGTTTACCGCCTGCTCAACACCGATGTTGAAACAACACCTCTGCCCTTGACTACATGTGACCCCTTTCACATTGTCTATGAGAGTCATTCACAGCAAGACACCTCTCCTAATGATGGGAGAAGTCAAACTGTGGCGATAAATAATACAGTTTAAGTTTAGCTGACTGTCTCCTAAAGTTGCTGCTGGTTTCTTTCCATGTCAGAGATTAAACTAAATGCTCCATCCCCAGAGGTGTAAAAAAAGAAGTACAGACATTCTCTACTAAGTAGAAGTACAGATATTGTTCAAGTAATAGTGAAAAAATACTCAAAGCAGAAAGTTAAAGGTGAACAATATCCCTTTGAAGGACGTTTATACAAACTTTTTTTTTAATGTGAGGAGAAGAAAGTAGAGATATTTGTTTTAAAATGGAGGGAGTAAAAGTCAACAAAGACTGTGGATTAATCTGAGTTAAACTGCTGAGCACCTTTAAGAATAACTTGCTGTCCTTTTTCTTCTCTCTCCCCCTCTCCATCAATCTGAGGGCTCCTATTTGGGATGTCCTTCTTCATTTGATGTGGCAGCAATTAGCAGGAAGACTTTTGTCCCTTTGGGCAGACGGGCGGTCCACTCCACTGATCCCCATCCATACGGGCTGAATGGAGAAAACTGAAGATAGCACGGCATGGGGATCAAACAGACCTGCCTCGACAACGTTACGGCCCCTCAGCCCTCTCTTTATGGGAGGAGGAAGAGGGGGAGGAATAAAGAAAAAAAGAAGTGAGGTGTTAGTTTTCCCATGAGAATGCTCACTATGGGGGTGGGGGTGCAGGGGGGCATCTTGAGGGAATTTGTTTCTTAAGAAGTGAATGCTGTTTTCATGTCTAAAATAGCTATTACTTAATATCAGATCGACATACCTTATACATTTTTAAAATGGATTGGGCAATGCAGAAGCACCACCAGGCGATCCTTGAACTATACTTGAAGGCATCATGTAAACCATTATAGGCAAATTCCTGATCAATGCCAAGGGGATGTGGGTCAACAAGGCCCTGGACCATCATATGTGGACAGACCAAACAAACAAACTCATATTTTACTATTACTCTGAAGATGACAATATTCCCAAGCTGATATGAGTCATGTAAACATCATATTCCATTTTTAAATTCTGATTTCAGCCATATTCTGAATGGAGCCTTTTCAATTAAGACATCTGTGATATGTTGAGCATCTTTTATACCGAACATTCACTATATGCGTCTCAGTTGGGTCGCTAGTTTCAAGTCTTCGTCAAAACAACATAATGTTAATTTAGTAAATGATTGTCTATTTGGCGGCTAAACACTTAGTTTACCTTGAATTATTGAAGCTCAATCAACAGCTGCACACCAGAAGCCCAATGGAGTCCGATGCAGGCAGGTTGGTGAGGAAAGAGGTGGTGAGCTCCTCAAATGGACCAGAAGATGTAAGAATAGGGTCAAAGACAACTAATGTTACGTGAATGGGAATATGAATGGCTGCATGTAAACAGGAATGTTAGTGGAATATTCATTTTCTCCTGGGTGTTTAACTCCTAATGCTTAGAGTGGGTTAAATGCCAAAGATTTGTAATATAATCGTGCAATCGTGTAAAGAGTCAACATATATTATCTAGACATTAGACATTATTATCACAAATATTTTAGGCTTATTATGTATTTATACTTATAGACTGCAGGGGGGGGAAATAATTGATTGTCTGCTGGAAATTCTACAACCATTTTCTAAATTGTCCAGTTTGATTCCCACTTGTTTTATGCACAACAATAACATAACATTTGAAATCACAAATAAAATTTAAAAATTGATGCATTTCTTGATTTTCTTCATTTGTGACAAATGCAACTCATTGATTAATACCTTTCAAACCTGCTCCTCGGGCCTGACCTTTCCTTCTGTGGTCAACATGCAGGTTTTCTTTTGGTTCCTGGGGGAATGTCAATCAGCTGTCCTGTGACAATGGCTGGAGGGAAATGGCAAGTGAGTGAAAACCACTGCTGTCTCATCAATAAAGAGTTTGGAACATTGTTGTTTTACAGTTAGCAGGGGGTCAATGACTGCCCCGAGGGGGAAGGTGTGTGTGTGTGTGTGTATGTGTGTGTGTGTGTGTGTGTGTGTGTGTGTGTGTGTGTCTGTGTGTGTCAGGATGTCAGCGGGAGATCTCTCAATCAAATTTTAAGACAGTAATTTGCCCCCTCATTACTGACATTCAGCCAATAGGAAGTGTGAGAAAGAAGAGAGAGAGCAACATGCAGAAGTCAAGATGTTAACTCCTTCACAAAATCATGAAAACAGACGGCGATGGAGGTCAGACACATTAAAGGTGACATCACACACACACAAGAAGTTCTCAGATCTTCAAGGTTCATTTTTTAATGATCAAGTTAACTACTTTTAACTTTTGTTCTTTTTCTCAAGTAACAAACCCTCCTGAGCATGAATGATGGATGGTGCTGCCGATTGCAGCCTCTGTGTTGTACTTAATCGGTTCTCCTCTCATTTATTTTCTCTTTTCACGACAGATGTGTTGCCCTTCGATCCAGATCCAGATGTCACATTTAATTACTATTACAACCATTTTTATACCGTTTTATTAAGCTGGCGTGGGGATCCGATGGCGGTCAGTGATGCGCTTGTTGGACTTTGCAGTCCTCTGCAGGGCAGCACGGTTCTGAACATATAGACCTGCAATGTCTCCGCCATGCATGGGAAACAATGGGCATGGGGACGTTATGTTGTTGTAATGATTACATTTTTCACTCTCTCTTTTGAATTCTCTGTCGTATTGCTTGGAGGCATCCCTGCTGACCCCCCTTGCAGACCCCCAAACTGCAGCACATCAACCCAGATAGGGCTTGTGACATCAAAACATTGCCTGTCTGAGGACAGGGAGAGGGATTGGTGGACACAACACAACGTAAGGCAGATTTCAAATCCTGATTGGTTCTTGCAGCTTGCCCAGTAGTGGAAACCTGAAGTAAGACTAACAGTAGCCCTCAATTCTTTAACAAACTCCCTCCAAACTTGGTCTGTTTGTCTGACAAAACCAGGGATGGCCCGAAACTGTTGGGTCTCTCAGACCATGGACTCAATCTCACACAAGGGTCACAAAAACAGGAGGCTGGGAGGATGGCTTCAGGTTCCGCTAAAAAACAGGGACCAACAAGCCTGTCAGGGGTGTAGCCATTGAGCAGACTGGATATATTCCAGACGACAAAAGGCTGTGAAGAACCTCCTAGCAAGTGGCACCATTCCTCCAAGGCCAACTTCACTGCCATCAATTGTAAGTTCAAATGACATCAGCAGGTATTCAAAATGCAAGCGGCGTATACAATCCCATTTTTCATTCATCTCCTTCACTGATCCTCACCAAATTGTCAGCATTATGCAGGTCCAACTTAGAGAAGATGGTGGCTCCTTGAAGGGAGTCCTTGCTGAACACTTGAAGATCATGCAGATCATTCAGCAGGAAGCTTTGACGGGTCGAGGGGCTGGAGTGACACGGGGAAACAGGGACCTCTACAGGAGAGAAGGAAGACTGCCAGCAATAGAAATGACGGAATTAACTCCAACCAGTAATCTTGGTGTCCGCCCATTAAATCTGTGGCCTATGGGTGTTTGAGCATGAAAGGAGTAGTGACCAAAGACAATAAATAACTGAATCATCTCTCTATGATTTCCAGACACGAGCAACGTTGGGGACAGTGCGATGGGTGATAATGACATTTTTCCTTTTAAGACATAAGCACCTTTCGGAGCATCTAAAGCCTTCAATGGCAGGTTTAGTTCAGGACCTAAGTTAGTATCTAGGGAATTGAACTCTGCTCCAGAGTCTACTCAGGGTTGAACAGGACAATATTCAGCCTGGAAATAAATGGTGGCTGACACTGTTTATCGTGACTTAAGCCCTGATTATGCTTCCGCGTAGTGATCACGCAACGGCCACGCAGTTGCTTGGAGATCGTGATGGTTCTGCGTTGGGTTTACGTGACGAAATGCAATTCAACGCCACACCGGTAAAGGGCGCTATGTTTTTTGTAAAGAATGACCGACCAACCGAGACTCTTGACGTATATCGTCGTTAGCCTCGTTATAGCCTATTTGTTTACTTTCCGGCTTTAAACATCCACTATTTTTCAGAACTTGGTGTTTTATTTCTTTGTGCAAAAGCGACAAGGTGCAAACAATAAAACAAGGTGAAAACAATAAAAGTAGCTTTTTAAAAGTTTAAATGGCGGTGTTTATGAGTGGACCGGATAGCGGTCTCCAGCGGATGTAGTTAGCGGACCAATCACAGCCAATGCTGCTGCGTTGGTGTTGCGTTGGTGTTGCGTCGCCTTGACGCGCGTCTAGGATTTTTGGGAGGTGCACGTCAGGCCCTTGCGTTGGACGTAAGGGGGGTCCCCAAGGACGTAAGGGGTCCGCAAGCCCCCTTGCGTTGTGTCGACGCGGAAGCATAACTTGGGCTTTAGGCTGGGAAGAAGAAACATGGCTCACCAATAACCCCAGATCTACTGGAGAGCCCTCTCTTTTTGACACTGGGCCAGCATATGGCCAGCCCTCCTACGGTACAAACACTTGCCAGACCTCATCCTCTGCTGTCTCTGACAAAAAGTTGTCCGACTTCTATTGCCTTATCCTTCAGGGGATCCGAAGCTGATGTAGTGCATCCATCAGATGGTGGAGGTCTTTAGAGGAAGGGCACAGCAGACAAACAGGAGGCATGATACTGGGTTGCATCGGCCCTCTCCGGATGTCTCTCACATGCTGTTATCCAGCCGGATAGCCAAAGAAACAAGAGTTCATTACGAGTAGTCAGCTCATCCTTCAGTTCCCCACTAACTTATGGAGCCTTTGCACTTGATGCACAAACCGTGATTACATCATTTTCTGGCATGGCTTCATATATAGAGCATGTATTACAGGATTTCAGGGCCGCTACCTTTTAGTTTTAACTGCAAGTGGCTTACACAGTCCCACTTAACTAATCTGTTGATTTATTTCCAATCTATATGATTATATCTTGAGTTTCTTGACACAATTTGAGTTGATGAAGTCTTTAAAAGTGTTAAAAAAATGTAGGAACATGGGTCATTTTCTGTAGGTTTATTTGCTGTGGCATTTAACAGGTCACATGACCAGTTTAAGGGCATTATGGTAGACATGTGCCATTTTATTTCTTGTGATTTTCATGTTGTCATCTGACAAAATGAAAGAGAGAAAACAAAGTAACAAAATACATTTGTACAATGCATGGCTGTGATTTCATTGGACCAGTGTATCTACAAGTGAGAACAATGTTGTTATAAGAGAGAAAAATGATGGTCAAATGCATAAATATTATACATTATGAAAGGTGCTGCTGCAATGAGCCACATTCCCAAAGGAAAACACTGCAGTCTGAATTGAACATTGAATTGATCTCTTCAGCTTTCTCGCGTCAATGGCAGATGTGAACCTTTTCACTCATTGACTCCTCTTTCCTTTACTCACATTATCCCACAGCCTTCGTGTATGTATGTGTGAAAGATGGAGAGAGAGACAGAGAGGCAGGGGGAGAGAGAGGGAGAGAGAGAGAGAGAGTAGGAGAGTGGAAGGGAGGGGGGGAGACAAAAGAGAAAAAACTTTGCATCCAGTTACAGGTGGTGGCATCTCAATAGGCCCAAAGAGGAAAGAGCTGCCTTTGAATGCCACATGAAAGGACAGGGAGGGATGGGATATCTGGGGATACCTTCATTTCTCTGATGGCAGTGGTGCATACAAATGGGAAGCTATGTAAGGAATCTCCTCTTCCTCGTTCTCTCTCTGTTTCTCATTCCTTTGTGTAGTCTCTCTGTCTCAGTGAAGCGAGCAGGGCTGTTCTGTGGTTTGATGCGCTCACTCTCTCATTCCACTGGGTGTTAGGAGTCTTGTAGGACAAGAGTGATGACACCACTGTGTGTGTGTGTGTGTGTGTGTGTGTGTGTCTGTGTGTGTGTATTTGGAGTGAGAGGGCCATGTCCAAGCTATTCATCATTTGTCAATGCCATCTGCTGATCAATTAAGGGAGAACAAGAGAGCCACTGAGTGAATGCTACAGGGCCACACACATCTGTGTGATGTCACAGCACAGTCAGGTCTTGAAATTCTAACAAAATTAAGTCTATTGGTTTTGTCCATGTCTAAAGCTAGTCACGTAGTACTAAATATTGAGTACTTTTTTTTTTTTTTTTTTTTTTTTTTTTTGTGGTGGTGGTTTCCAAAAACATAATAACATTTCAACCAGGAGACAGTCTCAAAGTGTTGTTGCGAATTGACACGTTTGTGATGTTCTTTCTAAATCCAACTAGGAAGTCTTGTTATCTAAACCTAACATTTGTGTTCATGTAGCTACTTTTTTAAAGCCCAAACATGATGTTTTTCCTTAACTAACTTTTGCTTTGAAGTGAAACATTGTCCCGACTGGCAGAAAGTCAGAAAAAAAATGACAATTGGTTACAAGTAACATGCTTAGTCTATGTTAGATAGTTAAATAGTCAATGTAAATAAGTCACTTGAAACAAGTGAACAACTCCTGGGTGAAAGTTTGTTTGATCCCCCCATACAGACTATATCGCTTATATTAATACTACTTCACCAGACTTCCACAGTGTGCTATGCTGAAGCGAATGGGTTCACATTGGAGTTAGTTGAAAGCCAAGTGTGTCTCATACAGTACAGATGGGAAAGGCTGCTCAAGACCCCACTCATAACAAAATCCTGATCAGCCTGTGTGGTGGGGGTGTGTGATCAACCAAGCGATCAATTTTCCCATTTTTTCTTTTTTTTATGAAAACGCATTATACTGATCCCAGTTGTGTTAAGGTCAACTTAGGCCTGAATTTTGGGGAGTTTAAGGGAATTTAATTCAATAAAAACATTGGATTCATTTAATACCTGTTTCATAGAATTTCTTAAATGTGAATGTGATGGCACAGTTCTGCGTTTCCACTATCCCACCTTTTCATATCAGTTGTAAGGATGAGGAGGAGTATCATGAAGTTAAAATGTGATTTAATGAGCAGCACCACAGGCTGGAACCTCTGGAGAATCTTCTAGAAACAGAAAAGGTTGTAATAGGTGAGCTTCGCCACAGTAGATATGCTAAACAACAGATTTAATTTTGTGAAATACTGTGAGACAGGCACTGTTCTCTCTTTAACAGTAGTTGTAGTGCCGACTGAAATTAAGGTTTTAAATCAATGTAGCACAGAACTGACATTTATGTACTTATCCAGATTACTTCACCAAGAAAACACTTAAGGACTGTGATGAGTTTGTGTGTGCGTGTGTCCGTAGTAAAGAAGATTTATATCAAAGCCCCTTCAGCCCCAAACACACACATCATCTGCTGCAGTGCTCCACACCCACCTGTGGTTTGGCATCAGGCCCGGCCTTCCAACTTCCTCAGAGCAGGATCAACGACAGGTGGAAGCACTTTGAACTCTGCTGCAGGTGGAAAATCTTTGAACCCGACACACTCTTGTCTACTGAAATAATAGGTCTACAATATGTGTCCACACTTTTTTCAGAAAACCAAATCAGGGAATATGATTTTTGTCCGGACTGAAAGGTTACAGTTTGAAACGTGAAACGAACAAAACACAAAGTTAGGTTGAGACAACACATCTACTTAGATAAGTTCAGTAAAAACATCATGGTTGGGTTAAAATTACTATGAAACTGAAACAAAAACAAAAGTGCTTGCTACACACGGGGACGGTAACATCAGTCTCCTTGGTGAAAGTCCTGTGTATCTGGACTTTTTTTTCTCCAAATCTTTCTCAGAGGCTCAACTGATTTTCAGAATGTAGACAGTAGCTTTAACTGAGTTTCGGCCCTTTGGAGTCTGTAAACACAACACTGAAATATTACCATGTTTTAAGTTGATATCTTGAACATATGAGAGAGCAATCCTTTCAAAGCTTTCTTATAGGCAACTAAACTTGCTTTAGGTTTTTGAAGACGTTTCACCGCTCATCAAGGCTTCTTCAGTTCTGACTGACCAGTTTAGTTATTTAACCTCTGGTGCTGCATTGTCGTCCTTGCTTCTCCAATTACACTTTATTTATAGTGTCATATCACAACATTTACATTTAGGGCATTTAGCAGACGCTTTTGTCCAAAGTGACTTACAATAAGTACATTTGTCAAAAGAAAGAAACCATAACATATCATTGCCGAGTGAAATAGAAAAAATAGAAGTGTTAGGTCATCGTCTGAGCAAAGTAGTAGTTGTTCAGGAAACATACCTTAAAGGAGGAATTTGGTCATTTTTGACCCCATTTTCGTTGTCCCCAGGGTCACCCCTGTCAACAAAAATTGACTTGACCTATCCTGAGATGTGTACCAGCCTTCCAGAATAGCTCCAATGCTAACCCAAAGGGGCAATATTTAGGCAAGTTTTAATTCCAAGACCTATGCAACACAGGTTGGGTCCTTCGAGACACAACAGTGTTCGTTTAGCTCAAATAGTATGGTGAAAAGACATAAATATGTGTTTTTGCATGGAGTTACTCACCTCAAATCACCCCATAGACATTAGCAGTAGAGTGCCGGGTGCGCGCTAGTCCCTCCCACTCACTGCAGAAACAAAAACGTTTTCCGCGTAGTTTCGATTTTGTATCCATAAAGAAACAATCGAGCAGTGCAGTCGTCATGTCCATAATAAATCCATGAAGCTGTTATGTCAATATGTATGACTGCTTACAGCTAAACAGCAGCCTAAGTCTCGCGCAAGTTCCCGTCTGACGTCCTCACTCTGGAGCTGTTTTCAAGCCAGTCGGGGCGTGTGGTTTGACCAGTGTTTGAAGGTAGATGGGTGCCGTTCCATCGATGGCCTTGAAGGCTAGTGCCATCATCTTGAATTGGATGTGTGCTGCAACAGGGAGCTAGTAGAGGTCACGGAGGAGGGGGGTCACATGGGAGAATTTGGGTAGATTGAAGACTAGGCATGCCACAAAGTGGTGGCTGGACGAGGTGAGTGGGGTAACAGAGAGTGGAGAGATGCTACAGGATCTTGTGAAGACAAGCTCAAGTTGGTTCCCGGCCCGGTGAGTGGGTGGAGAAGGATAGAGTGTGAGGTCAAATGTGGAGAAGAAGTCAAGGAATTAAGATGAGTGCAGCTTTCCTGGGTGGATGTTGAAGTCACCGAGCACGGCGAGTAGTGTGCCATCATCAGGGGAGCAGCTCAGGAGGGCATCCATCTCATCTAAAAAGTCACGGAGAGGCACACATTGAGCAGGACTAGAACAAGCTCATGATTCCCAACATCACTAGGAGCAAGCATTACAGCAACAGTGAAAGAACTGCCTTCTCCAGGTTACATCTTTTGATCTATGGGAAGTGGCAAGTCATGCATTTACGTCTCTGTCATTCTTTGCCCTTAGTGTGTTGGGATGCATGTGCATTTTCCAGAAACTTGGAGACTTCCCCCAGGACCTCACTGGAGAGAGGTGATGATAGTTCCACCAGGATCTGCTCAGTCTAAACTTTGGGCGCATTTACAGTAAAATGTGACTGTTCTCTTGGTAGAAAGTTGGTCTTGAGCTGTCTGTAGGATTATGAACGCTTGGGGTCTTTTACGGTGGAGCCAAGTCGTTATATATATAGTCGTTATATATATATAGTTACCTTATACCTCTGACTCTGAGAAGCATGGATGGAGGATGCTTGCCACATTATAGAGGAAATTTTAAGGAAATATTGTAATGATACACTGATAAGTATCAATATTTTATGATATAAACTATTAATACTGCAAATACAAATTAAACCTTTTGGTAAAGTTCTTCTTCTGTTTTTGGGGGTAAAAGTCAGGAGGATTCCAGACTTCATAGAAAGGGCAATGGTCAGTCTTTCTGTTTGACTGACAAATTGTTGTGTAGTTGTGTGATTGGCATTGTGACAGTCACCATCTTTTTGACCATTGCTATCTGTTTGCAACCAGTGAAGAGAAGTGAACATATTTGGACTGCAGAGAAGCGACGGGTGGATCTGACAAACACAAGCGACAGAGCGGCAGCCTTGGTGGCAACCTTGCTGCATCCGGTTCCATCTGGATTCTGGTGTGAAACTGTTAACAAAGTTAGCTTCATAATTATGTTCAACTTTACAGGAAAGTGTTGAAGTCATTGTATTAGCTAATCCTATTGGTAACATGTGATGTGAAAGCAACCTGTCGGACAAGGTAGCCACAACCGAAAACATATCCTGCAATTGGGATTAATTAAACTCATGTTTAAATTTTTTGCTGGGATAATAGATCAAGTGAGAAGTAATGTAATTTGCTTCTATATAATGACAGTTCTTCAACCAGAGGAGTCGCCCCCCGATGGCCAGTAGAGATAAGACTCACTTTTCAGAAACGGAGGTTGCCACCTGGTGGGGACAGACTCATGTACAACCAGGCCAGTAGAATAGTAGCTACTCTTAAATGTTTAAAAACATGTTTTCATGCATCGGTGTGCTCACTAGATAAAAGAGACCATTCTGTCATACCGAGACCCATGAACCGGGTGACGACTGTTAATGTTTTTCACAGTAGGTTTGATAAGCCCAGCATCGCCTCGTGTCCATGCTTCTCTGTTTATGAACCCTAGAAACGGAGACATTTGGAAAAAAATATTTGCAGCCTTTATCAGTCTTTCTTTCTCATCTTCCTCAGTTACAGGAATTAACCCCATCTGTTGAAGGCTTTTTTTATTTTCCCAGTCATCTTGGTAAATTCAACTCTCATAAAAGAGAATCAATCATGTTTGATACTACATAAGTTGAAGCACATCCCCACACGGGTTCTTATTGTTTCTGTGTGTTCTTTTTGCTGTCAGTCTGGAAGAATCCCACCCAGAAAAAAGGCAATTAAGCATGGAGACACAGAAACAGCAGCTCCAGTGGAAACACACTGGCTTAACGGGAAAATGTGTGTGGCCTGAAGAACAGCAGCACTGTCTGATTGGTGGCGCAGTAGCAGCTCTGCTCACTCACTCTGCCCTCTCCCACCTGGACCAGAGGAACACATCTGTGAGAACGCTGTTCCTCAGCGCCATTACGACCGCCGAGGTCCTCATCAAGAGTTAGGACTCAAACCCACCATCATTGATTGCATCCTGAATCATATCTAACCATTTCATCATATCAGAAAGACATGTGATACATGTATTTAGTTCAGTTAAACATGTCTAAAATGTTGGACTTTACATATGGGAGTATTGTCTGCAGTTACAGTGGAAACATTTTCTAAATATTGTCATGACTAATTAAATGAATCATATTAAATCTATTTACAGGATAAGCGGTAGACAATGGATGGATGAATGGATATTAAATATATTCGTAAACCTTGAGCTTTTAATTAAGTATTTTATATATAACATTGTGTCCTGTCCAGGGTGTACCCTGCCTTCGCCCAATGACAGCTGGGATCGGGTCCAGCCCCCCCTTGACCCAAAATACAGGATTAGCGGTAGAAAATGGATGGATGGATGGATGGATATATAACATTGTATTAAATACAAACATTATGTCTGCAGTGTATTTTTTACCTTTTCTATGCAAGAGTGTCCAGCACTTTTCTCAAGATTGATTCCCCATTTCAGAACCTGCCTGTCCCCAACTCACCTGCCTTGCCTGGATCCCAGGATCTCACCTCAGTCTTCTGTCCCCTAACTTTAGATTGGCCCCTGTACTGCGGGTTTCTGTCTGCCCATGGCTGTTCAGTGTGAGTGTTGCTGGCATCCTGCCTGATTTTCAACTTGAATAAGTTGTGTTTGTTAACCCGTGTTAGTGTGGGTTCTTCCTCCCACAGTCCAAAGACATGGAGGATGGGACCTGTCTGTCGCTTTCTGTCAGCCCTGTGATAGACTGGTTACCTGTCTGTCTCTACATGTCAGCCCTTTGATAGACTGGTGACCTGTCTGTCTCTACATGTCAGCCCTGTGATTGACTGGTGACCTGTCTGTCTCTATATGTCAGCACTTTGATAGACTGGTTACCTGTCTGTCTCTACATGTCAGCCCTGTGATATACTGGTTACCTGTCTGTCTCTACATGTCAGCCCTGTGATAGACTGGTTACTTGTCTGTCTCCACTGTTGAACATATTGCCAAGCGGCCATTCAAAATCACAGCCACAGGTAGCAGTGAGTGGATTTTGGGTTTCATTAAGCTGAACAAAATCACTTTAGCTGCTTTACTTCTGTCTGATTTTCAACTTGAATAATTTGTGTTTGTTAACCCGTGTTAGGTCCTGGGTTCGATTCCCGGGTCGGCCCGGGTTCCTTCTGTGTGGAGTTTGCATGTTCTCCCCGTGTAAGCGTGGGTTCTCTCCGGGTTCTCCGGCTTCCTCCCACATCCAAAGACATGCAAGATGGGGATAGGTTAATCGGTGACTCTAAATTGCCCGTAGGTGTGAATGTGAATGTGAATGGTTGTCTGTCTCTACATGTCGGCCCTGTGATAGACTGGCGTCCTGTCCAGAGTGTACCCTGCCTTCGCCCAATGACAGCTGGGATTGGCTCCAGCCCCCCCGCGACCCAGGATAAGCGGTAGAAAATGGATGGATGGATGGAACCCGTGTTAGCGTGGGTTTTCTGGATTCCTCCCACAGTCCAAAGACATGCAGGATGGGACCTGTCTGGAGTGAGACCAGTTATGTATTTGTTTGTCTCCTGGGCTCGCTGCATCGTTCTCTGGACTGAAGGTGTTCTGCTGGAGGTTGAGGTTGCCCTGCAGCTGACAGCAAAGCAGAGATTGAGCCTAAATTAGACCCACAACAATTTGCATATACTGTAGACAAGGGAGGGGCACCGATGATGCAATCACTGGCATCACCCACCTTGCCCTGAAGCATCTCGAAGCCCTTGGTTAATTGATTTTAGCATACCTATCGTTTTTAATTCAGGGAACTCAGAATGTCAGAGTTAATAGCACCTTCTCTAACTCTAAAGTCATCAGCACAGGCCTCCTCCCAGCTGGTCACGACTGAAACCCAGGCGGCATCCTTACCAGATGCCCGAACCACCTCAGCTCCTTTCAATGCAAAGGAGCAGTGGCTCTACTCCGAGTCCCTCACGGATGACTGAGCATCTCACCCTATCTCCTCTCCTGAGGAAAACCATTTTGGCCATTTGTACCTGGGATCTAGTTCTTTGGGTCGTGACTCATCCTTCATGACCATAGGTCGGACAAACAATAAGAAGCCTGATTAGTCACTTTTACCAGCTGCAACATTAAAGTGATGTAGCCACACATTAATGCATATGGTATGATATAATACCATATGCACTTTACTGAGTATATATTATAGTGAATATCAGTATATATTGAATGCACATTTTACTTGCACTCTAAGAAAAGTCCGCAAAATTATGGGCCAATATACCGTTTTTAGTATGAAATAATAATTGTCTGCTGTATTGATCGATTTCTTACCCGTATTTTTAATTGTGCATTGCTAGCATGAACTTTACCAGAGGCAGCAACTATCGCCCACAAAATCTTTTATTACATTTTTGGATTTGAAACCATCAATCATTAATCCTCTCATTTTTATTGTAAAAATGAAAGAATAATGCTTATCTTAAATGATTGATGAAAGAAGTCAACGTTTGCTCAGTGTTGTTTTAGTTGGAAACAGTTGTGCGGCTTGTGTTAACCTGTGTGAACTGTTGACTCATTATTAGATTTCAAGGCAAAATCCTAGTAGCCTAATATTTATTTTTTTATGTAAATATTTTGACAGAAGTGTATGTAAATGGTAGAGTACATATACTGTAAATCTATGGAATTTTCCGTTTTACTCTTGAAGAAAATGTCTAGGTAAAGTTAATGGAAAAGGTTATCTGTTTTTCTTACAGTGTGTAACAGTATTTATATATTTTGGTATTACTACTTTTACCGAATGAACAAATATGATAAAGACATAGTGATCCCCTGTGGGCAGGACTGAACTATATGATAGCAGAGATGAGGGCTGTGATTGGCTGATACCTTGTGTTTAATAACAGGCAAAGTGATGTTCAGTCCAGGCCTAGTCATAACTAAGTAAAGAAAGGAGAACATGAATGAAGAGAGACAGTAGAGAGACATAAAGGCACAGGTAGAAGGGTTGTCTGTCTCTCCCACTGATAAAAGACCGTCAGCGACAAGGAGGAGGAGAAGTCTTTTCTTTTGCTGATGAAAACAAGAATCAGCAGGGCTAAAGGTAAAGAGGGCTTTCATATGGTGGCGGGTTATGTTCAAAAGACACACCTGTTGTTTGGCCTGTTACAATCTATGCGTCCATCCTTGTCTGTCTGTCTTGTCAGTCTGTCTCACCACACACAGACGCAACAAGCAAAAACTTCAAACAAGCCACCACACCCACTGAAATGCACACACAAACACATGTACACACAATATTTAAGCACAGAAATCAACTGGTGTAGGATGTGAGACGAGTGAAGGCTCCAGCTGAGCTATTAGGGAAGAACAAACAGTAGCACCACATACATTTTCCATAATCCGACAATGCTAATATCAATCTTTTTCTGTGTTTTTTGCAATGTTGTCCATCTCACAGAAGTGTATCCATAGTCTGTTGGGATTGAGGCCACATGAGAACAATAGCAAGGCCCAAAGGAAAGCCTGAACCAGGGACCATCATAAAGGGGTCTCTACCCCCAAATGTTACACATAATTGTAAGGAGTTTGGTTCTCATCGATCAGCATTGATGGGAACTCCCCGAATCTGCTGGAGACTCCCCAGCAAGACCATGTTTTTCTTCTCTGTTTTTGGGGTTCTCTCTTTTGTTTCACTTTCATTTTTGGATCCATAGCTGAATCAATAGCTGATCAGCTGATCCCCAAACAACCTCATCCACTCCAGTCGACTCTGCTGTTTACCCCGTTGTCATGTAAACCAGCAAACTGCACATTCCACCTTCCATTCCTACTGTGATAGAGCGTGAGGACCTCATTGTTCTCGTTTTACTACACCTACACGAACCCTACAGGCCCCACGTGGTGGAGCACCTGAGCCGTGGCTGCCACCAACACATAACGTGCCGTCTTCATCTTCCATCGTCTTCGCGTCCGCCATATTACCCTGTCACTCCTCTCTTTCCTCCACACACACACACACACACACACGCACACAAACATAGACACACATTCCCCATATGTTACATGTGTGCTGGTTTTGACTTGTTATAATAGTACATTAGCTTGTGTAGCTGCTGCAGTTGTAGTCTATTACAGATATATGTTGACTCAAAGGTGCTATTGACAACATTGATCACATCCAACAACCAGTTACTAGATGTCGCACTCGCACTCCCCCCTTCCGTTGCATTCACGTCAAAACACAGCTGTTGCCCTCAATGGGTTGCCAGTGTTCATGTTAGCTAAAAGCTAGCTTTAACGATATCTTACCGGTCAACAAGTAGCCACCTCGGCATAGCTTTTCAGTCCTTGAAACTCCTTCAGCTGACTTCGACGATCACTGTTTGACAAACACTGAACCAATGTTCACTCTGGTCTTGCTCCTCCTTTTGACACTTGGGACTGGTTCCCGAAATGCTACTTGCTTACCGTCAAACTCATTTTTTCTGTTTTTTCCACTAACTGGCAACCGCAATGACTCTTGACCCCTGACTACGTAAAGATACCACGTATTACCAACGTTGTTATTCTATAGCCTCACAAGCCTTGCTAGAAGCCGCATCACACATCTACACAGAGGTAAACAAAACATGAATTACGGACCGACAACTTTTTTTAAATGATTAATTCACAATAAAAAAAAAATGTTTCATGAGAAATGATACTTCTCGATACAGCATTCTGCAACTTTCGAAAAGCTCTGTGGATGTATTATTTTGTTTAAATTATTTGTGATTTGCTCTCAAAAATAATTTGCATGTTCCTTTGTTTAACTACTCCATCACACTAGGCGGTAAGTCTATTTCTTTCCCGCACTGGTCAAAAAAAGGAATGCACGTGGTATCTGACATTACACAAGGCAATAGACTCCCAGCATTCCAGGACAAGAATAAATACAATCTTTCCGGCAATACCCTTTTCTTTTATTTAATTCAATTCAATTCAATTTTATTTATAGTGTCAAATCACAACAGAGTCATCTCAGGACACTTAACACATTGAGCAGGACTAGAATACGCTCAAAATTTCAAGAGTCAACACAATTTCAAATTCACAACATCACCCAGGGGCAAGCGTTACAGCGACAGTGGCGAGAAAAAACTGCCTATTTACAACTTAGATGGAGTTCACTGGGGCTCCTCTAACATGGACAGTCAGTCAATACACAGACTCTATACCTCAGTTTAGTCTTGCATCCAAACGTTACTCTCTTATTACTCAGTCCAGAACAACAATTGGCAGTTTGCATTAGTGGGAAATAGGATTTAGGTCTTCCCAATATCAACTGGTCCAGGGCATGGCCCAACATTAAATTTCTAGAAACCCTGATCATCTAATGATACATATATTCATAAATAATGCTTTGAAGAGAACACATTTCCTCCCATAGAATCTCTCGAAGCTTACTGCATGTAGTATGCTATCTGGTCCAGTGAAGACACCAGTACACAAAAAGGAGAAGGAGGGGCTGCCATGATGTGAATCATGACATAACCTACACCAATGAAACAGGAACTCTCTGCAGAGTGCAATGATATCTCCATCAAGTGTCTACAAAATGAAAGGGGAAGGAGAATCCAAATTGGTGAGAGCAAAGTCGCCTTCAACATGTGTCTATCACAAACAGTTCCGAGTATGAAAGGGGATGGGGTTGAAGTCCAGTGTTGTGGGTAACGCGTGTTAGTTTCGTGCGCCAAGCAATCAGTAACGTCGTTATTTTGTTTAAAAAGTACTCCGTTATTTTAAGAATTTTCTCTGGATACAGAAAGGAAAATCCCGACTGCAGCCTGCTTTTTGTCAGACAGTAGTGTACCACCTGCGGATGTGTCAGCGGAGGCGCAGCGCTGCGATGCTTCTGTGCCTTGCTGCTGACCTACGTTACCTGTGTCAGCGCTTCAATACCCCACCACCCTCCAGCGCACCCATGGAGTCTCGTTCTTACTCCCAGGAGAAATCGACTGTCGGACAAACGTTTCGAAAATCTTCTTCTGCTACGTTTTAATCACTACTTTGAAGAGTGAATGTAAGTGGCTGATGGTAAAGTGAATTTAGGCCTGTGTCACTTGAATAGTAGTTTAGTTCGGCTATTAGGCTATTTGTCATTTGCCTGTGTGCCAGTGAGCGATTTTATTCGGCCTGTTATCATTTTTTTTTCGACATAGATCCAGCTGTTAAAATTTCTGTTAGATCGTTGACTGGTCGTTCATTTCTAAATGGATCTGAATCTGCTACCTGTTTACCTTAGATTTAGTTTACAAGTAAGCGCACTTTCTTCACTTTCATAACTGCATTCGGGTTACCTAATCTTGTTTGGTGCTCATATATAGGTTACCTGGGCTGGGTAGGTGTGAATTTTGATTCATATGTTGTGTGATCAAAAAAAAAAATTAATTAATAAAGCATATTGCTAACTGTCTTTATTGTTATCCTGCAGAGTTCATTTGGTTGGATAACTGACGTTATTCATCATTGTCACAACTTCGCGGTGCATTTAAGGGAGGCTGGGTGTGTGTCAGTTAAGTTGCAGCATGCGTGGCAAACGGCTTTTAATTTTTGGTAACACATGAGTACTCTAAGGCGTTACTTTTATTCACAGGTAACGCTGTAACGTAACTGATTACTTTTAATTGATGGTAACGTTGTAACCTAATTAACTACTTTCCAAAGTAACTTTACCCAACACTGTTGAAGTCTAAATCCCTGATTATGCTTCCGCGTAGTGATCACGCAACGGCCACGCAACGGCCACGCAATGGCCACGCAGTTGCTTGGAGACCGTGATGGTTCTGCGTTGGGTTTATGTGTCAAAATGCAATTCAATGCCACACCGGTAAAGGGCGCTATGTTTTTTGTAAAGACTGACCGACCGACTGAGACTCTTGACGTATATCTTCGTTAGCCTCGTTATAGCCTATTTGTTTACTTTCCGGCTTAAACATCCACTATTTTTCAGAACTTGGTGTTTTATTTCTTTGTGCAAAAGCGACAAGGTGCAAACAATAAAAGTAGCCTTTTAAAAGTTTAAATGCCGGTGTTTATGAGTGGAAACCGGATAGCGGTCTCCAGCGGATGTAGTTAGCGGACCAATCACAGCCAATGCCGCTGGTTGGTGTTGCGTTGGTGTTGCGTCGCCTCGACGCGCGTCTAGGATTTTTGGGAGGTGCACGTCAGGCCCTTGCACTTCTCTCTTGATTTTTTATCTCAGTAAAAATTAGTTTATGGTCTCAATCTCTAGTTTACTTTTTAAGTCTACTTCAATCCAGCATGATGTTCATTTAGCAAATTATGGGCCATTTAGAGTCACAACAGACCAGAAAGCAGGGCATGCTTTTAAGGCAGGGCTACCTTGTGATTGACAGATTGCTACTGCGCCGTCAGAACCATAACCTCGCTACCATTGCCAGTGGCACTGAATAGATGCATTGAGCAAATCAATGATTGGATGGAGCAGAATTTTCTCCAATTAAGGAAAGACAAAACTGAAATAATTGTTTCTGGAGCCAAGGAAGAACTGTCAAATGTTCGCACCCAGCTTCAAACTGTAAACCACAAACCAAGCCAGAAACTTAGTAGTCATGGACCCAGACCTGAAATTCGCCACATTAAAACTGTTAAAAAATCAGCCAATTATCACCTAAAGCGCAGGCGTGAGCCAGCTGGACTACTGTAACGGTGTCTTAGGTCTCCCTAAAAAGTAGATCAGATAGCTGAAGTTAATTCAGAGTGCAGCTGTTCGAGTCCTCACTAAGACCAAAAAAATAAATCATATCACTCCAGTTCTCAGACCTTTACACTGGCATCCTGTCAAATAATTGATTTCAAAATACTACTGCTGGTTTTCAAAACACTGAATCGTTTAGGGCCAAAATACATTTCTGATCTTCTGCTTTGCTATGAACCAGCCAGACCTCTCAGATGGTCGGGGAAATGTGTGCTCTGTTCCTCCAGAGTCAGACACAAACATGGAGCGGCAGCATTCAGTTTTCATACACTACATATTTAATTTCTATTCCTTTGATATCCTTGTTTTTATTTATTTATTTATTAAATTGTATTGTATTGTATTGTAACATGTATTGTACAATGTTTTTTTTTTATTGTTTTTATTTTTTATGTGTTTCTTTCCAATGCTTTTTCACGTTTTTTTTTTTTTTTTTTTTTTTTTTTTCATGTAAAGCACTTTGAATTGCCTTGTTGTTGAAAGGTGCTATACAAATAACCTTGCCGACAGACAAACAGGGCAGAAAACATGACCTCCCTACTTGCTTTCCAGCTTTTCCTTCACTGGTTTGTCATAGCTGCCAAGGGAAGCTTTGATGTTATCAAAGACCTTAACCATATTCAAGATACATCAAGGTACAGACACATTTTTCAATCCGATTCATCCATCAAAATAAAGAACCATTTGATGTGTGAACCTCTGCCTTGTAACTAACTATGGGGTTACGAAAGTAGAGTGGAAAAATGTAAAGGAATTATACATGCTGCAATGTAAGTAGCACGGGATCAGAAGTGTTTGATGGTCAAACAGTGTCATGTAAGTTACAGGCCTTCCCTGCTGGCTCACTAATTGAAACCCTGCAAACCACCCTGACAGCAGCCTGAACCCTCCCACGTCCCAAGACCTCACTACACTACAAGCCTCTTATTTTCCATTAATAAATACTTTTTACAGAGTCATTTTTGTTGTTGTGTCTTTGTCCATCAGTAGTTTTAGGTGGGTATATCATTTTTTATTTTACGTGCACGTAGAGCCTGTTTTGTTTTGCAAAATATCAACAAAGCCCGGGTCATCCTGTCCAATCAGCACGCAGGGCTGTGTTCGTGCACACAGAGCCCCTCTTCCCTCGGGTCGTACCACTATCACAGGGGGGAGGCGGAGGGAAGTAGCAACAAGCTTCCAATTCCTCGGTTAAAAACCGAAACGAGGAGGTCGAAAACAACCAAGGAAAAGAAAACGGTTTTATTTTTATTTAAATGTTTCTTGCAAATCTCTCCAAATCTCACTCCAAGGTTTGTTGAAAAGTTGGCAGCCCTGCTAGTCCTGTTAACTAGTAGCTACATGCACAACGTCATGCAGGCGAAAAGACCTACCTATGACTAGCTAATTGAGCTAAGCTAGCAGCTACAGGCTGACAAAATAATATATATTTTTTAACCCATTACAACATCCACAGATCGTTAAACAAAAGCAATCTACATGCACCAGTTCAAACATAACATTCTTTCTATTACTATGACAGAGGACATACCTGCGCATTGATTTTCTGTCGTCTCCGCTGCCGAGTCCCGCTCTGTCTCATCATGTCTCTCACACCCTCTCTCGTTACTAACTGTGAATGTTGCCAAGCTGTCACTCCGATCGAGACTGGCCAATAGAGACATGTCTTACATCTTTCGGCATAGGTCCCGCCCACGAGATTCAGCTCAACAGCAAGCAATGCTTTTGGATTTGCAAACAAACCTTTTGGATTTGCAAACAAAATTTTGGGATTTGCAAACAAAACTTTTGGATTCCCATTAATACATTTTTATTCACATTTATTTTACTCGCAAAAAAAATTTTTTTTGATTGAAGTGTCAATAGTTTTGCTCTCAAATCTATTTCTTGATTGCAGTATGAAAAGTTTTGCTCTCAAACCTATTCTGTTTGATTGTATAATAAAGACACAAATCTACCTCCATACGCTCCCTCCCATCAAATGCTCGTCAGTGCGTGTGCACCAGATTCCTGTGAACGCGCCCGTGTATCTCTTATCGATAAACGGCATGGAGTACACGCTACACAGAGGTAGGCTGGCTAAATTACTCATAGATAGCAACTGCTATCGTCATTTAGGGTATGCCTAGCTTGAGGCGTGCGCCTAGGATATTGTAACATGCGTGAGAGGGGAGGTGGGATCTGTTGCGTGTGCACGAACTGTGAACTGCGTTGAGTGGACAGGATGATACAGGGACGGTGGAATTTTTGCAAAACAAACAACAAGCTCTAGGTGCACGTAGAGGCACGGTAGGTGCCTGTAGGTGTGAATGTGAGTGTGACTGGTTGTCTGTCTCTACATGGCATCCCTGCGATAGACTGTCCCTGCAACCTTTAATACAGGATAAGCGGTAGACGATGGATGGATGTTTTTTTTGGATAGTGAGTCTTAGAACCCTACTGCCTCAGAAAAAGAAGTTTGTTTACTCTACGGCCATCTTGAGGATGATATTTCAACCCAAATTACTTTTATTTCCTAAATCTAACTCAGCTGTTTCCTGTGAACACGTCATTTTAGTTTGAAAAGACAGTGTATGTAACCAGCAGAATGTGATATTTGCATCCACAGCTGATGCTAGACAGGTACCTAAAGATCAAATTCATCTGATCCCTGATCAGTTCAGCCACTGACTGTGCGGGTGAGAGATCAGCCTTTGACTCAAACAGAGCTCATAAATGATTAATTCATGTGTTTATGTTAACTTATAGAAAGCTGTTAGCTAATGCTAGCTAAGTTGTTACTGTACACCAGTCCACCAAGCTGTTAAAGTATGGATGTTCTTCTTCTGGTGTTTGGCTGGCACCCCTGATTTACATGTAGCTGACAAAAATGGCAAGACTGTGCAAAAGAGACTAATATGTGGTGCCTACTGCCGTCACTTTTCATGTGTTCAACCAAGCATAACACCATAATTGCTTCAGAGAAGAATAGTACAACATCTCGGTCGTAAATATGTCCTTGATGCTCACCCCACCAAAGAAAGCCACCAACACTGTTGTGTCTAGAGTGTGAACTGACTCTGTGGAAAGGTTTCTTCTCACTTACTTGAAGAGATGTATTCACAAGCCATCCTGCAAAATATTTCTTGGATATGGCTTTACTATTAATATACTTGAACTGGGCAAAGCAGACTTTAAGCTTGTAACCTTGCCTCCTGCTTCTCTCCTGCATGGGATGGGGAACAAAAAGCAGCTACTTAACCCTTGACCTGGAGGAAATCCTTAAGTTCTTGGGAAGGAGGGATTTGGCCTGAATATAGACACTGTGGTCCTCACGAAGCAGAAAGCAACTGTGGTGCACGAACAGGGCATTTACTTCACACACTCTCTGAAGTCGGTGTCAGGAGCAAAGCTGTCACAAACGACAATGCCATCAGAGAAGCGCACTCCAGAGACTCAAAGGGACCCTTCTGTTATGATCTGCAATCTCTGTGGTCAGATTTCTCCTGTGCTCCTCTTTCCCCTGTTTCCTCTCTTTCCCTTTTTTCCTTTCCCTGCTGCTTGTCCCATGGGCTTGACTACTCTTTCTCCTGATCGGCACCTGACGGGACACAGCCCGGACCTCTCAGAACCCATAAAATCCCCAAACTACTACTGGCCTCAGCTGATGAAACTGCGGACTTACTTGTCCAGTATATATGTAATGACTGTAATGTGTATGCCTCCACGGATGTGGTCTCGGACCATGGACCTCAGTTCATCCCCTAGGTATGGAAGGCGTTCTGTAATTCTCTCAGGGCTTCAGTGAGCTTGTCCACGTGTTATCATCCTCAGACTAATGGACAGACGGAGCAAGCCAATCAAGACCTAGAATCAGCCCTTCGCTGTGTGGCAGCATAGGACCCCTCCTAATGGAGCACAAAGTTTCCCTGGGTAGAATACACACACAAATCCTTGACCAATGCTGCCAACAGTGTGACCCCTTTCGATGGTTCTCTGTGTTACCTACCTCCTCTGTTTCCTCTGATAGTAATATAGGTGTCCCTTCTGTCCAGAACCACCTGTTTTGCTGGAGAAAGATCTGAGGCCTGTACTACAAAGCAAGTTCAACATATCCAGGGTATCTTTCTGTTATCCAGCTAAAGTAACTTTAACAAAGGCAATCAGAGATAAGCGGTCACATGGCGCTGGTTATCAACTCGGTGAATCCACCCAGGGTTTCCCTTTCGAGTTATGAGCGTGTGCACATAAAAGAGGCAGGGTTTGCAGCATTTGACCAATCGCAAACATGTGTCAGTCTACGGGCAGCAGAGCGGCATATTTCACGTACAAGGAGCAAAATATAATCTTACAGAAATATGAAGAAATTAAACATATAATACAGGCAAAAAGCAACAGTTTGATCTGCCAAATTCAGGAAGGCCAGTTGGCAAAAACTCGCCGACTGTGTGAATGCGTAAGTTAATAGACATAATATGATATAATATGACTGTCCCCACTTACATTGGTCCTTTTTAAATAGTCATCAACCCGTCCGTAGTTAAATAAAGCCCACTTCCCTCAAAATTCACAACATTTTCCATGTTTTCCACCCTAAAATCCATCACTTACAATTTTTTCCTCTCCTTGCTGCTTGCCCTGTGGGCATGGCTACTCTCTTCTTTGATCAGCACCTGGCGAGATATACCTGCTTATCATCACCCCATCACAGCTCCATCTTCAAGATCTTATGACTTTGACCTAGTATTTGAATCTTCTCGTTGAACCTGCGCATGCCTTAATTCTTTTCTGGGCCCTTTTCACCTTCAGGTCTGCCTGCTGCCAACCAAATCTCCAGCCTGTGTACTTACTTTCTACCTCCCCTTCAGCCACATACTCAGCCCCACATCAAACCCTGGGGTTTCTCATGGAACCCCCAGAAATCTCCAAAATACTTTTCAACATACTTTCCCTGAAATAAAGCGTTTTCCTGTTGCCTCATCGAGTTGTCTGTGTCTGCATCTGGGTCCAATCCATTGTTTAATCACATATTCAGCAAAGCCCTGGGCACAAACGGTAGTCCCTACTGTGGGAAGGAGGCAAACATAACAGGACGCTTTCTCCTGCGTTTCTCTTTTCTCTAGTGACCAAAGACCAGGCTTTTGCCAAAACCCTCATGGCAGGAAGAAAAATGGCTGCTAGTATTTATTTTAGCTTTGATTGGTGAACTCTTGTTGGTGGCATGCTGTGTTGGTGTGGTACATTTTTTCTATACAGGGTGCATCCTTGTGTCCTTGACTTGAGTCTTTTCCTTGCGTCTTAGTCTATCCCATCAGGGATTCATGGAGAGATGCAAGGAATCCAGGCCACAAGCGAGAAAAGAAGGAGAAGCTTCACATGAGGTGAAGTCTGTTTCTGATCAGAGCTGGGTGATCTGTCACTCGCTTCTAACAGCTGTAGAGAATTTTAATGGAGTTTGTGTCTGAACACATGTTCACCATTACTAATAAAGACATATTCTGATTTTGAATGCATCATTTAATGACCCAGATTATGACTTTTGAACACTAAACCATTTTTAGTATAAATGTTTCAGGGAAAATGTAAATGATTAGATTAAAGCTGAGGAATTATCAGCCTCTTGTGACTGAATAGAAACTATGATAAATGATCTTGCTGACAGTCCTTGATTTTATGTATATATATATATATATATATACACTAATATATATCCATCCATCCATCCATTTTCTACCGCTTATCCTGTATTTAGGGTCGCGGCGGGGCTGGAGCCGATCCCAGCTGTCATTGGGCGAAGGCAGGGTACACTCTGGACAGGACGCCAGTCTATCGCAGGGCTGACATGTAGAGACAGACAACCATTCACGCTCACATTCACACCTACGGGCAATTTAGAGTCATCAATTAACCTATCCCCATCTTGCATGTCTTTGGACTGTGGGAGGAAGCCGGAGAACCCGGAGAGAACCCACGCTTACACGGGGAGAACATGCAAACTCCACACAGAAGGAACCCGGGCCGACCCGGGAATCGAACCCAGGACCCTCTTGCTGTGAGGCGAGAGTGCTACCCACTACACCACCGTGCAGCCCTACTAATATATATATAAACAGAATTTAAAACATTTAATAAGCAGAATAGCAGATCATGGTCATGATCTTCCTAATAAAATAAAGTAATTTGTGATCCTTCTGTTGCACAGAACTACAATTAACGTAGATGTTAAACTAGATGGTGGATCAGAAAATAAATAAAATATGAAACTTGTAGTGTTTAATTTGAATTTAATCAGCTATGTCTTCAATTGGGTATGAAACTCCAGTGATGCTGAGATGAATCACATCAATTCAATCAGCTGTGTCCAATCAATAACTGGTATCCAATGAAGGGAAAGACTTCCATGAAGTTTGTATCCTTCTCATGTCTCCTCGGAGATCTTTAGGTCCTCTGAGCAGAAATAAGAGCTATAGGACAGTCTTCAAGACGACAGACAAGTACAACTTCCAGTTCAAGTGAGGAGCAAGGAAATGATAAAAGAGACGTCGGATGTTCCCATAGTGATTTTTTTGTTGTGTAGCCCAGTGGAAGAGCAAACGTAGTGTTTCACCAAAGGCAAAAGAAGAAAAGACTGGAGGAATAAGGCTGAGATGATGGAACACACACACACACACAGAGACATACACTCGGCCGGGCTTGGCACTTTGAATAGCCTCGGGCCTTAAATAGCCCCCCCTAATCACACACACCCAGACACAGCAGTTTAGGCTGTGGCTGGTCAGTCTAATCACCCACAGGAAGTAGTCAGGAAGATCTGGTGCACATAGCTGCTTTGTAAAAGCAATGATTGGCCTGGACACACACATACACACACACACATAGTGTAGTACAAGTAGCATGGCAATGCCTTTGACCTGGTTCCCTGTATTTGGAGCCTTTGATTTTCTCACTCCACTTGTTGGGCGATCCGCTGAGCAGATCTCTGGGGTCTCATAACCGTTGCTTACGCACAGAAGGGCCCAGAAAGAGGCGTACGCAACAGTTGTGAACCATAAAAACAAACTTGAAGGGAGACTGTGCGCACCTATACCTAAACTCTGACCATACATATATTACAAAGACACGGGGAACTGAAAGCAGAGATGGTGAGGTGGTGAATTATAGTAATATTGTAGAAATTATATAACGATTTCTCTTACACATTTAATTTCACTTTATATTATATTAATACTTATGGATCCACCTTATCATAAACATTCAAACCTTCAGTTGTAAAAGAAGAGAAATCATCTGTTTGAAGCTCCGACACTTGGTCGGCTGTAATCAGCTGATGAATTTATCATCATCAGTTGTAGACATTTAAGGCATCAAATCGGCTCAATAGTTTTCATAATATCTTCTTAAAAATACTTTATTTATCAATGTATGGTTCATGGAATAGGAACAGATACAGTATACTGTATACAGACAAACTGAAAATAGTTATTTCTAAAAGTAAACATTGACATTTTGTGACAAGTAGTAGTCACACAGCAGTCACATTAGTCGTTTGTCAAGGTCAGCATCATCCACGCTCTTTTCCTGAACTTAACTAAGTGATTTTGTTGCCTAAACAAACTTCCTGTGAAGACAGATGTTTATTTTGAAAGGACAATTTGCATGTAATGGTTGGAAATTGACACATCCAAAATGCTAGAGGAGCATCATAGTTTGAAGCTTAGGGCTACTGACCAAGAGAATGTGTTTGGAAATCAGGTAAGGGCTGTGCAATCATGCCCAGCTGTTTCATAAAGGCAATGAATGTATGTAATATTTTTTATCACGCATTTATATTATACCAAAGACTGGACGTTTGCTCTGACAATTGAAACTTTCAAATGTAACCTCTGACAACATCAGCTTCTATTCAAAGTTTCCTGTTTGGATGGAGTCTGTAAACAGGAAGTGCCTTGTGTTTATTGGGGAATAATAAGCATAATAGTGTCACACCTTCTCACTGGAGGTATGCAGCTCACCAAGCATACACGCACGCACACACACACACACACACACACACGTACACACACACACAGTCTGCTTTTCATTAGACAGCCCACCATGCTGCATGGTGCATGTAGACCTTGTTAACATGACTGTGGCTTCTGTCTAACAAATGTCTGATCATGATTCATCTCATACCATGTTCACACAACACACACACATTGTCAAGTCCTTCACCTCAGTGTGTGAAGGAAATCTCTCACACACAGTCAGGACAAAAGCAGTGTTTTTACCAGCAGTGATTACACCTGCAACCTCTCTCTTTGGTTTGAACCAAAGTGTTCGGTTGTTGTTCACTTTGTTGATTTACAGGTTAACCCTTATGCCTTGTTAAAAAAAATGTAACGTTGGTACCATTAACTACAAGATTTGTATTTTGAACTTTAAACTGCATTATAAATTATGAAAGATCAATCTTTTTCCAAAATCTCTGGCTTCCTCCCACAGTCCAAAGACATGCAGGATGGGGATAGGTTCATTGATGACTCTAAATTGCCCGTAGGTGTGAATGTGAGTGTGAATGGATGTCTGTCTCTACATGTCGGCCCTGAGATAGACTGGCGACCTGTCCAGGGTGTACCCTGCCTTCGCCCAATGACAGCTGGGATCGGCTCCACAAAGGGCATTTAGATCATTTTGTTCACAACATAGATTAGTCTCAAACAATCGATTCAATGTCAGAATCAGTCTTTTGAGCAGATTTAAAACAGTTGATAGTGTTTTGAGCTATTTTCAACCATGAAATGATTGTTCATGAATGATGAATGATTTCTATATATATGGTAAAAAATGTCTATATTAACACCAGCATTGATGTGTTTCATCACTTCACTCAGTTTACAGCTTTAAAAACATGTTTAATGGAGCAGGTATTCTTTAAGAACTACAGAATTGTGTCAATGATTTGACTATTCTGGCGGTAACACTCAATAATTATATGCAGGTGAAAAAAAAGCTTTGGAAAACTGCTGTGAGAGATAGCAGAGGCCGTAGAGAGGCATTAACATAGCTGCAGTGTGTCAGCTGAAAGACAAAAGCAAACCGATCGCTCCCTCGAGTGCCTTCAGGACAGGCGTCTGTCATCTGGAGAACTAGCTTACTGAGTGATAGCAGCCTCCCTCTGACTGATTCTGTAAGAAACCTCTCAAGTAAACCTGGTGGAAAACACTGATTCTATCCCTCTGGTGACTCAGCCCTGCTATGGTCCAATGTGCACCTCCTATGCCGCATCTAATTCATTTATATTGACCTCGAATTGTTGCCTGAATTTCTCTCAAGTGAAGAATTTGGGTAAAACCACCTCATCCATCTTCCACTCACGCAGTGCCCCCTGTGGAGCAGCCAGGGTTTGTCCTCTATAGTCCAGGGGAAATGAGACAACATTCAGTTTCAAATGAGCTCCTTATAGCAGCTACTTGATCACTGTCTGCAGCCACTCATCCATCACACGCTGCTACTCTTTGATACATACTGAGAAGAAGAGAGACGCAGGTTGACTGTTTCTGTTAACATCAGCTGTGAGAGCACTGGTCTTCACAAGAAAAAAGGAAATTGATATACTGCAGACATCATGATCTAACTCATAATCATTTTAATTATCGAGTCATCGCTAAATTATTTTTCACTTCATGGTTTGGTCTATAAAATATAATTTACATGACGAATCAATAATCAAAAGTGTTGTCAGTTGAACAAACTCAATTAACGAACAACAAAAAAGAGAATAAATGTGAAGGTTTTCAGTCATCCAGGTTGTGATAATCCTTTCTCGCTAAAGCTTTCTCAGAGGTGACTGGACTTGCTTTATGCTTTTTGACTGAAATCAAACAATTTTAGAGGGGAGAATGAAACATATGTATATATACATGATATACATTTATCGTGTTTGGTTTTATTTCTTTGAGTTTCCAACTTTCTTGACTATGTAGAGGACTATATAGAAGACTATAAAGAAGACTGTGGAGGACTATATAGAGGACTATATAGAGGTCTATATAGAAGACTATAAAGAAGACTGTGGAGGACTATATAGAAGACTATAAAGAAGACTGTAGAGGACTATATAGACGACTATGTAGAGAAATATATAGAAGACTATAAAGAAGACTGTAGAGGACTACATAGCCTATACAGTAGTCTCTTTCTGTGTTATGTTGTTTGCTTTACTTCCTGTCTTAGTTTCCCTATTATTCCCTGTGTTTTACATGTGTCTGTGATTAGTCTCGTCAGCCTTACCTGGTCCCTCATGTTTACCCACCGGTGTATTTAGCCTGTGTCAGCCACTACACAAATATTTTAATAATCTCCTCAGTGTTTGCCCCCTCTCCAAACACTCACTGACAATATATTCTGAACATAGAACTTTAATATGTCCATTCAAATACATAGCTGGATGGTCAGAGAGACAAACATTTTTATTTGAACCTTTGTCATACTGCTGTAGGGATGGCATGTATTTGTATGCCAACCCTAGAAGTTAGCATTGCATCAGGGGTGGCTGTGGCTCAGAGGTAGCACGAGCCATGCTCCAATTGGAAGATCGAAAGGTGGTTCGAAAGCCTCCAGCCTGCATGACGAAGTGTCCTTATATATAATATACTGAACAGCAAATTGCCCCCGAAGCCTGAGCCATCAGGGTGTGAATGTATGTGAATGAATTATATCCTGATGTGCACCCGGCTCTTCTGCCATCAGTGTATGAATGTGTGTGAATGGGTAAATGGACCGAAGCAGCTTGAGTAGTCGAAAAGAATAGAAATGCAGGTCCATTGACCATTGGTTTGTGGACAAAAAGCCAATGGGATTTTTGCACTGTATTATTGTATAATTGGAGAAAATAAGCACTGAGACAAACACAAGTCTACACGTTTTGGTAAGAAGTGGGTAGGATATAAGTAAACTAATCCATGTTCACAGTGCAAGTATACACATTGCAGATATAAGTTCAGACTTATCAGTGTGATGATATTTTGTATGGTTGTCACCATAACAACTAATCAACAATCAACAACAATATTGATTGTACTCGTCAAATGACCAAAATGAAAACTCCTATTCTATGGTAGGCTATGGATTGTGTGTGTGTGTGTGTGTGACATATATATTTTCTTGTACTTCTGTCTGTTTTTTCAATTTTTATACACTTGTATGCGTTTCATGAATGTGTGTAGATATATGTGCCTACGTGTGTGTGTGTGTGTGTGTGTGTGTGTGTGTGCGTGCGTGTGTGTGTGTGTGTGTGTCTATGTGTGTGTGTCACAGCCATTGATGGCCTCTAGAGTTTCATCCTTCCACAATCATTTGCCTGTTGGAAGGTGCAGCCACTCTGCAGGCATCTGAAACCCGTAGCTAACAATCAAAGAGCTGTAGGAGTATAGGACAGACCTATCTGGTTACAGAAGGAGAGCGCGTGAATGAGAGACAAAGGGTGACAGTGCGAGAATGGGAGAGAGAGAGAGAGAGAGAGAGAGAGAGAGAGAGAGAGAGAGAGAGAGAGAGAGAGAGAGAGAGCGGTGTAAGAAAGAGAAAGGGAGAAAAACATTACAGAGGTTGTTATTTCATTCATCTTCTCCAGCTGTTTCAGTGTTTCTCTGTAACAAGAAATACAAGAATTACACCTGCTTTTCTACATGAGAATCAATGTAAAGTGAATACAGTGAGACATAGACGAGGCTTGCTGTTTGTCTTTCTCCACTATGTCCTTAAACATGGAATCCATTGACTTTGATGTGCAAAGTGCAGGTGACAAATGTTATTCCCATTTCAACCTGGAATGAGTTTTTTAGTCTTATTTATTGTTAAGTCACATTTGTCTTTGACTTGTATTTCTCTCAACTGAAACAGTCAGCAAAGCAATAGAGAATGTGGACTATTACTTTCCATTCACACAAAATGCATTCAATTAACAACTCTTTTAAATTTCATGAACTGTCGCATTCAAACTGCATCAAACAAAATGCATTACTCCCAATAATGTAAGTGATGCACTGGTGATTTTTTTTTTTAATTATTATTATTACCAGCACCCCCCTGCCCAGTTTTCTAGTTAGCTCACCTGAATCTGTCCGACCCGTGGGTGGGCTGGAGGTGATGGGTCGACCCTGCGCATCATTACTGAGCACCTATTTTCATTCCTTGATGACCTCTAAAACAGAGAGCCAGCTAAAGAAACTGCAAGTGAGTTGAAAGTTTCTAGGGAAATGTATTTCCTCCCAGAATAAAGTTATTGTTTCTGTCACAACAATTAACTAAATTAAACATACAATGTTATTTCTGCCATCTCAGGAAGCTCATCAAATAGAAATTGTCAAATAGAAATTATGGGACAACATCATAAACCACCAAACAGTTGGCATACAGACACATTTGACTGACAAACAGAATTTTGCTGATTGACAATTAGATGCATTTAGAAAGATGCTTAATGTTAAGGTTTCCACACTGTTGGAGTGAACTCGATGGCACGATGTCTGAAGGTTAGCAAGTATGCTGTTCAACTGTACATAGGCCTATTCATCTTTGACCATGATAAGTGAATTGGACTTTTATCAATAAATGCAAATGAAATAAGAAACCTGTGAATTCCTAGGGGTTGAGGAATGAAGACCATGAGCCATGTAGAGGATAATCTCACAGAACTGCTCCAACGACTTGATTGACACCAAATCGAACTTCAACCTACATTGAAAACTTGGCAGCCCTGCATTTGATTTTGATGCATCACAGAGACGTTTCTAGTCAAAGTTGGATGAAGTAGGTGTCGGGTGGTGTGGAATCAACATAGGAATATCACCCAGAAGACTGCTGTCATGTTCTGTGCGAAACCAAACAGTATTATATCCTAATTAACTTAAATAACATAAATAATGTAACAAAAAATTGCGACAGTCATCCAGGAGAAAATACCTTTTCCCCGAAAAAAAGTTCCTCCAAATTTATATATTGAGATCCAATAAAAGTGTGGGTAGAATCAAGAGATCTGGGTCACATTTTACAAATCAGGTGTGATTGTAAAGGCCCTCAGATGTCATAATAAAAGTTCACGTGGTCCAATGTGGTCAAAATATCATCCTGCAGGAAAACAGAATTCCAAAGAATTCCAGTAACGAGAAATAAAAGTTGGATGATTTTTTAAATTAAATTAATAGCAACCTAAAATGTAAGTGCAACTGTATATATGGCAGTTTTGTGGTGAGTGCTGAAAAGCCATCCAGTAGGAGCATTTGTGAAGTGTCCAAAAAAAACTCAAACAGTGCATTGATGTCACAAGATATTGGAAAAACACTGAAGGACACAAGAAATGTCCAGTATTTCTCTATGATCTGCGATGAAACAACAGACAATAATCAGACATTGCGGTCATAGCAATCTTTGTGCATGGCAAGCCTATGAGAATGTCACTGTCATCACCTGTAAGCTATTTGTTTTTTGCAGCCTATCAATTGATACAAAATTACAGGCTAGATGAAAAGCACACCTGCGCGCTGGGTGGAGTGGACTGTTGTATTTAATACAAATGTTGAACTGATTGACGGCTCGCCAACCATGTCCTGCCCTAAAATAATCCATCACTGCATTCCTGTCTGCTGATGGTTAGTTAAACAAATAGAGCTCACCCCTGGCACTACTCCCTGATGATACACTCTGTGTTCACACTCCCTGATCATACTCCCTACTCACTCCAGCTTGCTGGTTTGGATGCTTCTTTCAATGGATGTAATATTGCATTTTAGTTTTGTTTCACTTTCATAGTTATTATTAAACCATAATGTTTTTATGAATTACTATGTATTAATTAACCAAGTCTAATTATGCATCCGTCTCAGATTGTTAAACAATCTCTTTTTGCAGAATGTAAGCCTAGTTTGGGAGAACATTTTTAAGCAGAAAAAAAATGTGTCTTCGTCTTAATTTTTATGACTGAATAAACAAACTGACCTAAAAGGACATCACAATTTCTTACTTTGTTTATATCTGGGTTCAACCACACTTCGAGCTTCAAATGGGTTTCTGGGGACTTAATTCTTTCGTTTATTCAGTTATGGAAATATTTCTGAATTTGTAACAGGGTGTGGCTACCTTGTGATTGACCCTAGCCCTAGGGCTAGGCCCTAGCGTGTCAATGCCACCATGGCGTCGCTACCCATGCTACTCATTCAATTAGCTACAAATAATTATGTGTAAAGTTGACCTTGAATTATCGATGGTAACTTTGTTAACAGCTTCTCACCAGAAGCCAGATGGACCCAGATGCAATAAGGTTGCCACTCTGGGTTTCTCTGCCACTTCTGTTCATCAGATCCACCTGTTGCTCCTCTCCAGTCATGGAAAGTAAACAAAAGGAACTGAATCTATTTGCAAAAATTCTAAGATGGCAACAGCCAAAATCCAAGGCTCAGGGCTTCAAAACACAAACCAATGGGTGACGTCCCCTTGACTATGTCCACTTCTTATACATAGTATCTTGTAATGTTTCCAGTCAGGGTACTTTCTATTAAGGTGAACAAGAACTTGACACTTAATAAGATTGGGGGATCCATTGGAATGGTCCATGCCTAGAACAATCTAGGGGAAACACTGACTACTGGCCACTGCACCTGGATGTGTTGAAGCAAATGTGATGACTGCAAGCTGCCTCCAACATCTTATCTAACATGTAATACATTAGTTTAAGGAAATCGTCGGGGTGATCCCGGGGGTTCGACTCTCGCTACTCACATTAGATAGTAGCACCCAACCTCTTGGTTAAGGTTAGCGAAAGATTGTGGTTATGGTTCTCTGTGTTCGTCAATCGACTTGTAGGGACTTCATTTCAAGATGGTGCTGACCGACAAACGACTCAAGGTATTGTCTGTACAAACAGTGCTTTTTAATAAACTAACTAACTTAAGAAGTATAAATTGTTTAAAATTAGCAATTTCTTTTTATCATGAGAGATGCCCCTATCGCTACAACTTTTGGCATTTTGGAAGTATCAGCTAAATATAGGCTAGTTTAGAATGCAATGAATTAGCGTTTTTTGCTCCCCAACGAACGTTTGAACACATCATGCTAAGCATATAGAAAATCCATTTTACACCAGATTTCCTCTTTAAAATGACACATTTTATCTTTTCCTACAAGTCACTGTTTACATTTTTAGTGTTCTTTGACAAACCTAAACCAAAAAACTTGGTTTTAGTTAAAACCATGTTATTTGGTACCTGTAAAAAGAATTATATATGTTCTGGTTTCCTAAAGATGACATTGTATGAAAATGTATTGAATACATTGTCGGGGATTTTGTTTTCTCTTGACCTATGACAAAATAGCTTTAAATCAGTCTACAGAAATCCACATAGGAAGGAGGTCTGGATGGTGGACAGCTCATAAAAACACACAGCTTCCACCAGGAGAATAATATTGCATTTTAGTTTTGTTTAACTTTCATAGTTATTATTTAACTATAATGTTTTTTATGATACCTGTCCTAGTAGATTTGTTGCCTCAACACTAATTATACTGGAGTTTTATCATTTTTTGTTTTGTTTGTTAACCACATTTCAAACTGTTTAAAATTGCGACTCTCAAAATGAATTGAGAGTCCAGTTTAGTTGTATGGGAATGTCATTTTGCAGGAGACAGTCCTCTTACAATCTCCTCCTGAGCATTTTCTTCATCAGAGATGACAATTCCTTAATTATATTGTCCAACTGAATTATTCTTAACTTTCAGTTGCTTTCAAAACACCATTAACCTAGTTGAGCAGCAATAAAAGAAACGGAAGAAGAGACAACGCAGAATGTAATAGTTGCCAATTTGTTTGCTGTGTGCTGGAACTGTACTAGTCTTCTGTCTGAAGCGCCTGACAAGCAGGTGAGATCAAAGTCATGGGGACAAAAGAGGCTCAGCAGCGATTTGTCAGGAGACGAGAGGCAGCGGCTGGGTTCAGCCCTCTGATCACCGCCTCACCAAAGAAATCTGTCCATGAGAAAAAGTACAGCAGAAAGGGTTCAAAGGTCATTTTGATTTGCTCTGGATTACTGGAACCTCCTTTTTCCTCTGCTAAAAAGGGGGTGGGGGGTGGGAGTAAGAAAAGGACCTGGCTAATAACCTTTGTATTATTGCAGAAAAGAAACCCTTTTGTGCCAGGGGAGTGGGGGGGGGGGATTTTAGGGAGGTCAATTAAAAAAGCAGCGCTGAAATTCTTGCTTTCATTCATGCCTGGAGGAGAGAAAAAGGGAAAGTTAAAATGTAAGCTTTACGGTTTTGTCTCAAAGCACTTCTTGTGACTGGGTTTGATTCGTTTGTCAAGTGGATGATGGCAAGAGGAATGGTCAAAAATATTTCAGTTAGGTAAATAATCAAGAATTTCTCTTGAAGCAAATGCATTTCCTCCAGGTGTGAATACATGGAAAATGCGTTAAGGACACATTGATCACTCCAACCACATAGGGAGGTGGTCAGGAATGCAAGTGAGCAGTGTAATGTGAACTCCAATGGCTCCCTGGCCCCATTCAAGGACCAATTAGTCAACTTTGCATTGTGTAGATAGCGAAACAAAGCTTGGAAAGTTGATTTGCCTCTGCCAAATAACTCGGACAAAGTTGTGGAGTCTGAGGCATCAGACAGCTGCTACAACCCTCCTCTCCACTCCGGAGCTGATTATTTGGGTTTAGCTCAGGTTGAAGTTTCCCCACATTCAAAGTGAGTACTTTGTCGCCTTGCAGGTTTCCATGAATCAGGGTTACACCTGGGCCGTGGCTGTGGCCTTGCTTGACACCCACTGCTGCTATTATTACTATTAGTCCTATTTTGGTTCTTAATACAGCTACTATAACTGCTTTTATTGTCATTATGTTTCTATGATATCACAACACAGTCTCACGGCAGTGAAACAGGGACAAATTGACCAGTTTTTCTTTCTCAGCACACACAGTGTCAATGGGAAGGTAGTTGGGATCCTATATGGTGGTGGGCACACAGATTAAACCCATCCATGTGGCAATGCAATGTCCACAGCTAGTGACATATTATTAAATATTGAGCGACACAAAAAAAATAAATGGAATATTCAATGTCAATGTACATGATCCAGTAGACTTCCCAAACTGCCATGAGACTGATTTAAAACCCTAACCTGACCCAATTTGTAGGTCTTTAAGGGTCCACTTGGTTCTCAGTAATCAAGAGACAACCAGGGACCTCTCATTGGTCCATTTGGACGGGGAAGGGTCTTGTGGATCACAAAATGTTCAGTATGAGCTGTGATCACTATTTCTATGGTACGTAAGAAAACAGTTTAGGAAATCAGTACTTTTTGTAAAAGATTTATGCTTCTAAATAACTATCATTATTTTTAGGAATTGTATCCACTTATATTAATTGGCTACAAGGTTTTTTGGTGCAAGAGGTAAACAAAAAAGGACTTTCAATTATTTATTTAAATCTGTCTTTTAGGCATATAAACAAATTACTTTTGGAATTCATTTCAATGACTATCCAGTCCTAGAACATGATGAGACATAATTGGTGCTGTGGCAACGTTGGATTAAATACTGCGTCTCAGCCCAGACGAACATTTGATCATGTCCAGCAACAAGTTGACATCTGTGAGAGCATGACAATAAGATGCAACCCTCTTCTGAACACAGATTGGACTCTTCCACTAAGGTGTTTTTTCGGGTACGACTCCTGAGTTATGTTTAGAGTGAACAGCTGAGGTCGCAAATGGGGGCTAACCCGAACCCATGGGGATAAACCTGCAGTCCTGCTCAAATTCATCTGCATGTAAGCCTAAAGTTTGGATTAAGCTTTGTTTCATAATTTACATTTTCGCGTTGGAAAAGAAAAAGGACAAACTCCTCTTGATGTGAAGAGGCTAATGTGTGTGTTCGCACTGCTTATTGATGGGATGCTTTGTGGGCTGTGTGGAGGGGAGCGCAATTAAAATAGTTTCTGAGAGAAACAGCAAGCCACATCTGAGGTTCCACCCTCTTTCAGCATTTAACCACATCAAGAGCGTCTCACTTAGAAACGGCCACCAGAGAAACCACTGCTACACATGGTCTGGCTGATGTTTAGCGCGTTATCTATCTCGTGGGTGTCTCCGAAGCATAACGTGCAGTCATTTGTAATTAAAAGAGAGCTGCCTTCGTTCTGATCACCGGGGTAAATAAAGTGACAGAGGCAGCTTAGCTTGGTGATGTATGGGAGGGGAAGACAAATTAACGGTCAACTCTCTGGGGGATTCTCAGCAGAGGCCTTCACAGCAGCAGTGGAGGAGCGCCAAAGGCAAGAGAGATTTGTAGATGATGGTGCTAATTACCAGAATGCAAACCATAATGCAACCAAGATGGAAGCAATTTAGGCAGTAGTCATTTAGCCTGCTGCTCTTCCGCCCACCGGCTGCTGCCTCGCCAGAGCCGGGGCATTAGGATGGGAACCGTCTGGGACAAGCTCTGGCGGAGGGGAAAGAATGAATGCTAGCAGCGAGGAGCACATGGAGAGACCGGTGATGACTATTCATTTGTCTTTTCTTTCTTCATCTAACTTCCAACAGAAACGACCTTTAACATCAGAGGCTAACGCTTACCGGCCAGGAGGAGGAAGGACCGTCTGAATACTTGAGAACAAATAAAGCTGAACTCTAAAGTGCTGGAGAACTCTGCTGAAGTCCTGACGGGTTAAGGTCACCTGTTCAGTCGGGATGAACGTATCTGAACTTCAGGGAGATGTTAACGTGTGCCTTCAGAAGGCTTCTTATGGTTTGGAAGATATGGTTGTGAAAGGCCTGAGGTTATGTGCCTGAATGTCTGAATCCAGCTGAAAGAGTGTGTGTGTGTGTGTGTGTGTGTGTGTGTGTGTGTGTGTGTGTGTGTGTGTGTGTGTGTGTGTGTGTGTGTGTGTGTGTGTGTTGATGATTGATCAGGACGTCCAGGACCAGTCGGACTCCTCACCTGCAGGCTCGGTGTCTACTTGCTCCTCCAGCAGACCTCAGTGGAGGCGCAGAGAGCAGAGAGCTGTTCCGCGCTCAGCCGCTGTGTAATTTTATCCACGCCGCACTCTCTCACTTCACACAGGGCCGATACCTTTTGCCTCCCCCTTTCCTTTGTACCAATTGGTCGGAGTTCAGCCTATTGTCGCCACAAGCTTCTTTTATATGTGCGCTCAGTCTGCGCGGAGGCTCTCAGTCAGACCCGCAGGAGGGCTCAGCAGCAGCAGCAGACCCGCGGGAGGAGCGGACCCCACCTCGAGACCGGCTCTACTGTCAGCGGTGGCTTTCGGATGTGCGCACGGCTGGAGCGTGGGAGCGTCGGGGCCCCGACCATTTAATGGGACCCCGAGAGCCGGGCGGGGGTTGTCCACGTTTTTGCCACAGTCGTCGCCCCACGGCCATGCCACAATGCTGCTGATACCTCTGCTGGTGTTGCTGAGCCTGTTGGAACCCGTTAGTCCCCAGGCCCGCTGCGCCCCGAGCCAGGCGTGCGACCCCCGGCAGCGGAGGGACGCCGGGGGCCGCGGCGGAGTGTATGAACACCTCGGAGGAGCGCCAAGACGCAGGAAGCTCTACTGCGCGACTAAATATCATTTACAAATCCATCCGAATGGGAAGATAGATGGATCACTGGAGGAGAACAACCCGTTCAGTGAGTATTCACGCATATGGAACTTCTTTTTTAATCAATGGAAATGGGAATTATCCTTCACATGGGCTCGAGTTGTTTAATTAAAGTTTTTATTTAAGCAGATGTGTGTCATGAAATTAAACACGTAGTATAATATAGTAAATTTAACATTGTCTATGTGCTAATTTATTAGTTTGTGCCGATCTAATTAAGTAAATTCTGAAACGATTAATCTATCACGATCGATCAGTTTCACTGTCTGTTAGCAAAACGTTGCGTGCGTGTGTGTGCGCGTGTGTGTGTGTGTTATTCCAGGTTCATCTCTATTGGAAGTATCAGTCAAAGTATTAACATCCCGGCGGGACAAAGGCGCTGTCATGACAGATGTATTATCTAATCAGCGTCCATTAGAGGCTTTCTACGGCGCTGAATGGGCCACTAATCAAGCACTGATTAAAAGAGACAATACACACTGAATGGGGCTGGAGGTGTCAAACACAACCGGACATGAATTAGTTTATTGGAAGTGCGATTACAGTTTGAGTTAAAGTTATTTTTAGCATAAAGCATCAGTCATTTTTTGTAATTGATTTGTTTGTTTGAATTAAATCTACAGATGTTTTAAATCTATAGAGCAAAAAAGAATGAAGAAATAATTTTGAATCATGATGGTTCTTCTGTTCAACATCCCCTACAGTGGGGAGTGGGGACCTTTATTTATATATATATATATATATATATATATATATATATATATATACACACACATATGTATATTGTTATGTGATGTAGCTGTTTTTCTGTATTGCAGGCATCATGGAAATGACAGCAGTGGATGTGGGTGTTGTGGCCATAAAAGGGCTTTTCTCCGGCAGATATCTGGCCATGAACGATAAAGGCCGGCTGTATGCCTCGGTGGGTAAACATGTCATCACACACCACGACATGAAATAATATGCAAAATCACAAAATAACACAACACAAAATAACACGAAATAACATGACACAAAATCATGAATTTACATTGGAAGTATAATTCATATCTGCAGTCACTATTTAGGTTTAGAAACAACCTCTTATTAAGGTTTTGCAACAGAACTTATTATTTAGGTTTAGAAACAGAACCACTTACTTATGTGTAGAAACAAAACCTCTTATTTATGTTTAGCAACAGAACCTCTTAGTTTGGTTTAGCAACAGAACTCTTGGTGGGGTTTTGGAACAGAACCTCTTAGTTAGAAATAGAAACAGAACCTCTCAGTTCGGTTTGGAAACAGAACCACTTAGTTAGTCTTAGAAACAGAACCTCTCAGTTCGCTTTAGAAACAGAACCAAGTTAGGCTTAGAAACAGAACCTCTAATTTATTGTTAGCAACAGAGTTGTTAATACATGGTTTAACATAACTAACTAACTGTTTCCTTCTGTCTCGTCTCTCCAGGAAGTGTTCAACGAAGAGTGTGAGTTTGTTGAGCGGATCCACGAGTTGGGTTACAACACCTACGCGTCCCGCCACCACTCCACTGAGCAGTCGCTGCCACCGGGGGGCAGCAGCAAGCGGCGGGCCAGTGCTAAGCGCCAGTGGTACGTTTCCATCAATGGCAAAGGTCGGCCACGGCGAGGTTTTAAAACCCGAAGCACAGACAAAGCATCCCTCTTCCTGCCTCGGGTGCTAGGCAACAAGGACCATGAGATGGTGAGACGACTGAGAGACAGTCAGAGCGCACACCACCACACCCATCACCATGGAAACCCAGGAGACCGCCGCAGACGGCGACATCGTGCCAGGAAAGGCCAGGGCCGACGGTCACATGGCTGACAGATGTTTAGGATGGGAGCTGGCCCTCGGACTCCGAACATGGACCCCTGATCCCGTCACAATCAGCAGCTTGACTGCAGGGTCGGACGTGGAGACAGTTTGGGATCCGGCCCTCTGGACTAGCAGACGTTGTTGTTGATGCACAGAGGAAACAAATCCATAGAAGGATAGATAGAATGTGAAACATTCTACTTTGAGGAGACTTTGATGGACACGTCTGTATAATCTTCTACTTACTGATGTCTGACTTCTTTAAAATGCTACTGTCGTGTAAACAAATGTATTGATATAGTCTGTAATGTCTGTAAAAAGTTCTACTTTTGTAGAAGAAATAATTTTACTATCAACTTCACAGTGAGCAAAAAAGTATTTTAAAAGTGGTTCTGTTATTGTCATACAGTATGCACTATGCATGTACAGGTATTCTAGATCTTTTCATTTCACAAATACAGGCTATTATACAATTTTTTTTTTTCAAGTTTAAAGTGCTAAAAAATATGACAGCTATTGAAAAGAGTGGATTTTAATCAGCAAAGCACTTTTTTGTCGAATTCACATGAAGAGGCGAAGGAAACTCGGTGTGAGACGATGTGATAGTCTACTGTTGCAACATGTACTTTGTATATTTTTTACTAATGATATGAATATTTATTTGGTGCCTGCGTTGTAAGTTATTGATAATTCTATTTCTGCATTTTACCAATGTTGTTCATAGTTTTCACTGACCACCTGTTTCCAATATAAAACACAATGGTACTGACCCAAAGTAACCACTGAGTGGTTTGTTCCAGCCGTTCTTTGATTGATGTTTTCATTCATATAAGTAGAGAGATAAATGCAGCTGTGATGCTGCTGGACCTCTTTGTGTCATTCCTGATGTTTTCTCCCAGAATTGATATGAGCTGACATATTGCAATACTGCAAACAATGTCGTGGCATAAAATAACACCAACCGAAGACACCAAATCTAAAAATGATACAAAGAAAAAATCCCAAAGAATAATTTTGCTCTTGAGGTGATGTCAGAAAAATGTTAAATGAAGGTTATATTCGTAAAAAGGGATTTTATTTTGGGTGTGTGTGTGTGTGAAAATCACGATTGGGTTGATGAAGTCTCGGATTCAGTTTTTGTTTCTCCCGTTCTCTTTGAAGGCAGCGCCGCCTTCAAACACACAATGGCACCTTTTCTTTTTAACAAAACAGCAGGACTTTAACCCAATGTGTTTCTCCACTTTGTCTGCACATACAGCTGATGCTTTCTATTTGAACTCATCCACTTCAGATGATGCCAGATTTACATAATGACTGTACAATAATACGTAAGGCTAATTTCATAGTTACTATAGCTTTTTGTGTCAAAATACACATAAAATCTAATCATGACCAGTGCTCTGCTGAGTGTGTGTGTGTGTGTTGGGTGGGGGGTGATACGACAGAAACTCAGCCATCAGTGCAAAGCAGCATCGGACTATTTCTGATGTTCAGGTTTTGTTTTGCCGTGCTCCCATCTATAGGTAGCTGCATATAAAGCCTTGTCATTCTATACCTGCGGGCTGGGGAGGCTTCCTGGCCCGGACAATAGCTCCTCCCAGGGGGGGCCTGGGAAGCGTTGCCGCCTGAGACTTTTGGGCTTTTTTTTTGAAACACCGACCAAAAGCAGCAGAGTGGATAAACAAGGCAGGTTTCTGAAAGCAGAAACTGTGTCATGCAAAGTATAACACCTTGCTATGGCTTGTTTTGAATGCCGAACTCTAATATTACTCAACAGGAATGCAGGACTTCAGAGAGGTTTAGGGCCCTTTGTGGCCGTTTTCACTGCCTGTCTGTTTCATTCAGCAACATCTATCTTCCGAATCTCTTCCTACATGCCCTTTCTATCCACATCATCCAGCTAATAAGTTTTATCAGGAGGGAGTAGTAATGACATTCATCTGCAAAGATAAGATCTTAAAAACAAATTACCAAAATCATCAGAGTGAATGATCTCTTTCTCCACTCTTTCAGCAATGGGACGCATTTGTTAGTACTTGTAGATGCCCCTTCCCTCAAAAAGCATCTTTTATAAAGTTGTAACCACCTGCCTTATTAAAACAATTCTTTTTAACAGACTCTTCATAGATTAGTTAACAATTACCCAGAACTGTTTCAGATTGGCAAATTGCGTAAAATCTGTTAAACTGACTGTGTTGTTATTTTCGTGGCTTCAGGGGATCTGAAATATAATGTATTCATCTTTTTATGAGGAAATTAATTAATGGGTTATACATATCGATTTCTACATACATTTACCCAAAGGTTGGAGCCTGAAAAGATGGTTTAATGTTATTATGTTGTTGGGTTTTTATTATAACTGAACTTAACGACTCTAGTTATAAACCGTTAGTGAAGTTGTTATTAACAATGTATAAACCCTGTGATAAGAATGGCTTATTAGACAGTGGTCATTTATTTTAGCTCTCATTTTCTTGACAAGGCATCACACAACCAACAGACTAACAGGTGTCTTCATCACGTTACATGTGTATAAAATAGACTACATAGAGATAATATAGAGAATCGGGTTTGCTCCCTGCTGATTTTGAATGTTGCAAATGTGTCAGAAAGGGACTTTTCTTAATCATTTAGTTATTATTAGGATCACACTTACACATCGTGCCTGAGCTTGTAGCAGGTCACTGCATCAGGAGTGTTCACTTGTAAACGGTGACCCCTAGAGTCAGATCGTGGTCTCTTAAGGACCAGGACAGGACCGGTTGTCAGTGTGCATCTAGTTGGACCAGTTTGTCAGAGCTGCTCAATGTCCGCTTCACACCTTCAAAAGATGTTATGTGGCAATAAGAGCTCAGCAACTTCCACATGGAATGATGTAAATTAGAGTAATTCATTGGTACAAGTCACTTAATGAATCCAGTGGCAGCTGTCTGGCTCTACGGTGCCAACAGTTTGTGAGGAAACGTGGCTCCTCTGTTTGGATATACAGAACATGACACTGCACATGCAGATTCAGTGTCAGGTCTGTTCCTTACAGACATGTATGACACGGATCCAGGCTCATATCTGACTACATGGAGGTTTAGTGACAAACTAGATGACTAGACTGTATGATTAGTTGATTATTACTGCAAACCCTTGTTGTACACAAATAGACAAAGGGAGAGTGTGTGATGAGCGTTTTCCTGTGGATTCATCAGTGATATTGTTATGATTTAAAGTGAATTCAAAAAGATTTAAAGTGAATTCAAAAAGATTTAAAGTGAATTCAAAAAGCACGGTCAAAGGAGTCAGAGAATGAATGCTTGTCTTGAATGTTGAGACATTTTAAGATGTGAATAGCAGCTGTCACCCAGTGAAATATAAAACCTCTTTCCCTGAGCATAATTCATTGCATACATGCAACCTAAAACCACAATGACTTCAGTACAACATAAACAAAAGTAAAGCCGTATGTGCTGGAATTTACAAATCTCAGAATGACTGGAGACAAACATCTCAACCCTAACTATATATTTAAGTGTCAATGCCAAACCATTGAGAGTGGCAACACATGGACCTGCTGATTTCAGACATTTGGAGATCCTGGGGTACACCAGTCCACCTGGCCCTCCTGGGGTTCACCAGCTACCCAGACGGTTCAGCCGTCCACTGCTTCAGAGATCCAGTTGTCATAAAGTTACACTGGAGCTCAGAAGTCCATCAGCCTAGATTGTCCTGGAGATCCAGTGGTCAATAAGTTGTTCTATAGGTCCACCAGTTGGCCTGAAGATGGATTGTTATTCTGATCCCGGTCAGCCATCTTGCAGGTTTAATGGATTATTGGCATTATTTTGATGCATGAATGCTGAGGGTCCTTGTCCACCTGAAGGCCAGACTGGGTTGGTTGGCTGGTATGTCAACCATCTTTGGGGCTTGGTAGTCATCGAGCAGGCGCCTCAACACCACAGGATGGTCTCTAAGATCTGACTGCATTCATGGAGCCGTTTTCCAGCACACAAAGAAACAATGTTGTTGTACATTGAGGATCAGCCAAATGTGAACGTGAGAAAACGTTTCATGCGTGGTCAATGAGGAGCAGGACTGAGCCACCCCAGAGATCAAAGGACCCGGGTCTCTGGGCCCACAGAGAGGGAAGACCTTCAGTGCTCTTACACAGAGATCAATAATGGTCGTGCTCAACACATATTTAGCGGTGATGAAATGGCGAAATAAAGGGAGGGTAAGCCATTTGGTTGGCTTTATTTGTACGGACATCAAAAGCGACGCACCAGTGCATCTGAATGACTGTCAGGGATGACACATCAAAGACACGCTGCCATGACACCAGTTCCTCTTTAGAAGGCAAACCATAAATCATTTAAAAATCGCATATTTCAGAGAAGTATTTCCTGTCTTTAAACAAATAGATTGCACCAAACGTATACTTTCCTACTGTGACGTTGCCTGTTTGCCATCAACACCATCATGGTAGAGAAGGGAAAAATAGAGCCTGATGTAAAAAAAAAAACAACAATCTAAAAAGACATTTAAAAAAAAACCTATTTACACTTCATTTAGGCAGGAAATGTTATGATTCATGATCATATTATTTAAGATAATAATGATTGTCAAAGATCAAATCTGTTTATGTCTGCATGACTAAACTGTCAGCATTAACATTTATATTTACATGGACAGCCCTTTAGTTTAGGGTTTTGTTAGCTAGCTATGGAAACTGCTGTCAGCTCCTGAATGATTATGTTAATATAACTCATTGAGACTGATCGGTCATATGACTATAATCTTAGAGCCTACAATAGGCTATGAATAACACATCAGCCTCTTATGGATTTCAAAATGATCTTCAGCAGACATGACAAAGATTGCCAGGAAACATATTCCTAAAGTGAGGTCATTTCTGAGAAGTAGAAATTTAAAAAAGTGTCTGAATTCATGCACACACTTTTCAAAAGAAATCATTCAGCTTTGCATTTATTCCATTATTTGTATCTTGTAATTGGTTGTTGTGCTTATTCTTTGTCATCATTTAAGTTTGAATTGAATGCTTTCATGTTTTCACTTTGTGTTTATTTTTATATAAGAAAGGAGTGGTGCTGTTACACGTTTTTTACTTGAAACGTTGACGTTCTGCACTTTTGTCCTGCATGATGCATTTTTTTGGAGACCAAAAGCATTTTTCTTTACATTTGTATTTATTTTATTGAAGAATAATTGTATGTTATACTTTCTTGGGAAAGAAGTATTTGAAAAAAAAAAGTCCAGAACCAATTAAAGTAGTTAACTTTGTTACTTTTAAGTAAAACATGTTATGCTACCACTTTGAATATTCAAGTGTAAACTAATTCCGGACCACTTGAGTGAGTTTGCTGTTTTTAAGAAACCAGAGAAGGATTAAAACATGCCAGCTACAACTAAAATCATTGATCATGTGTGTTACATTTACAGGTGTGCTATACTCAAACATTGACAATGGTCAACAGTATTATCGATGCCGAGGATTTGAGGAGGGCCCCAAATAAAATCCTGCTCGGGGCCCCATGAAGGCTTCAAGGCTGGCCCTGCACCGTCAACCTCATTAACTTTACATTGGTATCGAATATGTGCTGAGCTACAAAGAAATTTACCATTTGTGTCCTTCTACAAGAATGGTGTATATATATATATATATATATATATACGCACACACACACACACACACACTTGCCAAGATGACAAGTGATTCCGTTGTAACGTCACCACTGTGTTTTGGCCAACAATGACAGCCTACTTATCATGCTGCAGACTCTATTTAGTCGTACCATTGTTGTGTAGAAGGGCCCGTGACACAGTTTCCTTCTAGCAGTCTTAAGTTAGATTTTTTTCATACGGTTGAATTGGACCTGTGTTTTTTCCTGTTATTGTTCATTTATAGAACTGTCTCCTGTCTCGACACCACGGTCTGGTAACTTGGCCGTTTCCTATTTGACATCCTCCCATACATAAATTATGATATTCTTCTGCTGATAATGAAAGCGTCCCACAAAGACGTTTTTTTTTATCATAATAACGCCTTTATTCGTGTATTTGGAGTTTTCTCTCGGATAAGGGAGCTATTATATGATTTCAATAAAGGCTCCGGCTCTGTTTGGTGCTTGTGAGAATGCAGGCTAGTTAGTAGATGTCGTTTAGGCTCTGAGCTGTGATGTAATGTGTCTGCTGGTATAAATATAGAGGCATGGTCGCACAGCTTCCAGATCAATGTCGCTCCGGCGCAGAAGCCAGTGCGCCTGTCGGACCGGGAATGAGCGCAACTTCCACACGCTCCTCTCCGCCGCCGCGCCGCCGCCGCTGTTTCTCTTTATTCTCGCTTCATTGGAAAGCCACACGCCGGGAGGTTGCGTACAGAGCCAGACCAGAGATGGGCTCTCTGGCGGCCATGCGGACTGTCCTGGTCCTGGGTCTGGTGACCGGACTGGCGGGATGCGCCCCCGGCCTGAACGGCACGGCGGACCGCTGGGAGGCCCTCTACTCCCGGTCCCTTGCGCGGATCCCGGGGGAGAAGCGGGAGGAGGTCAGCCGGGACAGCGACTACCTCCTGGGCATTAAAAGGCTGCGGCGCCTCTATTGCAACGTGGGAATCGGCTTCCACATCCAGGTGTTACCGGACGGCAGAATAACGGGAGTGCACAACGAGAACCGCCACAGTAAGTTGTGTCAATGATGTATTCATTAACAAACAGCTGATTATTTTTTTTAACGTGTATAACATATACAACAACATATATAACCAATAACAATATAAGCAAATACGCGTTAAAGTGGACCAGAGCGTGTCTAAGCTCAGAAGAAACAAACTTTAATTCATCGGTTCTAAACAGGATGTTTCTGCCGCTCATCCGAACCGTCTCTCTCCAGCCAGTATGAGATCCGGGTCCCGGATCGATCCGCGTTAACACCTGGAGTCGGTCCGCAGCGCCCCGTCCTGTGTAACCAGAGCCGGCGGGGCTGCAGGCCAGCGGGCAGCAGGCACCTAAAGTTAGACAGATGAACCCGGCAGTCCGACACACAAACACACACACACACACACACACACACACACACACACACATTTGCAGACAGCAGGAATAACAAATGTTCATCCACCTATCATGTCGGATGTAATCCCTGTCATCCCGTGTTTGTTGAGGCTGCCTCAGAGAACTTGAAGCATGTTGGAGATTTGAAAGCATGTTAGGTTTTTGTACTATTTTGAGACAAGGCATAAAGATTCAGGGAGATACATTACAGACAATCTCTGCAAGGAATTCCAGCCACTGTGAAGCATTTTACTGTGATAGCAGGAACAGAGGAGCCGGTGCTGCTGCCTCGGCCACGGCCAGGTGAGCTGCATCACCCTCAGATCCCTCTGCATCCAACTCACTCACCTCCAGACTCACACAACAATGAGGACTAACGTCTTACATGGGATTCAGAGGGAATGTTGCTCTTTTTGTAACTTCTGCAACCCACAAATAGTCACATCATATCAAACAAATGACTCTGTTTTTCATCAAATATTCTGAGATATTTCTGCAATGTTTAACCCAGTTTGCAGATTAGATTAGACATCTATGTTCACATACTTCGTGATGAATACGCTATCTTTCAAATGAAGAACCGGAGCACACATTTTTAGGCCTTTACTAAGAAAGACGCTGCACTTGTGTATAAATCAACATCAGGCTTCCACAGTGTCACACCTAACCCGAGCCAATAACTAAAATTAATCCACTTGTGTTATTGATCATGGAATAATCGACACACTGTATGACCTGTCAAATCTTTAAATATGTGAATCAGCATTTTATAGCTTGAATCTCCAATAGAAACGGAATTCTTCGGCATGGTGATGAGCTCCTCACGCAGCAATGTACGTGTCTCAGTTTAGTAGTTCATGGTGTGGCTTGTTTCTCCCTGAAGGTCTTCTGCAGATCTCTCCGGTGGAGCGAGGAGTGGTGACTCTGCTGGGCGTTCGCAGCAGACTCTTTGTGGCCATGAACCGCCGAGGGAAGCTGTACGGATCTGTGAGTGGACAGCACTGTGACTGACTGTTTGCTGTCATTAAGTCCACAAGTATTAGAATTGACAACATAATCACCATTGTCCCTCCAGAGTGTTTCCCTTTTTTAACATTGGTGGGGATAATGTTTGAAATCAATCTCTGAAACTCATCCAACATGAAAGTTTCTAACATTGGTGTTTGGGAGCAGGTTTCTTAAATGTAGCCTTGTTATATCAATAACAATATACAAATTTCCCATGAGCGATTATTCTAAACTGTATGACAAACACATTTCTTCCTGTATGCACTCAAGCAGGTTGTAAGTCCTTAACACATTTAACCACATGTTCTTCAGTTACAACAAATATATTTTTTTATTTTTATTATTATTATTATTATTATTTTCTCTGATATGGTGCTCTGATGAGTGACTGTCTTTACGGCATCAGACAGGCCTCGCCACTCAGCGGGATCTATAGGATCCAGGATCCACATCCATACCTGAGGTTGCAAGAAGGTTTGCTGTGTCTCCCAGCACAGTCTCAAGAGCCCAAGAGACCATGAGACCGGCCAGTACACAATGAGAGCTGGACAGGGCCGTAGAAGGGCATCAACCCAGCAGCAGGAGGAGAACTGCCAGAGTCGTTCAACAAAACCTCCAGCTTGGTGTTCATGTTTCTGACTAAACTGTCAGAAACAGACTCCATAAGGGTGGAATGAGGGCCCCTCGTCCTCTAGTGGGATCTGGTCTCATAGTCCAGCATGTGCAGCTCCATTGGCATTCACCAGAGAACACCAGAATTGGCAGCTCCATCATTGGTCCCCGTTCTCTTCACAGATGAGAGCAGGTTCAAACTGAGACCATGTGACAGGCTGAAAGAGTCTGGAGACACTGAGGTGAACATGATGCTGCTGTAGCATCACCCAGCAGACTGGTTTGGTGGTGGGTCTGTGATGGTCTGTGGAGGCATATCCTTGGAGGCTCACACAGACCTTCATGGACCCTGGGTTCCTCCTGGTGCAGTTGGCCCTGGGTTCCTCCTGGTGCAGTGGACCCTGGGTTCCTTGTGGTGCAGTGGGCCCTGGTTTCCTCCTGGTGCAAGGACTAGCCCGGCTATATGTGGCCAGGGTGTGTTTGCAGTTGCTGATGAAGGCTTTGATGACATTGACTGGTCCTCCCCCTGACCTAAATCCAGTTCACTATCTATGGGGCGTTATCAATTGGTGAATCCAACGCCACCAAATCCCGCCAAAGAACAGGAGCTCACTGGTGCCCTGATCCAGGACTGGGAGTCCAGATAAACGTCCTCCATTTCATCAGGATCAGCCCAGACATTGTCAGGAGTTCATACAGGCACAAACTCACTGCTGAGTCACATTATGAGTTGTTGTGATGAAATTTCAAGTTTTATCTTTGATTTTCGGTGTGATTTAGAATCCGGCCCTCAATGGTTTGCTGATTTTAGTTTCAATTGACCACTGTTACGTCATTTAGTTCTCAACAAATTACACAATGTAGAGCAGTGAAGATTTGCAACTTGAATCAGGTTCGGCTTGAGCCATTTTGGTGCCCTAGGCAAAATTTTCTCCCCTCCCCAAATGCCACTGCTCACTCTTTCAATGGTTTCAAGACCAAATTAGTTCTCAAACAAACAAATCTTGGATCACAGAGTGAGTGAATAAATCACAATAATGATGTTGCATCATGCACACACCTGCTGCAGGATTACGTTCCTGTTGACGGGTCGTCTGCAGGTTGTAAAGAAGCAGCACTGTTTGTTGTGCATGTTGTTACTTCACCTGCAGGCAAATCCAAGCATATAGGCAAATAAAGTTAAAATTAATTTCGGAAAAATACACAGTGATTCATAGATTACCACACACCAGGGAATAAACACCACTAAATGAAAAAGAGGTAAAGAATCTAAAGCCCAAGTTATGCTTCCGCGTCGACACAACGCAAGGGGGCTTGCGGACCCCTTACATCCTTGCGGACCCCCCTTACGTCCAACGCAAGGGCCTGACGTGCACCTCCCAAAAATCCTAGACGCGCGTCAAGGCGACGCAACACCAATGCAACACCAGCGGCATTGGCTGTGATTGGTCTGCTAACTACATCCGCTGGAGACCGCTATCCGGTTTCCACTCATAAACACCGCCATTTAAACTTTTAAAAGGCTACTTTTATTGTTTTCACCTCGTTTTATTGTTTGCACCTTGTCGCTTTTGCACAAAGAAATAAAACACCAAGTTCTGAAAAATAGTGGATGTTTAAAGCCGGAAAGTAAACAAATAGGCTATAACGAGGCTAACGACGATATGTCAAGAGTCTCGGTCGGTCGGTCATTCTTTACAAAAAAATAGCGCCCTTTACCGGTGTGGCGTTGAATTGCATTTCGACAAATAAACCCAACGCAGAACCATCACGGTCTCCAAGCAACTGCGTGGCCGCTGCGTGATCACTACGCGGAAGCATAATCAGGGCTTAAGTTTGGATTATTTTTTGATGGGAATAAATTATTCTAGCTTTAATGTGTATCAACTTGAATAGATGTAGCTGGTTGCAGTCTTATATTAATTATGTGTCTGGCCATATTGACATTAGTAACTATAGTGACTATACAGCTGTAAAATACAGAAGTCACCTGCTGCTGTTTGATTGGATGTAGCTGGAGAGCTGGATGTTGCTTGACCTGCGTCCTTTGTGTCATTTTACTGCACAAATAAACTCAATTTAATATTGACTGAGACCTATATTTAATTTGTAATAAGGTCGGTGTAACTGTAACATTCAATAATAAAAATTAAAGCTGCGAGCAGTGGTGAGTAGGTCTTCGCCAGTACCCCCATGCATGTCATACAAGCGGTCGAGCACAATGCAACGAGAAAACTCTGCCGAGTTTGTTGATGCCTCAAACAAAAGTTTGCATCAAACGGTTGATGAGTAGTGCAAGTGGGCGTGGCAAAGCGGGGATAGCCCACACCAGTCAATCAGTAAGACTCTGCTGAGTAAAATTATGTGGTTGATGTGTTATGAAAATGGGAGGAGCTAGAGAGTCGGGGGTGGGACTAACTTGCAGGGTATGTTCAAGGCAGATATGTTCACATACTGTGTGTTGCAAGTTTCGTAATGTTTGGAATTAAATTCAAAGAGGCTTACTTCCTGGTGTGTTTAGGGCATGGGTCCAAGAGAACATCTCAGCATTTTCCATATACTTCCAGTTTTCATACAGCTACGTCAAAGCTTAAGTTGGGGGCTTTTACTTTGGATAGTTTAAAGAGGCTCTATATAGCCAATTTCCCTTAAAGCCTCCATGTACAAAGTTTTGTGATTGGCCCAACGGTTATGGAGTTATGAGTATTGATTTCCAGAGTACCACCCTTTGATTTTCATTAGAAAATATAATATACGCAATGAGACTATACAAAACCTTGAATTACTTTTTGATCAGCCTGGTCTAGTAGTGATCCACAGAAAATTTGGTAGGAATTGGATCTATGGTGTCAACCGCAAAAGATAGCTGATTTACTGTAATATTAACCTATTACCATCAAAAACATGTAACTGCAGAGACGGACAAACTACTAGTAACATTAGTATCGTTGGGTCAGCAGGTTTGGATCATTCTAGTGTTCTGGCTTCATGTTACAAAAACTCGCAATCCCACTCATGACTGCAATGGGACAATTAGGACAATTGGAATCTGTAGATATAGCGTTAGCCATGATCACTTATATTAGTATTGGTTTCAGCGTTACCCTCTATAAGGGGATAGTTATCCCGATCACTGCTGCTGGCATCACATTCACATTCATATAATTTCATCTGTATCAGTTTAGCAGCTATTGTAGCATCACTATCTTGCATTGGCTGTATTACTATTCCACATCATGACAGTTCAAGGGGCGCAATATGTTTATTATTGTTTGAAACGTATGTTTTGTTGATAATGTTGTTACTGTAACAACAATTAAATCAATTATACTAGTGGCATATTTTGCTGGTCCTGACATTCTTGGCCCTCGGTGGCTGCCGATGGACCAACGCCAAGAACCGGCCCTGACTTGAGTCATTAGTTCATCAAGATCTGATGTGTGATTTAAGTGTTCCCTTCATTTTTTTCGAGCAGTGTATATGAATAAATCAACATTTCCTATCATTCCCCTCGCTGAGAGGAAGTAGTGCAGTCAGAGCGGAGTCCTGTCTCACTCTCATCATTCACTCTTTGACAATCTCTGACTGACACAGTGGCTGTACAATAGTGTGTGGTCAGAAATAAAGCAATTGTTTGATAGTAATCACAAGGAACAATACAGACTTGAACTCATGAAATCGTTGTTTTGTCTCTGCCTTCAAACAATCAGTGTCTCTGCCTCTTTTCTCTTCCAGTTACACTACGGCCACGAGTGTAAGTTCAGAGAGACGCTGCTGGCCAACAACTACAACGCCTACGAGTCGGTGGCCTACCCGAGGATGTTCATCGGCCTCAGTAAGAATGGCAAAACAAAAAGAGGAAACCGAGTGTCACCCGCCATGACGGTGACACATTTCTTGCCAAGAATCTAGTGGCCTCATAAATAGACTTCACCTCAATATGGAGGAGGGGGGGGGGGGGGGGGGGGACCATGATGCACTTTAATTATGCAAGTGTATCATATTTCTTTTGCTTTGTATATATTTGTGTTTTTTTATTTATGTTTGACTCTTGTATTTTCTAGGTGGGGTTCACTGTGTGTGTGTGGTGGGGGGGGGGGGGGGGATCAAACACATTATGTATGTGTTTATTTTCTAAATTATCTCACATTTGCTGCTACTAAATGGAGTCCTGTACTCGGATGTTTGCACTGATTGGAAATTCCTCAGCAGTGCACAGAGATGTTTCTTTTTTTTTCTACAAAACAGGAGCTTTTTGAGTCTTAGACTAACATCAAAGAGTGAGGTGTGTTTGGTATCAGAAGTAGCACTGATTGCCAAATACTCCAGCTTCTTTGTGTGGCACTGGAGCCTAATTGAAATAGTATCATCTTACTGCAAGAGAGAGAGGAGGGGGGGGGGGGGGGGGAGTTGAAAACCGCCCACAACCTCCCCTGCTCTGTTTATAGATCTGTAGGGGGGATGAACTCTGAACTTTTCTGCTGTCTCAGTCAGACCTATAAGACTGCGGCATCTTCTGTGATATTATTTAAGTGGGGAATTTGGGAGTTTAAAGGCGAGGTCAAAGTGCTGAAACTGTAGCCCTGACCGTGGAACAGGATTATTCTTTGTGTCGTGTTCTGTGTGTTGGGCCGGTAAAAGGATGTCAGCCTGCTGGGTTTGGATCAGGACAGCAACGTGTCTCCGGACCATTATGTCTCCCCTAGAAAATGTCCTTCACCTTGTCATGTTTGCCTTCACTTAAAGTGATTCCATGTATCTTTTGAAATAATATATAGCAGTCTTACTCTTACAAACTAGTTCATAAGCAATGAAACACCGCCGCTGCCCGTTACTGAGATCAAACTCACAAAATCACCTACCAGAACTTTAAAACTACTATTAGACACGTTATATCTTATCGGTTTAATCCAGACAGTAGTGTGTAAAATAGTCACGGAATTGAAATCTACCGATATTTTCAGGGGGGGTTTCATGTCACTCAGCATGACTTTCCAACATATGTTTTCAATTTCAGTGTCGTTTGTGCCTGAACCACATTTTTGTGTTTCTGTCGGAATACACTACAAAACCACTTAGTTAGATTTGGCAACAACGTCATACTTGGGCTAACTACATACAGTTAGGCTTAGACAACTTAAAGGAACATTAGGTTCACTTCCAAAACCAGTGTTACCCATCCCACACCCCTTCTTAATACTAGGTCAGTAGCTGTGGACGTTGCATAGTGACATGAATGCATGTAATGCATGTGTCCACCATGATACATTAACCTAATTCACTTTCCAATGGCATTGTTTTCATGCTGAGCGACAACAAAAACACGTAATTCATGTCCGTGTACATGAAAACAATAGATTGCATTTCATTTCATGAACTGCTACGAGACCGGGCTGGAGAGCACGACTAGAAGAAAGCAATTAAAGATATTCTCATCTCTATCAAACTATTTCTTTAAGGATCTTAGTATGTTGAAGCACAATCTTCCATCAGTTTGAACGCCGTTTCTCAGGCTGTACATCACTGTCATGCACTAAGTGCATTTCCGTCCAGTTATTTCCTTGAACAACAACACACTCAGGATAAAATAAGATCATTTTGTTCAGGATACAAAGTTTGGCACAGTTACGGTACAACCAGTTTCACATTGTTTGTCCTCTCTTTTACTAAACCACTTACTCAACCTCCTCTCTGTCCCTCTGTGAGTCTCTGCAGTCCAGATCTGGTGGCCATGTTGTCCTAGTTGCGCCTTGTCACGTTCCGGCTATCTTTACCCCGTGATTTACTTTTAGAAAGGATAATCATGGGAGAAATATTTACAGACAGCTGTTGGACTGTACTATATGCTTGGGCCAGTAACCCTATATTTTCTTTATATATTTTGTAAATATAACCTCTAAGTAACTGAAGGTGCTGGTATTCCTTTCTGGGGGAGGACGGTTTTAAACCAACTAAGCTGGGTGTACGTTGCTGTCTGAGGGTGTGAGGTACGTTCGATTGGCTCGCGTCATCAACGAGCCGGTTTAAAAAAGAACTGGTGCCGTTCTACCTGGATTCGGTTTTCTGTTCTTCATTCAGTCTTTTCTCTCAGAGGTTTAAAATCTCTGTTTCAACATTCCACCAACGACAACTAGCCCGACTCCTGTCTGGGATTGTGCTGCTTCCTGTGTTAAGTGAGTGTCTTCAATGGAAGAGATGATGCATGAGAGCAGAACGCACACGCTACGTATTCAGTTGCAAATAGCTCAAGCAAATATCATGCAAACGCTTGCTATAGTGGATTTAGGCTGTGATTCTTACAAACCAGCATGTATGTGGAGCAGCAGGCTCAGTGCTGGGAGACACCAGTTCAGTCTCACTGGGAGACACCAGTTCAGTCTCACTGGGAGACAGGGACACAAATGTTTCTTTTTTATTGTGTCGCTCAGCATGAAATCAATATCAATGGAAAGTTAATTAGCACACATGAATGAAATGCATCCACATGACACGACTGGAGAGCTAGCCATCCGCTATCTGGAGCCAATGCCAGGCTACACCTGGACCGATGGCCAGGCTACACCTGGTCAGATGTCCAGTCAGGACTGACACGGATGCATAGGGACAATAATAATAATAACTTGAAATCTTATAGTGCCTTTCATGAAACCCAAGGACGCTTTACACAAATAGAAAAAAGAAAACAAAAAACAATTCAAACAGACAACAAACAGACAGAAAAACAAACTGAGGTGACAGGGTTAGAGTAGGTTGAAGGCTGTGGTGTTTCGGATGACTGGGGAGAGCGTTCCAGAGGGTGGGTTCTGTCACACTGAATGCTCTGTCTCTGAAGGTACAGAGGTACATTGGGGGAGAGAGACAGGCATTCACACCAACGTGGAATTTTGAGTCATCAATAACCTAACTTGCATGTCTTTTGACAGTGGGGGGACTCGGGTTGGGGTCCAAAGTACCCAGAGAAAACCTATGTTACACAGAAGGCTGACCCGAACCCGGTTTCAGACCCTGTTCCCCTTGTGGTGAGCCGAGAGTGCTACACCACCATGGCACCAGCCTGGGAGGTCGAACAACACCACAATACCAGTGTTCAAGAGTTTCTTTTGTGTCGAGCATAATGTCGTCCCAATTGACCCAACAAAAAGAAGTCACGCTGAGCAATACGGAAAAAATGGACAATTCATGTTGCTCAGCACGACACCAATACATTCAATTTAGTGACAAACTGCCGTGAGACAGTTAGAGTTACATGTGAGACTGTCTGCTGGTCCGGTCCCAGCTCTCTGGTCCGGTCGGTCCCAGCTCTCTGGTTCGGTCCCAGCTCTTGTTACAGTCTCCAGCTGGTCCGCAGTGATGCATGCAGGTATACTGGTGTGTCTGCGGCTCAGAGCTGTGTTCTCCGGTGTCACTGCTTTGCATGGCGGGCTTCATGTTTAGAGTAGTAGAGGCCCCTGTCACTGACCCGGGGCCAGTCCTCTATGCCAGCTGCTCATTTGGTTATTCTGCTACAGTCCAACCAAAGCCAATGTCTTTCTTCTCAGGTCAATTTGTGACTTTGTGTTACACCGGCCAAATGGTTCACGTCCACATGCAGGTTGACAGTGACCATGTGGACTCCTGCATGAAGGTTCCACTGAAGCCAGATACAGTCTTGGATTCTCATGCAGACCTTTTTGAGAGATCGTTTTCTAAGACCACCTCCTTGAAACACTAAAAGCAGCGTCCCTTTCCCTCTGGATAATCCACAAAACAATATGTTCTGACTGAAACTACTTTCTACTGAAGGCCAGCAGGTTTTGAAATAGTGACAAAATTATAATATATAGGGATACAAGTCACTGCACAAAAACACTGCCAATGGAAAATCGGGTCAGACCCTTTTTTTCTGGTGGACACAAAACTAAACACATCCCTGTGACTATGCAACGTCCAGAGCTCGTGGATATTAAATGTTGAGTTAGCCTAAAAAAAAAAAACATGGTGTAGGAATGAACCATACCTCCATTTAAAATGTCCTTAGCACAAGGGAGAGAAAAACCTGAGAAACAAACCTGGACATTAATACAAAAAATGCTATTCATGGCTAGAGGTGAGAATTAATGTTTTTTTGTAATGTGTGTGAATGGTTTTGCGGTGAAATTGGATGCATATCAGGGAATCTTTAAACACACTTCATTAAGCTAGAATCACAGACGTGATGGGATTTAATTGCTCGAACTGGTTCCGACACATCGATGTATGAACGCTAAACTGTTGATACATTTCTTTCTAACTGACGTCTGCATTTAGGGAAAGGATTTTCTTCTGTGAAATGACGATATGATACTGTACTATCTATAATTCTGAGTCCTGTGGTCTTATGACAATTTTGTATTAACAACTTTTATCAGCTGTCGTGTAGTTTTATACAGGGCCCGATAAAATGTTACACTGTATGTGCTGTGCACATGGCTTGAGTCAAATTTGATAAAATTATGATCCTGTAAATGTAAGGTGTGTTGTTATCTGCATATTTGTAATAAGATTGTCTTTAATCATGCAGTACATTTTTCCACTAAATATATGTATGTCACTGCTGCTGTTTCTGGTAAAACAAAGAGAATTTTACATTTAATAAATAGGTCTGTCTGTGTCGCTCCTTTCCATAATGTTGTCAGACAATTATAATAAAAACGTGAGTGAAGCACTTGTGATGTGGTGGTTCACTTTCACACTGTGATCTGCAGCGTTTCTGTCTTTATCTTTTGAACCAGTTTTCAGTTTTCAGTTGCATAAGAGATTTACAGGCCAGTCTATCACAGGACCAACATGTAGAGACATACAGGTAACCAGTCTATCACAGGACTGACATGTAGTCATCAACGAACCTATCCTGTATGTCTTTGGCCTGAGGGATGGCTTAACTACCCATTTAAAGAGACTTTAAGGGAACTTAAAGGTTGAGTAGGTGATTCCATTCAGAAACACTTTCTGTTATATTATCTGTAATCCTCGTAACATTACGATAGCAATGAATACATTAAATGCTCTGACATAGAAAAAAATATCACCTGTGGCCGTCGCAGGACTGTAAAAACCTGCCCGTCTGTCAATACTTCCTGGTTGCACTCTGCCGATCCGGAGCACTTGTTTGGTGTTCTGGGGGGAGCGGCTTTGAACATAACTTTGTCAGACTGTTTCTGATCGGCGATGTGTTCAAAGTCAAAGTGTCTGTGGTTTTTCCAAATTACCTGCTCTGCCTTTAAATGGTTAAATTTAGGATGTATTAGGCTGATCAGCCACGAAGAAGATAGATCAGGTATAAATCAAAATCTTGCAGGTTTTCCCCCAATACAAATATAGTGGGATTCTCTGGTGTGAATTTCGTCAGCTAACATTTGCTTTGCAATTCTATATTTTCCTTCCAGTCTGTCTGCCTGCTGCGTTGGTGTATGTGATGCACTATGACAGGTGTCCGCATAGCTTCTTAACAGAGGCCTTTCTGAACCTCCATTCAGCTGCAGCCGACACTCAGACAGCCTGAAAGAATGACAGGATGACTAAAGTCAAAGACTGTAAACCAGACTCAAGCTAGCCACTCTGCACGAAAGCCAAACACACACCTGTGGTAGGAAACACACAGAGAATGTTAACCATGTCTGTGCCAACACAGAGAAGTGTTTAAACAGCAGTTTACTGGTGTCCGGCTTGTGTGTGCCCCCACACAGTGATCCAGAAGGCAGGGAGGGAGGGAGATTATCGTCAGGGAGCACCTGATATTTTGATTCAATCGATATTTCTGTGGACAGGGCAGGCTGTGCACAAACTAAAATAATGTATCCGTCTATTACAAAGAATAAAATTCCATGCAGAAAAAGGCACTCTACAAGGGCAAAGGAGGGGCTGCAGTCCTGATCTGATCTATGTGTGCACGTGTCGGGTCCAGAGGCAAATCAGCTGCTTACTGGCACCATTCAAATGTCCTCACCACCTGTCTGACAGGACACCTGCTGCTCAGCTGTCAACCCATACATTGTATAGAAGTGGATATCGTCATGGTGACATCACCGGTTTGAAGCCTCAAGTTCAGAATTTTGGCCGTCATCATCTTGGAATTTTTGTCGTCATGATTGCAGGAAAGGACGTGACCATATTTGGACTATCGAGGAGCGACAGGTGGATCTGACAAACCCAGTGCAGCACCCCGAGCAGCAACCTTGCTGGATCTGGATCCATCTGGATTGTGGTGTGAAGCTGCTAACAAAGTTAGCTGCATTGGTCATAGTGACGCCGTGGTGGCAAAGCCGTGGTAGCAAGTCTACGGCAGCGAGCTAGCCCTGCCCTAAAGCATCCCCCGCTTTGTGCTCTATCTGACTCTAAATGAGGCCATAATCTACTAAATGAACATTTATATTTATTACACAGAAAAGTCTGACAGTTTATCAGAGCAATAGAAGAACATTTGTTAATTCATCCTGAAGATCAAACTCAGAAACACAAACCGTGGCTCATAAACCAAAAATAACAGGCGTGAAATGAAGACGTTTGAAGAACTGTGATTTTAGATGCAAATCACATTTCTTTGCATTTCACATTGTAGTTGTCATATTTTGGCATGGTTGCAGTTTGTGTTGGATGGCTTACAATCAAATTTATTAGTGTTTTTATTAAGAACATAAAGGATGGCTATTGGGCAGTTTGTGTCTACTGGAGGTTTCCTCTTTCCTCAGATTTCCTCTTCTTCGTCTCAGGGGAAAAAACAAGTCAACAACTGAAATATTTACTGGCTGCTGAATGGTAACAGAAACCTTCAGGATAATTTATGATTGCAAATATCCTTTGTCAGCATGCAAACATACTATCAAATCCTGATGAGACACTTCGCTGGTGAAGATTCTGCTCATTACTTCGTGTCGCTCTGAAACACCAACACACCTACACCAAGATTGTTCTATTCCACATATATTGATCTCACGTTTCTTTCACATTTTTTCAACAAAACACAGAAGGAAAGATGGCAGATATAAACATGAACATTGATTATGATGTTCTCTTCCAATTCAAAGTTACAAAGTATGTTTCCATCGCCCTGATCTGATGCACATTTCCAACTGCTTGTAAAAAACTGCCGTCATTTTATGAAATAAATAAAAAACAATATTGTAAAAAAGTTTTCACAATTGACTGAGGTGTGACAAAGTATGTATATGACTGTAATATTCATTTTACACGAGGCATACAGAAATATTTAGTCTAATATGTGATTTGTTGCTTGCCTGCACTGTTGTTACTGTTGTTTGTGTACAACAGACATGAACAGCTTTATCTTTAAAGCTATCACAACGAAAAGAAACAAATATTTACTTCATAGTTTCCTTTTTGTTTATTCTTCATGAACATTATTAAGGAAGAGGTTTAGGAAACCCAACACTGTTGTTTTAAAGGTCGACTGTTTCGTTGAAGTATCAACACTGTCCTCTGCTGGAGATAGGTATTTCTAAACTGGAAATGTACCCATTATTCTGAGTGGATTACACTGACAATACTAATGGATTACAACTATATTTATAATGCAGTTTGACATAAAAGCACTTGGTTATCATTGGTGTTTTTGTTGCACTACAATTTTCTAAAATGTTGCTTTCATGCAATTTAAATAATAAATACATTTTGAACTGTAAAGGTCTAATGGTTAGTTCCAGGTAACCCGTAACCCGATTTCACAACCTTCTATCTGTGAAAGTGCCCTGGAACGGCAGTCAAAGCCGTAACTCACTCGTGAACATATGATTGTGGATTACTACGATTGTGGACTACTACAGGTTATGTTTATCAAATCAAGCCCAAAGTATGTCGCAGACAAGAAATCGCTAGTATCAGCTAGCGCTTGCTAACGTTAACATTAGGTAGCCTAGCCTGAACCTGACTTGCCTGGAATGCTACCAAGTCGTGTGTTGTGACTTGAAGTCATAACTTACAGACAAATTGTGCATGGAACGCAGCATAAGATACAAAATCAATGATAATTAGAGGTGTCAAAAGTACAGATATTCTATACTCAAGTAGATGTGCAGATTGTATTTTTCTCTGCTCTAAGAGGGTTCTCCCTCCCGGCCTCCCCACTGAGGCTACCGGGCGAACTGAGTCTCATGTATTGGTGCTGCAGTGTGAGTGCGGTTGGCATCGTCGCACTCGCCAGTAATCCACCGCGAACAATAAGAATAAGAAAGAAAAGCCATGGCTCTACTTTTCAGAACCGTGTATGGTTGCCGCCTAATTCAAAACCGTAGTCCACAACCCAACGGGTGATGTCGTCGATGACTATGGGTTTAGCTCAGGAGGTAGAGGGGGTTGGCTGGCAACCGCAAGATTGCGGTTCGATCCCCAGCTCCTCCTAGCTGAGTGCCTGGTGTCCCTGAGAAAGACACCTCACCTTAATTGAACGAGGTGAGGGTGACAGCCAGCTCCTGAACGGGGTGACAGCCAGCTCCTGACGAGCTGGCTGTCACCCTGTGTGGTTGACTCCGCTGTCGGTGTGTGAATGTTTGTGTGAATGGGTGAATGTCAGTCATTACTGTAAAGCGCTTTGGACAAAAGCCCTATAGCGCCATTTTACCATTCTTATAAACAGTCGATGGTTGCTTACACGCCGCCACTGGTTCCTATCAGAACACTCTGCAAAGCACTTCATATGTGAAATGTTTCCTTCTCTTATCCTTCTCCACGTCTTCTCCTGTTTCTATTTCATTCCCCTCTTCCTCCTCTTCCTCCTCTGTCTTCTGTTGCTCAAAGGCCACAGTGTATTCTGCATCTTTTGTCTTTTCAGCTTCTCTTGGTATATTTCTGTACATTTATTTTGTTTCCTGTACTCAGTATTTATATCCTAGGCTGCCATCTAGTGACAGAAGTGGTGCAGATATTTTAGGCAAATGACCATAACACAGACCGGATCAATTTACAAATCTAAGAAAGAAAAAAAAAGCTTTTGAAATGTGAGCCGGGTAGAGTTTTGGTGAATTGTGATGTTTGCTCTCCATTACAGTTTAACTTTTATGTAAATGTGAGGCCGAGGAGCGGAAACACAGAACGTGATAAGAGCGGAAAGAAGTGTGTTATTTCAGTGTGGACTGACCCAGTCTCACAGCTCTGCCTGGATTCAGACCAATCAGTAGACTTTACCCTGTTGACAAACACAAACGTGCATTTTGAGTTCATTTGGTAGCACTTTATGTAACATAATTATGCAACATGACCATCAATATAACACACATGTAGTCTATAGGCATGAGGCAAGATTCACTGAGGCTGGAGCAGCGCTTAACTTACACGGCATCAGCTTCCATAGTAATGCTGACGATACGCAACTGTACATTGCCGTGTCTCCTGATGACACAGGGCCAATTGACGCCCTTTTTAACTGTATTTTAGACATTAAGTCATGGATGGCAGAGAATTTCCTACAGCTCAACCAGGACAAGACTGAGGTTTTTAGTTATAGGTCCTGAAGGCCAGAGAGAGAAACTTTTACCAAAACTACAAGATCTTAAACCAGCACAGTCAGTAAAAAATCTGGGCGTGATTTTTGACTCTGAGCTGAATTTTATTCCACATATCAAAAATATGACGAAAATAGGTTTTTACCATCTTAAGAACATAGCCAGAGTCCGCCCGTTTCTCTCTCAGGCCAGTACGGAGGTGCTGATGCATGCTTTTATCTCCTGTCGTTTAGATTATTGTAATGCCCTGCTTTCTGGTCTTCCCAAAAAGAGTATTTTAAATATCCAACTATTACAGAACTCAGCCGCACGCGTGCTGACGAGGACCAGAGGGCGGGAGCACATTACACCAGTTTTAGCGTCGCTGCATTGGCTCCCTGTACGCTTCAGGATCGATTTTAAGGTTCTTTTACTCGTTTTTAAATGTCTTAACGGCCTTGCGCCCTCTTATTTAGCTGACCTGCTTTTACCATATCAACCCTCGCGGACCCTGAGGTCCTCTGGCACTGGCCTTTTATCCATACCAGAACCCAGAACTAAAACCCATGGTGAGGCGGCATTTAGCTACTATGGCCCCCACCTGTGGAACAGCCTGCCAGAGAGCCTCAGGACCGCAGAGACAGTTGATATTTTTAAAGGAAGGTTAAAGACACACCTTTTTAATCAGGCTTTTAACTAGTATTTTAAATTCTTCTTAACGTTCTTATGTGATTTTATCTTATTTTATATTTTTGCTTTTATCTTGTTTTTAGATGATATTGATCTTAAATAATTTTAGTTGTTTTACTTATCATTGGTATTGTTTTATGTTATTATCTTTATTATCTTTTATTAAGCTGGTCACTTATTTTTTCATGTGTTTTAGTTTTTAGCTTTAACTCCAGTGTTTCCTCAGGGGGGTCTTCCACACTGGGAGCTGTGTCTGGGCTGCTGCTGGGGGCGCTGTCCCTGGGTCCCTTCGGCCCGGCTGACTGTTGTCTGTCGGTGTCGGGGGGCCTGGGCACTGGTGCCCCCTGTGGCACAGCCTGCGACTCCTCCCAGTGTGGATGGCCCCAAAGATAGCGTTTCCTCAATCATCAGTGTCATGCCATGTCTCCCTATTGTCAGTAGTGAGAGTGTGTAGGTGTGTGTGTTTGTGTGTGTGTGTGTAGTATGGAGGGTGGGAGGGAGGGGCTTTATTTGTAATTGTTTTTTTCTTTTCTTTTTTGATGTGTAAAGCACTTTGTGTTACATGTTCATGTATGAAAGGTGCTCTATAAATAAAGTGAAGTTGAACTACATCACATACTACTACGACTACTGCAGCCTCATCTAGTATTACTACTGATAACCACACTACTTACTAGTACTATGCCTTCTACAACTTCAATTATTACTACTACTGCAACTAGACTACTAATGTGGCATTAATGTTACTCTGACATTGATTCGTGACTTGATGAAGCATGTTGTATAGAAACAACAATATCAATAACATGATACTACTACTACTAGGCCACTAAGGCTACTATTACGACTACTACTACTACTACTACTACTACTACTACTACAAGGCTACTATATGACTACTACAACTACAAGGCCACGACAATGCTTCTATTACTACTACTACTACAAGTCTACTATTACTACTGCTACTACAAGGCCACTACAAGGCTACTACTACTACTACTACTACTACTACAAGGCTACTATTGCTACTGCTACTACAAGGCTACTATTACTACTACTACTACTACTACTACTACTACTACTACTACTACTGCTACTACTACTACTACTATTATAACTACAAGGCTACTATTACTACTACAACAACTACTACTACTTCTACCACTACTAGTATTATAACTACAAGGCTACTATTACTACTACTACTACTACTACCACTACTACTATTATAACTACAAAGATACTAATAATAATAATAATAATAATAACAATGTAATGCAATCATTTCTGATGCACCTGCTTTCACTATTGTAAAGAGGAATTTCATAGTAAATGACAGAAATGACAGGAGGTCTAATTCCCATCAGCCCCCTGATGCAGCAGGGTCATCCATGAGTCAAGTCCTGCATTGCGAGTTTATGCTAAACTCCATTCTAAACCTCAGAAAAAGTAACTATCTGCAGTGTCTTCAGGCACATTTGGCATGCAAATGATTTATGAGGCAGCATGGATGAAGTTTCTGAATTTGAAATACTTTGGCCCCCAGGACTTCCTCCCCCTGGATAAAGTAAATATGATGTCATGGTGTAATGGGGTGCTGTTTGTGAAGTGGCTCATGTTGAAATTAACGACAGCATTTGCCACATTTATCTTCAAACATGGTTTAAAACATGGTTTTAGGACCCACTGTATAAGGGTGGGAGTCAAAATGGCATCTAGTTTTTCCGTTTTGGCAAAAAATATAAACAATAATATTTAGGTTATTAGCCTACATTTAATAGGCCTATTTAGATTAAATTGTGACTTTGTGTTTTTAAGTTTACACATATGACATGTAAATGTGCTGAAGAGTGACTTTAAATAATCCACACCACCTTTGGAAACGTTGTTGGAAGCTAAATGTCGCAAAACGTTGCTGTTCATTTCAGCGTGCGCAACTCTGCAAACGGCAGCCCACAACTGTGTGTTTATGGGCTGTTCTTCTCCTGTCGCTTTAAAACATGTGTTTTATAAAGAGCGTCATCGTCGATATGTATTCCTATGTGACTGTATTGACGTACACAGTGCCGTCGTGTAGGGGGGGGGAAAGTGCAAATACGCGCAAAGCGCAAATACGCGCCTGTGCTCTAATAGCCGCCGGGGTCCGACCTCATTTGGCATAATAAACGCCGGTTCAATTAAACGCCCGGGCGATTAAGTGTTTACCATAGTCTTGCACAGAAAACAAGTTTTTTTTAACAGCACTTCACCGGCTCTCACCTCTTCTGTCAGTCAGCCCCTCCTCTCGCTCTCGCTCTCTCTCTCTCGCATGCAGGCACGCGCGCACACACACACACACACACACACAGACACACAAACACAGGCGCGCTAGACTGAGGGATATAGGGATATAGATAAATGCGCTAATGTACAGTGTTGAAATTACCGCGATCGACCCCCCCTTACGTTATCATTCATAACACTGCTCTGATCAGCTCCCTGTGTCGCGGTAACACAGACAAACTGTCTTTGTATTTATTGTCTGATGTCAATAAAGATGCGTCGGGGGGGAAAGTAGTTTTGTTCCAGTGGTGCTATGGTGCTATGGTGAGCTCCTTGTTCTTTGCATGATGGTCTGGTGCTGCTCATTGCAAAAATAAATTGTAGCCTGTTGCAAATACGCGCCTGGTTCTTATAAACGCCTGGGCTCCAAGTCGATTTAGCATATTAAACGCCCGGGCTACTAAATGGTCATCTACGGTGATGACAATTCTTAGGGACCACAGCCCGCTAGGGCCCACACACAGCCCCCAGTAGATGGGTAGAGGGGCCCACACCGATATTCTTTCAGGGGGCCCAGAATTCCTAGCAACTGCCCTGGATGTACAGTATTGCTTGTCGCGTCGGGGCTCCAGCAGGCCAATGGACGGCTCTGATTCCGTTGGATGTGGTGCAGGGGTGGTGCTGGGATCTGCCTCTGGGAACTGGACTTGGAGAGGAGGGTTGTCTGCTGCTGATAAGGGCCACATATTTAAAAGACCCGGTGAGGATGAGACGAACTGACTTCACATTGTCAGCTGGAGGAGGAGCGCGCGAGCGCACAGAGGATTTGACGCGCCATGCTGCTGCTCGTGGTCTCCGTCGCCAACGTGTTTTTTGCTGCCGGAGTTGTTTGCATGCCCCTGTCGGACCAAGACCCTCACACCGCTCCCAGCTGGGGCCAGTCGTTGTCGCCCAGGCATCTGTACTCCGCCAGTCCGGGACTGCACCTGCTGATCAGCGGGGATGGACAAGTCCGCGGCTCCGCGCAAGAGACTCCGTACAGTAAGTCGAGCATTTTAAAAGCGCGATGGTTCTGGTGAACGAGCGTGATGGGTGGAGGAGCAGGTGGAGGTGTCACTGCTGTGAACATGTCAACATGTGACCCGCAGGCCTGCTGGAGATCCGCGCGGTGGATCGAGGCTCTGTCGTCATCAGAGGAACAGCAACCGCGCGCTTCCTCTGCATAGAAGACGACGGGAGACTCTACTCATCGGTAAGGACTCATAGGACGCCCCTGTTCAGTCAGGATAGTCAGGATACATTTAATATGGCAAAGGGTAGAATTCATTCAAAAGAATGTTGAGTTTAGGTTAGATATTAATCCAAATCAAAATGATCTGATAGTTCAATGAAAACAAACTTTTAATAGAAGGAGTATGTGGAATATCAGAATTGTCATAGTTCTGTCGGAGATCAGTTTTATGTCATAATTTCTTTTGACATTTCGTATTAATTCCATATTATTCACTGCTACATTTCCTCTATTCACTTTTCATGCCATTCATCCAGTCATATTTCCCAGCAGGGATCCCATTGTGGGAGCATTTGGGGTCTTTTGTCCCATGCATCTTTGAAATCTAAACGCGACTCAACCTTAAATTAATCTAACAATTTTACCTATTATTGCTCACTATAAGAGTAAAACAATCATGATCTTTGGTAAAATGTCACCGTTTTAAAACTTGGAAATGCAGCTAAAAATAAATCAATGCTTTGCCAAAATGGTTAGAGACCAAATTTTCTACGGATTTTCCAGAAATATTTCCTGCTGCTTTTCATAAATTGTGAGCTTTCATGTAAAAAAAAAAAAAAAAAAAAAGGAAAAAAAAGAAAGAAAGAAAGAAACTGCCTGCCAGTCAGTCATTCATTCAAACAGACGAGCAGTTCATCAACCTTTGTCCAGTGTGGTGCAGGGTATCTGTTTGCAAAGTGAAAAACCTGAATGAAAAGACTCAACAGCAGCAATAACAACCTTGGCCTCTGACTGGCCAAAGTAAATATAGCTGTCGAAGATTTACGTATGTTTTTTTTTTTTAATACAAGGGGCCTTCTTTTTAAAAACACCATTCATGCAACCTATTTTATGGGTCCAACAACACATGACTTTCAACCAGACCAGTGTTGGACAGGCAGGTTGGACGGGCTGCATGTAATTGACAGGTCGCTACCCCGCTACCAATGCAGTTAGCTATTGAGATGAATTTAACACTTAGCTATAAAATTGACCTTGAATTATGAAGCTAACTTGGTTAGCAACTTTTGTTAGCAGCTCAAACCAGAATCAAGATCAAAGTTTGATTACTTGAACTATTCATTTGTGAGAAAAGAAGGTGTATTAGGTTACATAGATGTGCTTTAATTATTAAAATAGACTAAAACAGTCATATCTCATAAAAAAAAAACTAGACTTTGAAACTGTGGTACAACACAGTCTCACCAGGTTGTGAAATAGTGCTGACATTGAGAACATTTCCAAAGTTACAATAAATTCAGTAATTGGCCTCATGTGTACCCCATACACAAGTGTAATTTCAATATATCTTAATATATGACCGTGTCCCATCATTTCCAGCACACCTACAGTAGAGACGATTGTACCTTCAGAGAGCAGATCTTGGCGGACGGGTACAACATCTACGTCTCTGCCAGACACGGAGCTCTGCTCAGTCTGGGAAACCACAGGCAAAGGCTACAGGGTCGAGACCGGAGTGTGCCGGCTCTGGCCAAGTTCCTCCCCAGGATCAGCACCCTGGACCTTAGATTGAACATCCCTGACCAGCCAAGACAGAGCATAATGCAAACAGAAGAACCTGTGGACACAATAGACTCGTTTGGACGGCTCTCTCAGATCATTCACAGTCCCAGCTTCCACCAGAGATGAGACAGGAGCTCTCAGACACCAGTAAACGGATCCGTCCCAAGGTGGTCTACTCTGTCTGAGGCTCCTCATCAGCTTTCACCCACAAAGGCTGCTGCGACATCCTGTCAGCACGGTCTGGTCAAGATGTGACGGAAGTGCAGCATCCTACTGAGCGGAGGATGCACCTGTATCGAGTATTATGCTCTGTCACTTAAAGGTAGCAAGAGTGTTGTTGTTCTTCTTCCTCCCCAAAAAGCAGCCGATGGCACACAGGGAGGGATGTGTTTGACACTCTGGTGTGTTTGGGATAAAGACAAGGTAACATGATCAGTGACCATAGAATGGTATTCCTTGTAAACACAACAGGAACCTCAGTGAGCTGAGGTGGAGGAACACGAATGATGCCAACTTAGAGGGTCAGGATGTGAGTTGGATAAGGAGTCAATGAAAAAATATTGTTTTCTTGTAGTACAGTATTTATTTGTTTATTTAAAAATCTATGCTTTATTGAATGCACCATTTCATTATTTGTTTCCTGTTCCATGTAAAACAGTTTGTATTGTTTGATGTTTGATTTGATAGATTTGAAATAAAGTCTTCAAAGCATTCTAAGCAGAGGCCGTGTTATTAATGAACAGTACGATGAAAATAGTTGTTCAATGAAAAATGAATTGTTAGCATCACAATGTATTAAAGAGGCCAAACCGTTGAGAGCAGTAATATGATCCGATTCCAATGGCTATCCACCTTGAAGTACAGTCATTCAGACAGCAGACCATTTATTAGAGAAACACTATATGTGAATATTAGGTTATATGGATAACAGCACATATAGGAATCAAAGGAGATGAAATAGCAAACCACTGTGCAAAAAAGGTCAAAAGCAGTGTGAAGATGAGAGAATCGAAAGGTGATAAGAAGGTGAAAGTAAGTATGATGTGAAGCACAAGGAGAACAAGGAGAGAAGAAACAATAATAAAGTTGCTTTTTAGACATTCCGTGTTCCTTCTCTGTGGAGTTTGCATTCTCTCTTGTGCTTATCGTGTTCAGGGTCGCAGGTTCCAGTGTAAATTCACTCTACACTCCATACCAGTTGGTGGCGATAATGTATCGTGTTGTTGTTTGTTAACCGTCATAACACACCATAGAAGAAGACATGAGACATACAGGCCACGCCCATCTCTGATGTTGTGGCTGAGTGCAAATCGTGAAGGCAGCGTTAATGCGAGTCACATGACAGACCAGCCTCTGCGACTGATCTGATACACACCTGATAATCATGGTAAGCACTTTGCAAAATGGACTGCTATTTTGTGCCTTTGCACGGTTCCTCCGTATACCGGTTTGTGACCAGTGTTGTTCAATCGAACAACTAATTCCAAGTTCTTAACCGATCTACGACCAGCCTTGTACATGAGTGGTAGTACGGCCTAACGCTTCCGCGGCAGCGTCAAACAGCGGCTAGCTCGGCTAACAAGCAGCTAGCAGTTTTCCTGTAACGCTCCTTTTATTCATGCTTTCTTTGACACATGAATCATACCCTGATATTCCGTGTTATGTGTTGGGTTACTGAGACAGTACGTGTAAAATTGGCTTGTGAGATTTCCAACAAGTGACAGTGAAATCTAACGCTAGCTGTTGTTAGCGTCATGTTACTCTTCCGTTTCAGCGAAGCTGGCTAACGGAATTATTTCCTGCTTCTTTCACTTTTGAGCCACTAGCGTGTTAAACAGCGGCTTTACGGACGTGTCCTCGTCCAAAGACGCTGGTGTCCTGGTTGTAAACACTGTCTGCTGCGGGTTTTCGTAGATATTTCGTTGCCAAAATGAACAGCAACGCTGTCAACACATCCGGGACCGTACTTCCGTCCTCCACAACAAGATCTCACGCTTCAACAAATGCTAATTATGCAATAAAAGCTTTTTGATTTTCTATTGTGAGTGTATACCACCACCTCCTGCATCATTTCTAACCTATCCTCTCAGTCACTTGCAAAATACCAGTGGATGCATTAAATGTAATATAACATAAAATTATCATAACTCAGCGCAGAGTAATATGAGTTATAGTTGAGAGAGTACACCTGCAAACACAAGTCTCCATGACTGAGATGCTACATTGCTTATAATGAAGTGACAATTGCTCATAATTAAAAAAAATATTGTGAATAATCGTATGTAGAATATATTTTTTATTATAACATAAAAATACATTCTCATAATGTCTATGCATCACAGTAGATTTTGATATTCATTAATTCACATATGAAATGGGTGCACACCCTCTAACCCCATCTCAACGTCCACCCTCACAGACCTACACCTTGATGCACACGGCCGTTTAGTCGTGTACCATCATGTGTATGGGGAGCTAGCTTGCTAATAGTAGCACTGACTACGGTTGGATCAGTGCTGTAAAGGTCAGGTATAGTGACAAAATACAGTTTGAACTCAAACATTTGTGAATTTGAGTTGACATGCAAGTCTGGGATATGTATGACACAGTATTGGCTGACGTTGTTGATTATTCAGCACTGTGTAATCATTGTTGGCGTGTAAATCAGGCCTCTAAGTTGTGTTTCTGTTCTCTTGGTAAACAGCCAACCACACAGCAGTCTCCCCAGGACGAACAGGAGAAGCTCCTCGATGAAGCCGTGCAGGCCGTCAAGGTCCAGTCATTCCAGATGAAGCGATGTCTGGTAGGGGGATTTCAGTGTGCTTATAGATGTAATTATGCGTGTGATGATCGGTTAAACCAATGATTTCCAACCTTGTTTAGTGATGAGCTGAGCAGCCTCAAGGACCCCCTTTGCTGATTATACTGAATACTAGGATCTCCAGCACCCATTTTCAATTCCATATCAGTTTTCTTCAGGAAAATTACTACTTACATTAAAGGGCATAAATGTTAACTTACAAGTCTATTCTAATATTCAGCCCACTGAAAATGCTAAATAAGCTGTGCGTCATTGTTTTCATACAGCCGTACTTCCTCCTGCAGTACAGCGGTACTAGTATCAAAACCCATTGTTGTCTAGAGGCAGCAGAGTATGTATATAATACTGGGTTCACACCAAGCGTGAAACAAACTTCATGTGGCTCGACTGCATACAAAGTAAATGCAAAGACGCCATTGTTTGCAAATGGACACAAATTTGCACGAATGACTTAACGTGACTGAGTTTAATTATTTCAACTCGAGCCAGAAATACATACGACGCTGTGTCCCGAAAGCCTAGAGGTCTACAATAGTAGCTCACATTAGTCCAGAGACCAGACCAGACTGTGTGGAGAAACCAGAGACTGTCTGTGGTCCCCCAGTAGGAAGTCACCAGCCTTACTACACACTGTGGAAAACCTGAAATGTCGAGCATTCAACGAGCACCTCAGTGAATGAGGTCCCACCTGGAAGGAAACGACTAGTGCGTAGAGTAGGATACTGTTGCGTACATGTTACTAGTCTTACCCCAGTTTCATGATTCATTTGCATGTCCACAGCTTAATTCTGTTGTGCCGTCTGCAGGACAAGAACAAGCTGATGGATGCTCTGAAGCACGCCTCGAACATGCTGGGAGAGCTGAGGACCTCCATGCTTTCTCCAAAGAGCTACTATGAGCTCTGTATCCTTGACATGTGACATGTCCAGTCAGTGTGCTAAAGAGGGTCAAAACTAAGACTGAAGTGACACCACAATGCAGTGAATAAATCCTGCTTTTGCCTTTTCACTGGTATTTATTCTCCTTCAGAAACACAGATATCGTGATGCTTCTCATACATGATTTCTTGCAATATATCGCTTATTGCAGTATCGTGATATCATCATTATCATGGGCAAAATATCATGTTATCATCTCTTAAGGTACTCTGTGATTCCAACCCCTACTGTACAGCTAGAAGTTATGCAATTTTAAAATAATACTAAGATGAACACAATTGACTTTTTTTTTTTTTTATAACATTTGACTGCTAAATTTTGTATTTTCTTATCTAAATGTGTTTAATAACTAGTGCCAGCCTTTTTTAAAGAAAAGGTCAATACAGTCACTGCCAGATTAGGCCATTAGAGAATCCTCAAGTCTTGTTGTGACATGACAGACTCCACGTCGGTCTTTGGCACTCAGAGTTTCTCTTCATACACAGCCCTGGCTCTGTTTTTTGTTTTGTTTTTTCTTTACATTCAAAGCCTCTATTTAGTTTTTTGAATGAAGCATAGATTGTCTGTTGATGCAGCTGTACACCTCCCTTTGTGTGTTGCAGCTAGCAAGAAAGCAAATAGTTTGTGTCCAGAGTGAACATGTTTTTGAAAGGCTGAACGCCAATAAATATGGGTTGAAGAGAATATTTTGTTAAATTCAAACCTGTTTTGGAAATGATTACATCTAACTTTTTTACAATACATTTAGATTTTTGGACTGAAGACTGAGTCAGCATCACACGGTGGGGGTGGGGCTTGCTGTTCTGTGTGTGTGTGCGTGTCTTTTTTTAATATTAATATTATACTATATACCATCATCAACCGTACCTGTATTCAGGGTCAGACAGGTAACCAGAGCTGACGTGAGAAGGCAGACAGATAACCAGTCTATCACAGGGCTGACATGAAGAGACAGACGGGTAACCAGTCTATCACAGGGCTGACATGTAGAGACAGGCAGGTAACCAGTCTATCACAGGGCTGACATGTAGAGACAGATGGGTAACCAGTCCATCACAGGGCTGACATGAAGAGACAGACGGGTAACCAGTCTATCACAGGGCTGACATGTAGAGACAGACGGGTAACCAGTCTATCACAGGGCTGACATGTAGAGACAGACGGGTAACCAGTCTATCACAGGGCTGACATGTAGAGACAGACGGGTAACCGGTCTATCACAGGGCTGGCATGTAGAGACAGACGGGTAACCGGTCTATCACAGGGCTGGCATGTAGAGACAGACGGGTAACCGGTCTATCACAGGGCTGACATGTAGAGACAGACGGGTAACCAGTCTATCACAGGGCTGACATGAAGAGACAGACGGGTAACCAGTCTATCACAGGGCTGACATGTAGAGACAGACGGGTAACCAGTCTATCACAGGGCTGACATGTAGAGACAGACGGGTAACCAGTCTATCACAGGGCTGGCATGTAGAGACAGACGGGTAACCAGTCTATCACAGGGCTGGCATGTAGAGACAGACGGGTAACCAGTCTATCACAGGGCTGACATGTAGAGACAGACGGGTAACCAGTCTATCACAGGGCTGGCATGTAGAGACAGACGGGTAACCAGTCTATCACAGGGCTGACATGAAGAGACAGACGGGTAACCGGTCTATCACAGGGCTGGCATGTAGAGACAGACGGGTAACCAGTCTATCACAGGGCTGACATGTAGAGACAGACGGGTAACCAGTCTATCACAGGGCTGACATGTAGAGACAGACAGGTCCCCATCCTGCATGTCTTTGGACTGTGGGAGGGACCTGGAGAGAAGAACATGCAACTCCACACAGAAGGAACTGGGAATCAAACCCGGGACCTAATTAATATACAGAACAAGCTAATGGATAATACATTTATAAGGAGATAGGACAGAAATGATGACGTCTTTCTTTGCTGATTACAACGCTTATTTAATGTCTCTACGTCTAATTATCTAATTGGATACATTTTATTTTGTCCTCGTTATATTTCTGTCCTGACAATTTTGAAAAAGTGAACCTTATCAACCGCTGATCAAAATATGAAGCCAATATGTAAAAGTGCCAATATTCTTGTATAACTTCAGTGACTTCAACTACAGTGAGCTGGGTATTGGGTTCAGAATGCTGCGTGACCCATGCAGTACTTCACATAAACACATCCTTGATGGAGGACTGAAGTATGTGTGTGTGGATGAATCGTAGTCCCTAACGATCCTTTCAGATATGGCGATCTCTGACGAACTCCACTACCTAGAAGTTTATCTGACTGATGAGTTCGCTAAAGGACGCAAGGTGGCAGATCTCTATGAGCTGGTCCAGTATGCAGGCAACATCATCCCCAGACTGTGAGTATCACCTTAAAAGCCAATGTTCACACGTTTTGTGTGGATGTCAAATCGGTGTTGATGGTAAACTGAGTCAGTTGACTCAGTAAGGTAATGGAATAATAGATGACAACATAGGATTCAACATTGGTTTTCCAATTAGTTAAAATTGTGAAAATATAAAATGTGTTGATCAATAAATTTATGTGGTATGGAGTAATCTGATGTCTAATACTTAACTGGAGTTTGTGATTTCTCTGATAGTTAATGTAGTATGTATTGATTAATATTTGCAAACAGATGATGAAAAGATGAGAGGAGGACGTTTGCTGTGCAGACTGTAAAGCCCTTTGAGGCATATTTGTGATTTTGGGTGATATTGTATACATCAACTAAATGAATCGAATACAGCATTAAACAGGCTTCAGTATGACTATGAGTATGTGTTGATGAAAACAGGACATGCTTGGAAGAATTTAGAAAAGATAAGTCTCATTTTATCGCATTTGGTCAGTAATTGCGTTATTCCCCTTGTTTTTTGAATGGAGTTCTGCTGATACATACACCAGGTCAGAGCAGGACTGTGGAGACCAGTTTGTGTGAAAGCTGTGTTAATGCTTTAATATTCTTGTAATTTCCTTTGTTGACTCCATCCTTCTAGTTTGCTAGGTTAGCTAAATGCTGGATCTATAAAACCATTATTCCATTACTTTTCCTGACTTCATAGATTTTTGTCATGAAATCGTTTCAGTATCAAGATCTTTAATTCTGGTATCGTAACAACTCTAGTCAAGGCATCATACATCATTTTGAGGCAATGCACAATGTCGGCCTGTTTTATAAGTAGAAACTCATGAGCAGTCTGAGCCTGCCTGAGTATTAAGATGGGAATGCTTTGCCAAAAATGGACCTTACATGACACACAGGCTTTACTTGGGTGGGCTGCCCAGATATATTAATGGCTGCCCAAGTAATAGAAAGAATAACAATTTCTTGTTGTTGTAAATAAATCCACCAGTCTGACATAATGTTACCACTCTACTAGCACACACAGTGTGTGACTGCACCTAGTGGTAGCCTAATTAATTCATGCATTCAGATTATAATCAAAGCGCTTGGCCTCAATAACAAGATCACGTTATTGCATTTTAATGCATTTTAATTTGAATGCAGAGTAAACTATTAAGGTAAGCTGACTTTTCATGCGTTAACTGTGCAACAGCAAGACACAGACGTAATAGCCAGGCTGAAGTTATTTTAATATTTGACGTTTATCTTCATGAGCTCCAAGTCAAAACCTTGATTCCTCCCAGTTTTGGAAAATGTTGGAGAGCTGTCGTTAGGGACTGTCTGCTGTCGCTCTGGTTAGGATCCGTCTGCTGTCGCTCTGGTTAGGATCCGTCTGCTGTCATTGTAGTATGGGGCCGTCTGCTGTCGCTGTCGTTAGGGGCCGTCGCTGTCGTTAGGGGCCGTCTGCTGTCGCTGTCGTTAGGGGCCGTATGCTGTCGTTAGGGGCTGTCTGCTGTCACTCTGGTTAGGAGCCGTCTGCTGTCACTCTGGTTAGGGGCCGTCTGCTGTCGTTAAGGGCCGTCTGCTGTCACTCTGGTTAGGGACCGTCTGCTGTCACTCTGGTTAGGGACCGTCTGCTGTCACTCTGGTTAGGGACCGTCTGCTGTCACTGTCGTTAGGGGCCGTCACTGTTGTGAGGGTCGTTTATGCAGGTAGGCCAAGGCGTGGGTGGCGAGATTTGCTAACATTATAAAAAAAAACACACACATTCAAATATTCATTTCAATATTCAATAAGTATTATTTTACTATTCTAATAATGTTCAATTCCTGAATTTCCAGCCCTGCAGTAAGCACATATGAACTTATCAGATGGGGCATCTTTGCATATTTGCTTTCCTCCTCTCCCTCCAGCTACCTGCTCATCACCGTGGGCGTGGTTTACGTCCGCTCCTTCCCCCAGTCTCGGAAGGACATTCTGAAGGACCTGGTGGAGATGTGTCGTGGTGTCCAGCACCCGCTCAGGGGCCTCTTCCTCAGAAACTACCTGCTGCAGTGCACCCGCAACATACTGCCAGATGATGGAGAGCAACCAGAGTAAGCATGTCCGGCCTTTTCTCTTTGTCCATTTCACCCACTGCACTTGAACGTAGCATGCTTTTCTGAGATCCTTCCATCACAAGTCACTCCGCTGTTTCTGACCATGTCCCTTTGGACTGGAACAGGGACAGGCTCTCTAAACTACCAGCTCACGACACCACCAACGCTTTTTCTAACAAGCTCACAGGAGCAGGATGACTGAGAGATGGGGAATGACATAAACATGGGATTCACTGCTGACTTACCAATACATCACAAGCTTATGAAAATTAATCTAGTGGAAAGTTGATGTCCTTAATGGTAGGCACACACACCAAGCTCATGTTTCATGTGGCCCTATTGCATACAAAGTAAATGCAAAGAATTTGTGTCAGGCGCCACAAAGCAAAAAATCTGAATGATGCAAAGCGTGCTGGGACTCCTTGTGTCATCAGAAATCTAGACAAAATAAATGTTCACGGTCTGTTGTCTTCCAGAGGTCAACAATAGAACCTCATATTAGTACAGAGACCAGAACAGACTGGAGAAACCAGAGCCTGTCTGTGGCAGCAATAAGGTTACTGCCAAATGTATGTCTTAATGACGTTATTTTAAGTCCTGAAGGAGCAGCTACAATGTTAGCATAGCCTTCCTCGGATCGATCCGAACTCCATTAAAAAGAACCCAAACATTTGAATGAAAAGTGATTTGCTTCGTCTTGCGGACAGACCTGACAAAGCATGACTTTTGACTTTTTACATTTGTAAATTGTCATATGTAATTATTTCGGCATCCTTTTTATCCATTTATTGCAATAAACCACAACACAATTGTTTATTTTGGTTCATACCGCTGTAGTAAACCAGCAGATGTGTGGCTTATTATACACAGTGAATGCAGCTCAGTGAAATCCACCGAGCACCTCGGTGGTTGGTTGACCCGGCATATCTGGGACTTCCACATGTACAAAGCAGCAGTAGTGGTGATTTCAGCTGTGATGGAGGAAACATTGTCAGAGTCTACATCAGAGGAATGTAGCTTAGTGTAGTTTTTTGGTTATACATTCCACCCACTTTAATCAATCACAATGGATGCAGGTCTTGTCTTGAATGTGAGATCACGTCAACTCAATTTCAGAAAAAATAAGTTTTGGATATGAATGATTGAATGTTGATGCCCCCTAGAGCCACAGTAGCTGAGCTTAAATCATCAATTTTAACAGAACCACATAGTCAGAGTAGATATTTGAACAAGCATCCCTAAACATGAAATCTTTCCTCCACAGGGGAACAGAGGAGATGACTGGTGAAATCAATGACTCAATCGACTTTGTCCTTCTGAACTTTGCGGAAATGAACAAGTTGTGGGTTCGAATGCAGCATCAGGGTCACAGCCGAGACCGAGAGAAGAGAGAAAAGGAACGACAAGAGCTCAGGATTCTGGTGGGCACCAACCTCGTCCGCCTCAGCCAGCTGGAGGGCGTCAACGTGGACAAGTACAAACAGGTGTGTCTGTGTGTGTGTGTGTGTGTGTGTCTGTGTTCGGTCCTTACAGCAGCAATATTATGTGATATTTACTCATTTCTTCCAACGGTTTAATTGGTTAATGATTGATTTGAAGGGGTAATTTTAATTAAGTGGTGATTTGATTTGAGTTTGTAGCTAATTGTATGATTTGTTAGAATCCATGTTCAGGAAAAAAAAGCCTCATTTTTGTTTTACAGGTAAGATTGTGTCCAAAATCACTGACTTTGAGGCTGAGTATATATTGAGTTTGCCATGATGTATTGCTGTGCGGATGTATAGTAAGAATTATTATCTCTTCTATAATAGACTCAAAGTATCCCACAATTCATCTTGAAAAGTAGTGTACACCCGATGGTAACTAACTGAGCATTATAGACCATCATGCACTGCGCTGAAGGAAAAGTGAGAGCACAGTGTGATTGAGACGAATCCATCAAAATAATACACTTAATTTGAGTAGCGCATTATAACATAAAACCCAATGAAGGGAATATGTCTGTATTGATGATGGAGGACCTGCCAGCCCTCTACATAGGCCCGTGATTAATTAACAAACATATTTCACCGTTGACAGACTTAGTTTTAACTCCCCTCCACATGATCAGATCAGAGCAATTAAAACCTAAAGCGATTAATTCAGTTTTATTTATAGTAACATATCACAACACAATTTATCTTAGGACACTTTAATTGCTGAGCAGGACTAGAACAGGCTCTTGATTTTCAAAATCCCAACATCACCAGGAGAAAGTCTTCAGTTTCTTGTTTCCTACATTTGACCTGCATCCTGACATACTGTACCATCTTTGAGCTGTTTTGGCAACTTGACATCTGTGTGTTAATCCTGGTTTCCTCTTTGCTTCTGTCTCTCCACAGATTGTTCTCTCTGGAGTGCTGGAGCAGGTGGTGAACTGCAGAGACTCATTGGCTCAGGAGTATCTCATGGAGTGCATCATTCAGGTAGACCCCTAATGCAATGGAGGCAAAATCAAGACAACCCCAAAAAAGCAAATGGTTTTGACGTGGTGGCCATAGACAGCTGCTCGCTCATTCACCTTCCTGACGGATCTTCTTTAGTTTTGTGTTCTGCTGCTAGTGTCCTTGACACTACTGATAGCATGAGGCCCAATCAGGTTCACGGGTAGTCCCGCTCCTCCAGGATCCACATCCATACTCGAGGTTGCAAGGTTTGCTGTGTCTCCTGGCACACTCAAGAAGGAGATACCAGGAGACCGGCCAGTACACAAGGAGAGTTTGACATCAACCCAGCAGCAGGATTGGTATCTGCTCCTTTGTGGAGGAGGACCAGGAGGAGAACTGCCAGAGTCCTACAACAAGACCTCCAGCAGGCTACTGGTATTCATGTTTGTGACCAGAGTGTCAGAAACAGACTCCATGAGGGTGGAATGAGGGTCTGACATCCTGGTCACGTCCTGGCTTAAGACTCACCTGTTCAGACTTCACCTCGACTCTGCATAGCATGACCCACTAACACCCCCCTGAGACACTGAGGTGAACATGATGCTGCTGTAACATCACCCAGCAGACCGGTTTGGTGGTGGGTCACTGATGGTCTGTGGAGGCATATCCTTGGAGGTTCACACAGACCTTCATGTCATAACCAAAGGTACCCAGACTGCTGTTAGGTACCTAGGTATGAAATCCTCAGTGATTTTGAGACCTTATGCTGGTAAAGTGGGCCCTGGGTCCCTTCTGGTGCAGTGGGTCCTGGGTTCCTCCTGGAGAGGTGGACGCAGGGTCCCTCCTGGTGCATTCACTCGGGTTCCTCCTGGTGCAGTGGGCCCTGGGTTCCTCCTGGTGCATTCTCCCGGGTTCCTCTGGTGCAGTGGGTCCTGGGTTTCTCCTGGAGAGGTGGATGCAGGGTCCCTCCTGGTGCAGTGGGCCCTGGGTCCCTCCTGGTGCAGTGGGCCCTGGGTCCCTCCTGGTGCAGTGGGCCCTGGGTCCCTCCTGGTGCAGTGGGCCCTGGGTTCCTCCTGGTGCAGTGGGCCCTGGGTTCCTCCTGGTGCAGTGGGCCCTGGGTTCCTCCTGGTGCAGTGGGCCCTGGGTTCCTCGTGGTGCAGTGGGCCCTGGGTTCCTCCTGGTGCAGTGGGCCCTGGGTTCCTCGTGGTGCAGTGGGCCCTGGGTTCCTCCTGGTGCAGGACTAGCCCGTCCTCATGTGTCCAGAGTGTGTAGGCAGTTCCCACTGATCACGTATGGGCTGCAGCACTAGTGTGGGTGTGGATGCCAATCCCATTATTCCGTTCAGGCCTATAGATGAAGTTGCTGAAGCGCGTGTAGAGGGAAGACTTCCATCTGGCAATTATTAGATGCAATTTAATGCAATGCTTTTGTTCACCAAATACGTTTATGGTACTGCACTAAATTATATGGATTAATATCCATACAATAGACTGAAAAGAAGAGCCGTTTGCACTAAATCAATTTTTATATTGTGTCCATTGTACCTCCACACACTTAAAATAAAATCTAAGTGAAAACCTACACTCCTGAACTGAAAGTGTTTGATGTTGTTAAGGTTTTTCCAGATGAGTTCCACCTTCAAACCCTGAACCCTTTCCTACGTTCTTGTGCCGAGCTCCATCAACATGTCAACGTGAAGAACATCATCATCGCCCTCATTGACAGGTGATGTTTGAATCGCTGCCTATTACAGAAGCTAATGGAAATAAAAACTCAGTTAGTCATGGGATACCCTGTTAATGTCACAAGGATCACTAGATCGTATCATGACGTTACGGTTACCAACTCACAGAAGTTGATTGAGTGTTAACTTAATGAACCAGACCTCTGTGATCCCTGGTTGTGCTGATTTCTGTGTTGTTTTTCAGACTCGCTCTGTTTGCTCACCGAGAAGATGGCCCTGGCATTCCAGCTGAGATCAAACTGTTTGACATCTTCTCTCAGCAAGTGGCCACTGTCATTCAAGTAGGTTATGTCAAGTTTACCTGCTCCATAAAACAATTTAAACTTCGGTCAGTTGTCCTATTCAGGCAGGGTTCCTGTGATTTTTATTTCTCGAGCTGATCTGTCATTTGAATCCATTTTAATTCCCTTCTGTTAGTTTCTGACTCACTTTTCTATAAAAGTCACAGAAGACGTCGTAAAAATATCTCTTACACACTTGGGGCCACTTTATCACAATCTGCCTTCCCAATTCCAAGTACATTATTGTCCAAAACAAGGACAACAAAGCTATATATAGCAGGGTGTCCACCAGATCTTAAAAAGTATTAAAAATGGATTGATATAAACAATTGAGTGACAATTAAGGCCCTTAAAAGAACATGTTCCATGATATTATATTTGGTAGCTTCTTTTCAATATCTACATTTGACCCAAGAGTTTGAGGGCTAAGGTTTGCATGAACTTGGATCATTGCACGGTCGTGTATTGGGATTCTGTGTTGTGTATTTTTGGTATCCTGTTAGATTTGTGTGGAAATGCAAGTTTTTGGTCAAATGGTGGACAAGGAGTTAGCTGCTTCTGCTGTAGCTCATCTCTGGAAATAACCTGAAGACAGAGCGTTGTCGCCTACTCTCAGAAGGAGAAACGTGTTGCCTGGGTGATGCTGTGCAGCCCCACATGCTAAGTGCTAGCCACAAAGCCACTGTGGATTTCTTACAGCCGGGGCCCTATACATTCTGTGTAGATTCATAGCTAAAAAGTTGTGAACGCACAGATAGAAATATGTATTTGCATTATTTTCGTCAGATTTTTACATTTGTATTCACTCCTGGTTCTGTTTTACGCATAGAAATAAAATAGGAGTTAGACATTCTCATTCAAATCACCGTAGCAGGATGATCAGAGCGGCGGCCACTTTTATGTCTCCCTTTGCCATCGTCACCGTTGAAGCGGGCAACGTCTGGATAAGTTATCCGACTTAAAACTCACTAAGGTTTTACAGTAATGACAGTGGAGTAGAAACGTTATGAAGCACAGAGAGACAGATTTAATGCTTCATCGGCACATTGATATTATCACATGAATCACAACTATGTTCGGTTAACGTGAAAGCTGTGCCCCAATGATGAGTGTCGTCACCATAACAACAATCATCATTTCCTTTTGTACTTGTCACATGACGGCTGAAAATGGCTTCTATTCAACTCCTGTTTTATTTCTATGGTTTTACATATCTCCATAAGTGTAGGACTGGGCCCATGTGCTTGTTTGTTTTCATCTCCCCCTTGTATTTCAGGTCAAAAAAATGAGAAAAAACCTGAGAATGTTATATGAATCATCCAATCATTAGTCTACCTACATGTTCAGCTTTATTCATTTCAACTGCTTACAGAATGATAATCCAGTCTTTCTAGGCTAAACCTCCCAAGCTACAGTGATTTAAGTTTGAACCAAACGTTGGACTTTCCATGCTGAGGTTTTCATTTTACCAATTGTCCTCCTTCAGTCTCGCCAGGACATGCCATCAGAGGACGTGGTCTCTCTTCAGGTCTCCCTCATCAACTTGGCCATGAAGTGCTACCCTGACCGTGTTGACTATGTCGATAAAGTCCTGGAGAGTACTGTGGAGATATTCAACAAGCTCAACTTGGAACAGTAAGTCTCTTAATGCCTTATGCACTGAGGTCTAAGGAATACAGTAATTGTCTTGGCAACAGTAGAAAAAAAGTCACCTCAGTGAGAAAAATGGTAGTAGTCTAAAGGTGCATTCACAACAAACACAACACAAATTATTCACGCAACACGATTACATATAAAGTCAACACAAAGACGCAAAAGTATGTTTTAGTGCCATTTTAAGTGTTTTAAGCATTTTGATCATTATCAGGGTGATGTCATGAATCAGTTATTTTAGCAGGATAATCGTGACATGACATTTTCATATTGTCCCAAGTCTAGTGTGTTCACAGTAGAGAGAACAACAAAATAACAAACAAAACAACAAAATGAGAAGGCAGTTAAGAGTGTGATGGCATCGGATAAGATCATAGTCAATATAAACTGTTTAATCACAAATTGATGACAGACAGTTTAGAATAGCGACAGTAATTGACATTTTAAATCCACACTTTGACCCTTTCTGTTCCGTTGTCTCTCCTAGCATAGCGACCAGCAGCGCCGTGTCAAAGGAACTCACCCGACTGTTGAAGATCCCCGTGGATACCTACAATAACATCCTGACCGTGCTGCATCTCAAGCACTTCCCACCGCTCTTCGAGTACTTTGACTACGAGTCGCGCAAGAGCATGAGTTGCTACGTGTTGAGCAACACGCTGGACTACAACACCACCATTCTGGCACAGGAACAGGTCTGATTCCTAACTACCATTGATTGTTGGTGTGTGACAGGAAGGGAGTCATGAAAGTCAGACATGCTACACACTCGTACACCACGCTGAGCCCACGGCCTTCAGTGTGCTGGATCGGGGTGCAACTTGACGGACAAGCCAGGTTGCTTGGCGTTTTATAATTATTAATCAACTGTTTAACCTGCTGTCAGTTACACAGTTAAAATAAATATTGTAGATGAAAAGCTAAGAGACTCAGAGGAGCAGCTTGTCACTTAATGGAGAATAGTGCTCGTCCTCAAAGGTCAGCCCACCTTAAATGTTCCTCAGCCAGAGTTGTTGCTAACTTCGGGGCTAACTCCCTTCACTTTAGTTATCAACTGTCTGACAACAAGACAGGAACTTAGCTTGAGTCTAGTTGTAGCATTTATTCACCGGCGACAGATAAGCCGAACACAGGCCCTGCATTCACGCTTTAACTGCTGACATCATACTCACTGTCACTGTCTCTCTCTCTCTCTCCCTCCGCTCCCTCCCTCCCTCTCTCCCTTGTTTCTCTAGGTGGACACCATCTTGAACTTGGTCTCCACACTGATACAGGACCAGCCAGACCAACCAGCTGACGATCCGGACCCAGAGGACTTTGCTGAGGAGCAGAGCCTTGTGGGTCGTTTCATCCATCTGCTTCATTCAGAAGATCCTGATCAACAGTATCTCGTGAGTTTTTTCCTCAACATTAAAGGATCATGCCAGCTACTGCAGTATAGTACTACTGATTATTTGGGAAATCATACCGTAGTGTTTCCTCTTTTAGGACCCATTGTTCATCAGTGATCATTATTCTGTATTTAAACACAAAAACCAGGTGCTTGGGCTTCTGGAAAACTCGGGAAGATTAGCACATGCTTACGATTTGGTTAAAATAGCTACCTGATGGGGAGCATACAAAGTCCAATCTGCTCTAAATGATAAGTTTCAGATCTAGCTCACACTTCCTCACCAGATATTAAGACTTTGATGAGAGTTGTGGCCTGAAGACATCTCCCAAACTCATAATCAAAGTAACAGGAAGTTACAGTCACTATATTTTGGCATGCTATTTTTAGGAGATAAACCAGATCCACCTCACTTTTGGTCAGCCCACTTTATTAACCTTAGTGGGATTTGGAGGGTGGGCATTGCACCTCCGACAATGTGGTCCCACCACCATGAGCTTTATGGGTTACTGCTGTATGAGTGCTCTTTAGCATTTTTCTGTCATAGCAATGTCCACCTAACTGCAGTTATGTAAACATGATATTCAGGGTACTCTCTCAGTATCATGGTAAGGGTACTTTATTGGTACTGTGATGAATTTCACACCTTCCCTTGATTTATATGATTTATGGAAATTAATGGAAACCAGTGGCTTACTATACATTATCATCCCAAACAATGACTTCATGATTGATGGTGATGATTGATCCATGATTGTGTTTGCTGCTGTTGTTAATTGAAGTTAACACTGATTGATTTTTTGGTCAGATCCTGAACACAGCCCGGAAACACTTTGGTGCGGGTGGAAACCTCAGGATTCGCTACACACTCCCTCCCCTGGTGTTCGCTGCCTACCAGCTGGCCTTCAGATACAAGGAAAACTCCTCATTGGTGCGCAAACGTCCTTTTCCCACTACATCTCACATGCTGCATTTCTACGTTTGACTGTCCTCTTAAATCATCCAAAATCTCTCTCCCATCAGGACGACAAGTGGGAAAAGAAGTGTCAGAAGATCTTCTCCTTTGCCCACCAGACCATCAGTGCACTTATCAAGGCCGAGCTTGCCGAACTGCCTCTTCGACTATTCCTGCAGGGGGCGCTGGCTGCAGGCGAGATTGGCTTTGAGAACCACGAGACTGTAGCTTATGAATTCATGTCACAGGTACAATGTTTGATACAACAGTCAGGCCTTGATCTCAGACCATGAAGGCTACATAGTGAGATCACTGACCCCTCTCTAATTCTCGAGGGTCTTCTCCATTGACTCTCATGCAATCTTTTTTCTGAAATAAGGTCCCATGGTGGGCTACCAGAAGGCTTAGCCCCTCTATATTGAAAATGATGCGACGAAGAGCAAAAAAACTGTTCTTTCATTGATTTTGTTTTCCTTTAATCCTCTGGTATTGTAATCATCTAACTGACTTGATGTCTCACATCCTTTTTTCTCCGTATTCTTGTCTCTTCTTTGCATTTCTTGCTTCTCAACCCGCCACCAGGCCTTCTCTCTGTACGAGGATGAGATCAGCGACTCTAAAGCCCAACTGGCAGCCATCACACTGATCATTGGTACCTTCGAGCGAATGCGATGTTTCAGCGAGGAAAACCACGAGCCCCTTAGGACTCAGTGTGCGCTGGCTGCATCCAAGCTGCTCAAGAAGCCAGACCAGTGCCGAGCTGTCAGCATCTGCGCCCATCTCTTCTGGTCCGGTCGCAGCACCGACAAAAGTGGTGAAGAGGTGCGAGTGTTTACATTTCTGTTGTTGTCTTTTGCAATGTGAATCATGAAAGAGGCAAAAACGGATTCAAATCCTTGAATTTAAGTAATTGGAGACCAATTTGACAACAGCAAAACTACATCAAATCATCAGTTTTCAAACTCCTTTTGAACCAGGCTACCAGAACCTTCCAGATATTAGATATTAGAGAAGCAAAATGTCTTTTTATTGTGGATGTTGATGCTGGATGACTGTTTTGATGCACCTTTCCACCATTAGTGTCATTGCTAATGGCTGATGTTGCATTTTAGATCCGCGATGGTAAGCGGGTGATGGAGTGTCTAAAGAAAGCCCTGAAGATTGCCAACCAGTGTATGGACCCGTCCCTGCAAGTCCAGCTTTTCATTGAAATCCTCAACAGATACGTCTGCTTCTATGAGAGGGAAAACGATGCGGTAGGACTCCACACATGTTTGCTTGTAGGCCCTAAAGAGTAACTGAACCCCAAACCACTGAAAACCAATGTGCCTGGGTATTTAATAGTGTTGTTGACATCTCACTTTAAAGTATTTTAATTGTACATCTGTAATAAATATGCATAGTGTTACGTGTCTAGGTGGCAGCAAAGGCAGACAGAGAGTCATAGATGAGTTACCAATATTTATCTTCAACTGAATTATTTAGACATGTTATTATTCACAAAGTTACACCAAAAGTTACACGGTTCCCTAACCACAATGTCCATCGCGACCGCGGAGCGTCGGAGAGCGTCCAAACGGTAGGGCATCACGAGGGAGGAAGTGAAGAGTGTCCAAACGATACAAAAAACCAAGGCGTCCACAAGAGCGGAGGAAGTGAAGAGACGTCCGCGTCACGAGGGAGGAGGTGAAGAGTGTTGGCGATCCAAAAAAAACACGACGTCCACGAAAGCTCAGGGATAGATGTGGCGTCCAAACGAAAACGCATCCACCGGCGCGGATCGGCGCGGATAGAGTCAAAACCTCCTCTGGCCGTAATTCTCGTAAGCTGTATACTGCCTGTAATCAGGAATGGGCCAATCACCAATCAACATCGCTAACCACGCATGCTGGTCTGATTTGACAAAAACAAATTAGATTTCCTTGACCACAAATAATATACAGAATAATGCCAAAACAAAACAAAACAATTCAGAAACAAAGTATCAATGTAGGTTCATAACAATAGTAACTGCCCTCTATGGTTGAAACCCAGCTAGTGCTATTTCATTTTGCCACTGGGCTGATCTGTATGAAGGGGAGGCATGGGATGAGAATTTACCGTCAGAAATATCCTGGCCAACGTAAGAAGTTTTGTATGCATTATTTTTTAAATCAGGCTCTATTTTTTCTCCTCCATCCAGGTGACTGTCCAGGTATTAAACCAGCTCATCCAGAAGATCAGGGAAGACCTTCCCAACCTGGAGGCGAGTGAGGAGACGGAGCAGATCAACAAACACTTCTACAACACACTGGAGCATCTTCGCCTACAGAGGGAGTCCCCTGAGTCCGAGGGGCCTGCCTATGAGGGCCTGGTCCTTTAAAACCACCACAGGTTGGAAGGATGTGAAGTCTCTCCATAGATGTTTCACTATATTATAAATATACAACAGCACATGCTAAAAAGGAATATAAATAAATGTCAAGGAGAGATAATAGAAGTCACTCCTTCATTTTATTCTTGTTATTAATGTTTCCGCATCATTTCCACCTCATGGCCCCCACCCGCAGAACTGCTCTCTGCAACAGGTGGACATGTTACATGTTAAGAAGCGTGTCAGCAAACACCGCACTCGGCTTCAATGTGCACTTGTGGCAAATCGTAGGTACCATTCCTTTACAAATTCCTGCTCGACTAATTTGTCTTTAACTTGTATCATTTTACTATCAATAGTAGACTTGCTGGCTGTTCTAGGTGTTCACATCTTTCCATATAGAGACGTGAAGGCATCCGTGTGGGCGTATACCGGCTACACACTCTAGTCCTATTGTTACGGCTGTGTGGCATACAAGCTCGTTTCCAGCCCTAAAACATCAATAACTCTGCTGTTCTTTCACATGACTTTTTGGCAACATTTTAAACCAGTTTGGACCGAGATGAATGGAAGCATATGCAAACTTGTTCCTGTTAAAAAAAATTAGCATCTTCATCTTGTCATTCAATTCAGTTCAAACTTGTGTAGAATTTAGCATGAAGCTCATTTCTTCTGCCAGCTCGGCTCCAAGAAATTTTGAGTTGGGAAAATTGTTGTCATATTCACGTATCTGTTTATTTCTGGACTTCTCAACAATGAATTGACACGTTCTGAACTGGACAATGTGTTGGCATGCTTTAGTGTGCGTAACTGTCAGGCCTGGTTTTCAGGTTTCCTCTATATGTGGTCATTTTCGATGAGTCTGTTGTGGGGGGGGTGCAGCGATTCCTCAGGACTGTATGCGAGTTGACATGTTGCCACACCGAGTAACTAACAATATACACATTTGAATTCTCTTCCTTAACTGTTCTTGTTGATTTGTTGGAGGCAGTATTGACCAATTTCTCTCCTCTTTTTAAATCTGTGTGTAAACCCACTTGTAAATTGCATCAAGAAAAAAAAGCAGATTGAATAGCAATTATCATTGTCATTTGCTGAAATAAAATTGAAATGAGCAATAAATGTTTGCATTTTGTCAATTCTACACAAATATATAATTCAAATACAAGTCTTCCCATGTTTATATTATAAATGCGATACATGCTGTACAGGATTCAAACCAACAAACTACCTGTTTATTTATTTATTATTATATTATACACATGGTTTATTATATTAAACACCTGGTTTATTATTATTTTATTAAGCACCTTGTTTATTATTCTTATATTATGCACCTGGTTTATTATATTATACACTTGATTTATTATTATTATAATATTATACACCTGCTGTATTATTATATTATAGACCTGCTTTATTATTATTATTATATTCTATATCATTCTAAATTGCCCTTAGGTGTGATTGCCCCCAGGCTATGAATGTGAACACATTTAGGTATTGCCATTCTCTAGGCCATCCCCAAATCCACCAGAACACAGGAAATCACATCGACCAAATTCAGACTTTTCTGGGGGAGAACCCCCATTTGCACCAACTTTTGCATAATTAGGGTTGGGTGGGGTCTTCATGCATCTGTGCCCAGTGGGACAGCAGTTGATAATCCGTCACTGCTGGCCCCCCTTGGACTTGATCAACTTGCACATCACGTGCATGTCTTTAAAATAACTTGCTAATAACATAACGTCATTGAAACTGTGAGCCAAAACCTCGTTTTAACCCTCTGAGAACCACAACTTTCCGTCTTGTCATACTTTTGTGTATTGCCCTATAAAATTGATAAAAAACGCACCTTTAATTTTTACATATTTTATTAGAAAAGCACTGCAAACCATTATAACGAAAGAAAAGCTCAACATAGAAAGTTGCACACACTTGTTTGGATTATGCTAGAAGTTATTTGAAGCTTCTAGCTGCTTTTTTCTTTGAAATAAGGTTATCTTTTGGGTAGTGTCTATGGGTGTTTTTTTTTTGGGGGGGGGGGTTGGGTAGACGTAAGCGTGAATCAGGCTTTCCGATTGGCTGTAAAAGCTGCTACGGGAGCCAATACGAATGTCCGATGCATAAACGTAACTCCATACGTCACTAGCAAGATGGCGGATGAGAAGCGCCACGGAGACGAGGAGACATCGTCACATATTTTACTACTTTACGCATTTATTGCCAGAAATAAATGGCTCACATGGGCAAGCAGGGTACCGTTGTTTAGCCCCGTTTCTAGCATGTTTCTAGCACGAACCATTACGGAGTTATGACGCTCTAAAGACAACATGATCTTTTGTAGCGTATACACTACAATGGGTCTCAGAGGGTTGAGCTTTATTGTTTTGTCTGCTGCCATGCTGGTTCTTCCTGATGACGTCTTAATGATTTAAAAAGCCACAAACCAACAAATGGCGTTGCTACTGCAGTGCAGGACTGGTGGACCCGGTGTCGGACCTGAGGATTCCATGGTTGCTAGGGTCTGGTCTCTAGGTGCGTCATCCCGACATGAACTTTATTTAAATCATAACAACTGTTGTCAGGTCCGACACTCACCAGAAGATCAGCAGCTGCCCTTCAACCGACGACTTCTCTGCGAAGAAATCGCCAATTCACGACTTGTTTCGACCGGACGACTCCTAAACACCTGCCCCGACTCATTAGAGGACTTTTTCCAGGAAAACCGTGAGCTGACTTGACTGTTTAACACCATGTTGTTTATATGTATCTCCCGTTGAGACATTTCCAGCAGCGGCCCATATTGACTTTCTATCCGTCTCAGTAGATGATCAATATGACTGACGTTTGACTTTGTGACTTTTGTTTGAACACGTGAACCAAACGCTGCTTTCTTGGGTTGTTTTTGTCGTTTTTACCGCTGTTAAAATAAATCCGCATCCTACGACGGCGTATTAGGGCCACTGCCGGGAAAAAAAAAACGGAGCCGAGAGAGGTGGGCAATATTCTGAGATTAAAAGTCGCAAATTTGCTAGTTTTAAAGTGGCAAATTTACGAGTTTAAAAAGTCGCAAATTTACGAGAAAAAACTCGCAAATTTGCGAGTTTAAAAAGTCGCACATTTACGAGAAAAAACTTGCAAATTTGCGAGTTTTAAAGTGGCAAATTTGAAAATTAATTTAAAATTAATTTAAAATTAACCAACACTAACCATCAAGAGCCATCACCCTAAGGACGTTAGCAAAGCATTGACACACGGGATGGATTAATTAGAAAGATAAAAGCTACAGTCATGGGAAGTTAGCTAGCATAAATGCCGGTTGTTAGCATCGTAATAAACTAGCAAATTTGCGAGTTTTTTCTCGTAAATTTGCGACTTTTTAAACTCGCAAATTTGCGAGTTTTTTCTCGTAAATTTGCGACTTTTTAAACTCGCAAATTTGCGAGTTTTTTCTCGTAAATTTGCGACTTTTTAAACTCGCAAATTTGCGAGTTTTTTCTCGTAAATTTGCGACTTTTTAAACTCGTAAATTTGCCACTTTAAAACTAGCAAATTTGCGACTTTTAATCTCAGAATATTGCCCACCTCTCTCGGCTCCATTTTTTTTTCGACAGTGGCCCTAATACGCCGTCGTAGCATCCTGACGAATAAGCCTACATATACAAATATTTCCACACAATATTTAACTTCTTAGTGACGTAGAACACAAGTTATGCAAGCAGTTACAGTAGGATGTAATCTTTATTATTTAAATATGCTCATAATCCACAGCTTTTAAACACATTTGTTATATGTTACACGTTTCCTCGAATAATTTCACTCCATCTGTTTGATATGATGACAGATCATGAACCATGTACAGCCTCATCCTTGATATGCTCACTTTTTATGATTAGAAATCATCCTCAGTCAGGGTCAGCTGTTTTATTAGTTTTCACATAGATTCTGGCTGAATTTTCAGAGTTTGACAATAACATGAGACTCAAAACACAATCACCTGGACGCACAATAACCAAGTCCAACTGGAAATCTGTCTAAAACATCCAGCATCTCTATTTCATTTAATCTCTGACATGTTTGAGAAAATAAATCACTTAGCAACTCATCAGCTAAATCACTAATAAAGTGGGATGGATAGGTCCCTCCTGTTAATACATGTATAATGTTGTGAATCTGATCTGTTCTCTACTGGGTCATTCCATGTCATTTCATCAAATGCCTCCCACCTGACCATCTCAGAATGTCCTGAAAAAATTCAAGTACAAAGACACACTTGTTTCTAGGACAAATCCAAAATATTAGATCTCTACTGTCAACAGTTTTCTCATGAAACATCATTGAATGAAGGGTAGTTTAGACGGTTTTTGGCATCATGCTCTGAAAAGCCATTTTTAAACAGCAATATCTGGAAAATTATCTCACCTGTGGCCTTCAAATTTTTTACAGAGTATACCTGTTACTAATAGCCTCCAGACATGAAATATCAGGGGTGTAGATCAATGATAACCTAGTATGGTAGGTACTTAAAATGTGGCTTGTTGAAATAAAATAGTACATTTGAAGAGTGGCTGAGCTCCCATTTTTGCAGATAAAAGATTTCTATCACTTCTGCCTCTATCTCTGGTGTTAGCTTAAACATTCTACAAAATATGGTTTCTCTCAGATGATTAGTTTCACAGATATTAAGGCTAAAAATGGAAGTAAACACATCTTTGCCCAACTTCAGAGTCATATTCCAAAAAACTGTCAACAAGTGGTCCAAACTTACTTTTTTTGAAAGACCATATTCTTGTTAAAATCATATTAAAAATTGGGAGGGTGTTTTGCCTCAATTTGTCGCAGTGATTTTTTAAAATCTTGATATTGGTGGGTTTTTTGTGGCCGGTTTTGGTACTGCATGTCCTAACAGCCTACCAGTAAACATCACAGGAGGGCAATTCAATTGTGTTTTTTACCATTTACCAAAGACTTGTGACATGTGACTAAATGCTACTGATAAATGTAGCCTTACGAAAACATTAAAATGTAGCACAGTTGTAGTTACAGAGGCAATAAGTCCTTGAATGTGAGTTAAACATGCTGAAAGCAGCTTTTAATGTCTTAAACCATGAACAAACAGCATAATATTGAAAACTGTACATTTTGTCATACTTTAAGTACATACTTTACACAACCAAATCAAATAATAATCTTAATTTGAGCATAAAGATTTTACATTACAGTAGAAAAGTCTCCAAAGTTTCATATTGAATAACAGTTTGTCTCTGCTCACTATGAGGGATCACACATTTTTCATCTTTTAGATCCAATTCCTTCGTCACATTCATTAATTTGGCAGTCACTTTACAAATAGTCTAATGTACATCTCTGCTCTGTTGTGCTCATCGTTTTTGATGGCATACATGCGCCCAGTTTCTGTAGAGGGAACATCAATCCTTGCAATTCTATGTTGCAGTGGGACATTGCACGTCTTCTCTTCTTGGCCAGTAGAAACTCTTGGCAGGGCCATGTGGGTGCATGAGCTGAACCAGTACATCTTCATCTTGATCTGAAACATCTCTGATACTTCCTATCCACCATTTCTGATCATACACACAACTCACATATTGTCTCATAGTAAGCATATGAGACAAACTGTTATTCAATATCAAACTTTGGAGACTTTTGTGCTGTAATGTAAAATCTCTATGCTCAAATTAAGATTATTATTTGATTTGGTTGTGTAATTTATATACTTGAAGTATGACAAAATGTACAGTCTTCAATATTATGCTATCATGTTTGTTCATCCCTGCCTGCGCCCAATGACAGCTGGGATCGGCTCCAGCCCCCCCGCGACCCTCAATACAGGATAAGCGGTAGAAAATGGATGGATGGATGGATGTTTGTTCATGGTTTAAGACATTAAAAGCTGCTTCCACCATGTTTAACTCACATTCAAGGACTTATTGCCTCTACAACTGTGCTACATTTTAATGTGTTTGTGAGGCTAAATTTATCAGTAGCATTTAGTCACATATAAGTCTTTGGTAAATGGTAAAAAACACAATTGAATTGCCCTCCTGTGATGTTTAGGCTGTTAGGACATGCAGTACCAAAACCGGCCACAAAAACCCCACCAATATCAGGATTTTAAATAATCACTGCGAGAAATTGAGGCAAAACACCCTCCTGATTTTTTTATATGATTTTAACAAGAATATGATCTTTAAAAAAAAGTAAGTTTGGACCTGATACTTGTTGTCAGTTTTTTTTAATATGGCTCTGAAGTTGGGCAACGATGTGTTCACTTCCATTTTTGAGCCTTAATATCTGTGAAACCAATCATCTGAGAGAGACCATATTTTGTAGAATGTTTAAGCTAACACCAGAGATCGAGGCAGAATTGTTAGGAGTCTTTTATCTGCAAAAAATGGGAGCTCAGCCACTCTTCAAATGTACTACTTTATTTCAACAAGCCACATTTTAAGTACCTACCATACTAGGTTTTCATTGAGCTACACCCCTAATATTCCATGTCTGGAGGCTATTAGTAACATATATACACTGTAGAAAATTTGAAGGCCACAGGTGAGATAGTTTTCCAGATATTGCTGTTTAAAAATGGCTTTTCAGATTATGATGCCAAAAACCGTCTAAACTACCCTTCATTCAATGATGTTTCATGAGAAAACTGTTGACAGTAGAGATCTAATATTTTGGATTTGTCCTAGAAACAAGTGTGTCTTTGTACTTGAATTTTTTCAGAACATTCTGAGATGGTCAGGTGGGAAGATTTTCAGAAATTTGATGAAATGACACGGAATGACCCTACTGGCGACCTGTCCAGGGTGAACCCTGCCTTCACCCAATGACAGCTGGGATGGACTCCAGCCCCCCTGCGACCCTGAATACAGGATAAGCGGTAGGCGATGGATGGATGGATGGATGGATGGATGGAATTCATTTTCAGATTAGTACTCGGTCAAACATGAAAAGAGACACCTTGCAGCCGGGATGCTTCTTCCAGCCTCCGCTCCCTTAGCTGGAGCTGCAGTAGAGTGCTCTCTAGTCTGTTCCACTAGAAGTCCAGTCTTGCTTTGAATCCAATATCTCCTGAATGAGAAACTGTTGTGGACTTCAGGTGGATTGGATGAAAGGCCTGCTGTATGGAGAACTGTGTCCTTGTCGCTGCTCAGACTCAGTCCGGGTGTCTGCACAGAGGGAGTGTGATCTTGGGGGAAATCGTGAACCTCCAATGTGTTACGTCCTCCAAGTGAAGCTCCTCTTTGCAGAGAAGGAAAAGGATGGCGACACCATGACAAGGAGGTCCACATGTCTGTCGACGCCCACCCGAGACCAAGAAGAGTCTGGAGTGACCTAAGGACCTCAGGACCTCCACACTGACTAGAAAGGGGACTAATTAGTGGTCAAGCTGGCATTGCAGCACTAAACCCATCATAGGGGTCCAAACGGGAGGAGTTATAGTGTGTAGTTAGTCTGAGAGGGAGGTGCATTAAAGAGGAGAGGAGAGGAGGACAGGAGAGGAGGAGATTAGATAATGTCGAGGAGGAGAGGAGAGGAGGTGGAACCCTCTCATATAAAAGGTAAATATATCTTTAATAACAACTATATCCTAATGCAATGGGTAATTCATACATTCACCTTTATTCTGTTAAGATTTTAACTCAACTTCACCTTGTCTGTATTTGTTTTTATTAAGAGAGGAGGAAAGGAGAGAGGAGGAGGAAAGGAGGAGGAGGAGGAGGTCAGGGAAGGAAAAGAGAGGAGACCAGAGGAGGTGGAGGACACGTTTGTACCCTTATATAAAACGGTGAGTATCATTTAATTTCTGATAATGAGATTTTCTCAACTTTAACTCCCTTTTTCTGATATTTTTCTTTCAGAGAGAGGAGAGGAGGAGGAGGAGGAGAGGAGGGGAGGAGGAGGAGGACAGCAGGGAAGGAAAAGAAAAGAGAGGAGAACAGAGGAGGTGGAGGACACGTTTGTACCCTTATATAAAAAGGTGAGTATCATTTCATTTCTTATTATGAGATTTTCTCGACTTGAACTCCCTTTTGCTCATGTTTGTCTTTCAGAGAGAGGAGAGGAGGAGGAGGAGGAGAGCAGGGAAGGAAAAGAGAGGAGACCAGAGGAGGTGGAGGACACGTTTGTACCCTTATATAAAAAGGTGAGTATCATTTCATTTCTGATTATGAGATTTTCTCGACTTTAACTCCCTTTTTCTCATGTTTGTCTTTCAGAGAAAGGAGAGGAGGAGGAGGAGGAGGAGGAGGAGGACAGCAGGGAAGGAAAAGAGAGGAGACCAGAGGAGGTGGAGGACACGTTTGTACCCTTATATAAAACGGTGAGTATCATTTAATTTCTGATAATGAGATTTTCTAAACTTTAACTCCCTTTTTCTGATATTTTTCTTTCAGAGAGAGGAGAGGAGGAGGAGGAGGAGGAGAGGAGGGAAGGAAAAGAGAGGAGACCAGAGGAGGTGGAGGACACGTTTGTACCCTTAAATAAAACGGTGAGTATCATTTTATTTCTGATTATGAGATTTTCTCGACTTTAACTCCCTGTTTCTCATGTTTGTCTTTCAGAGATAAGAGAGGAGGAGGAAAGGAGGAGGAGGAGGTCAGGAAAGGAAAGGAAAGGAAATGAGAGGAGAGCAGAGGAGGTGGAGGACACGTTTGTACCCTTATATAAAACGGTGAGTATCATTTAATTTCTGATAATGAGATTTTCTCAACTTTAACTCCCTTTTTCTCATATTTTTCTTTCAGAGAGAGTAGAGGAGGAGGAGGAGGAGAGGAGGGGAGGAGGAGAGCAGGGAAGGGAAAGAAAAGAGAGGAGAACAGAGGAGGTGGAGGACACGTTTGTACCCTTATATAAAAAGGTGAGTATCATTTCATTTCTTATTATGAGATTTTCTCGACTTTAACTCCCTTTTTCTCATGTTTGTCTTTCAGAGATAAGAGAGGAGGAGGAAAGGAGGAGAGGAGGAGGAGGAGGAGGAGGAGGTCAGGGAAGGAAAAGAGAGGAGACCAGAGGAGGTGGAGGACACGTTTGTACCCTTATATAAAACGGTGAGTATCATTTAATTTCTGATAATGAGATTTTCTCAACTTTAACTCCCTTTTTCTGATATTTTTCTTTCAGAGAGAGGAGAGGAGGAGGAGGAGAGGAGGGGAGGAGGAGGAGGAGAGCAGGGAAGGAAAAGAAAAGAGAGGAGAACAGAGGAGGTGGAGGACACGTTTGTACCCTTATATAAAAAGGTGAATATCATTTCATTTCTTATTATGAGATTTTCTCGACTTTAACTCCCTTTTTCTCATGTTTGTCTTTCAGAGAGAGGAGAGGAGGAGGAGGAGGAGGACAGCAGGGAAGGAAAAGAGAGGAGACCAGAGGAGGTGGAGGACACGTTTGTACCCTTATATAAAACGGTGAGTATCATTTAATTTCTGATAATGAGATTTTCTCAACTTTAACTCCCTTTTTCTGATATTTTTCTTTCAGAGAGAGGAGAGGAGGAGGAGGAGGAGAGGAGGGAAGGAAAAGAGAGGAGACCAGAGGAGGTGGAGGACACGTTTGTACCCTTAAATAAAACGGTGAGTATCATTTTATTTCTGATTATGAGATTTTCTCGACTTTAACTCCCTGTTTCTCATGTTTGTCTTTCAGAGATAAGAGAGGAGGAGGAAAGGAGGAGGAGGAGGTCAGGAAAGGAAAGGAAATGAGAGGAGAACAGAGGAGGTGGAGGACACGTTTGTACCCTTATATAAAAAGGTGAGTATCATTTCATTTCTGATTATGAGATTTTCTCGACTTTAACTCCCTTTTTCTCATGTTTGTCTTTCAGAGGAGGAGGAGGAGGAGGAGGAGGAGGAGGAGAGCAGGAAGGAAAGAGAGAGAGACCAGAGGAGGTGGAGGACACGTTTGTACCCTTATATAAAAAGGTGAGTATCATTTCATTTCTGATTATGAGATTTTCTCGACTTTAACTCCCTTTTTCTGATATTTTTCTTTCAGAGAGAGGAGGAGGAGGAGGAGGGGAGGAGGGAGGAGGGAAAAAAGAGAGGAAACCAGAAGAGGTGGAGACACGTTTGACCCTTAAATAAAACGGTGAGTATCATTTTATTTCTGATTATGAGATTTTTCGACTTTAACTCCCTGTTTCTCATGTTTTCTTTCAGAGATAAGAGAGGAGGAGGAAAGGAGGAGGAAGGATCAGGAAAGGAAAGGAAAGGAAATGAGGAGGAGAGAGGGAGGGAGGACACGTTTGTACCCTTATATAAAACGGTGAGTATCATTTAATTTCTGATAATGAGATTTTCTCAACTTTAACTCCCTTTTTCTGATATTTTTCTTTCAGAGAGAGGAGAGGAGGAGGAGGAGGAGAGGAGGAGGGAGGAGGAGGAGAGCAGGGAAGGAAAAGAAAAGAGAGGAGAACAGAGGAGGTGGAGGACACGTTTGTACCCTTATATAAAAAGGTGAGTATCATTTCATTTCTGATTATGAGATTTTCTCGACTTTAACTCCCTTTTTCTCATGTTTGTCTTTCAGAGAGAGGAGAGGAGGAGGAGGAGGAGAGCAGGGAAGGAAAAGAGAGGAGACCAGAGGAGGTGGAGGACACGTTTGTACCCTTATATAAAAAGGTGAGTATCATTTCATTTCTTATTATGAGATTTTCTCGACTTTAACTCCCTTTTTCTCATGTTTGTCTTTCAGAGATAAGAGAGGAGGAGGAAAGGAGGAGAGGAGGAGGAGGAGAGGAGGAAAGGAGGAGGAGGAGGTCAGGAAAGGAAAGGAAATGAGAGGAGAACAGAGGAGGTGGAGGACACGTTTGTACCCTTATATAAAAAGGTGAGTATCATTTAATTTCTTATTATGAGATTTTCTCGACTTTAACTCCCTTTTTCTCATGTTTGTCTTTCAGAGAGAGGAGAGGAGGAGGAGGAGGAGAGCAGGGAAGGAAAAGAGAGGAGACCAGAGGAGGTGGAGGACACGTTTGTACCCTTATATAAAAAGGTGAGTATCATTTCATTTCTGATTATGAGATTTTCTCGACTTTAACTCCCTTTTTCTCATGTTTGTCTTTCAGAGAGAGGAGAGGAGGAGGAGGAGGAGAGCAGGGAAGGAAAAGAGAGGAGACCAGAGGAGGTGGAGGACACGTTTGTACCCTTATATAAAAAGGTGAGTATCATTTCATTTCTGATTATGAGATTTTCTCGACTTTAACTCCCTTTTTCTCATGTTTGTCTTTCAGAGAGAGGAGAGGAGGAGGAGGAGGAGGAGGAGGACAGCAGGGAAGGAAAAGAGAGGAGACCAGAGGAGGTGGAGGACACCTTTGTACCCTTATATAAAACGGTGAGTATCATTTAATTTCTGATAATGAGATTTTCTCAACTTTAACTCCCTTTTTCTGATATTTTTCTTTCAGAGAGAGGTTTGGTTTTCAAAATCTCTTTATTGCACTATTTCAGGGATGCACCTCGCCGCAAACAATGCGAAATACAAACCATTGCAAACCAGTAACCAAGCAATGAACAGATATTAAAAAGAGATGAACAGCTCCCCGTCACCCCCCACCGAGCACAGCACCTCCCCAACAGCCCACGTATGAGTAAAGGCCTGCACATTGTCCATCATTGTATAATAGGTGTGTTCCACCCTCAGTCTGGCCTTCACCAGTCCTGCCAGAACAGGCACCGGCTCCACACACCCAGTCTCCTGGACCCGGTTTCTACGTGTCAGCCAGATGGCCAACTTAGCAGCACTGGACAAAAAGTTTAGCAGGAGATGCACGGCCTTCTTCTGAACGGTGTACTTAGGACCGAAAATAAATAAACAAAAAGAAAACTCCTCCCCAAAACCCTCAAACCAGTTTTTTAAAAGCTGAAACAAGGCTGACAGACGAGGACATTCAACAAACAAATGTTCCAATGTCTCAGCTTGGGAACAAAAAACACATCCCTCCCCTAGCTCCGGATCAAGGTGCGCTCTGTACCTGTTTGTAGCTATCGCCCCATGTACAACCCTCCACTGGAGGTCAGCTGTCCGCTTCTCAACGGGCACCTTGTACAGGCAACGCCAACTGCCTTTCGGGGAAGAGTCTGGACCAAAGAACTCAGTCCACCTCGACTCCTTTACTCCTTCAAGGGAGACAAAATTTAGCAACTTTACGAGAAGTTGATACATTTCTGTCTTTCCTGCATCCTGAAACTTAGCGAGGCGAGGAACTTTAAACGAAAGCAGCTGACTTCCTCCTTCCTGCCAGTCCCCCACAGCTGGCACGATGGACAACGCAGGGAAGCTGTAGTTGCTGTCCTCGATCCACTGGTCGCACAAGGTGGCATCCCCAACAAAAGCCCTCAGGAACCTTGGCAGGGCGGCACGAACCTCTCCCACCACTCTGGCTACCAGCCTGAGAGAGGCGATTTTGCAGTGGCCTCTTATGTCATTCACAGACGATGTTCTCATCAGATGGCCCACCTTCGTATAACCAGCCTCCCTCAGACTGTTTCGCAGGCTGGTCGACTCCAGTACATGTGTCCTTAGGCGGTTATTGAAAAACAGCGGTTCCTCAAATACCCACATTCCTGGAGTTTCATCCAAGGAACTTGCAGTCTTTACCACCTGCCAAGCCTGCAGGACTGAGGAGTAAAAGGGTGCCAGTCCGGAAAGGTCCACCTCACTGAGCTGTAAAAGGAAAAGCTGTTTGTCATATCCCAGCCTGCCAGCTCGCCTTAGCAGGAGCTTGGCTGTGTCCAGCCAGCCTGGACCACAGGCATAAAGAAGTTTTTTTGCCGTTTGCAGTCTAAAAGCAGCAACCTTCGCCTGGATATTCACAAGTCCCTGTCCACCTTCAGCTACAGGCAAGTAAAGGACTGCTGCCCGGACCCAATGCCGTCCCGACCAGAAAAAGTTCACAATATCCCTTTGGATGTCCTCGATCAGTCCTCTAGGTGGCGTCAATGCAAAAAGTCTGTGCCAAAGGGTTGAGGCAACCAAGTTATTGGTGACCAGAACTCTTCCTCTATAAGACAGCTGGGGTAGCAACCATTTCCACTTAGTTAACCGAGCGCACACCTTTTCCTTCACTCCCTCCCAGTTCCTTGCTTGAAAGCCCTCAGTCCCCAAAAACACCCCCAGAACTTTCAAGCCCTCCGTTCCCCACTCAAGCCCAACGGGCAGAGCAGGCACTACGTTATCCCGCCATTCTCCAACCAGCAAGGCTTCACTTTTTGCCCAGTTTACTCTTGCAGAAGAGGCCCTCTCATACAATGAAAGGGTTTCCTGCAAGCACTGAACATCCTCTTGGCTAGAGACAAAAATGTTAACATCATCGGCATATGCAGATACAATAAACGAGCGATCAAGGTTAACAGCCCCCGACAGTGATAGACCCCTGAGCCGACCCCTCAGACTGCACAGTAAGGGCTCAATGGCCAGGCTATATAGTTGTCCTGACAGGGGACAACCCTGTCGTATTCCCCTCTGCACAGAGATTGGCCGACTCAGCCCAGCTCCCATTTTCACCATACATTGTGCACCACTATACAACAAACTGACCCAAGACAAAAACCCTTCACCAATACCAAATGCCCTGAGTGCAGAAAACAAATAAGAGTGATCCACCCTGTCAAACGCTTTCTCTTGATCCAAGGAGACTATCCCAGCATCCACATTGTGCAATTTACATATATCGATAACATCCCGCATAAAAAAGACATTGTCCATAATTGATCTTTCGGGTACGCAGTAAGTCTGTTCCGGCTGCACAATAAGCTCTATTATGTTATTGAGCCTGTTGGCCAAAGCTCTGGAAAGCACCTTGTAGTCCATACAAAGGAGAGCAACTGGCCTCCAGTTTTTTAACAGGGCCAGGTCTCCTTTTTTGGGTAAAAGTGAGAGCACGGCTCGTTGACAGGACACCGGGAGAGATCCTGTTCTAAAACACTCTGAAAACACTGCATGCAGATCAGACCCCACAATATTCCAGAAGCGCCGGAAGAAGTCTGAAGATAGACCGTCGATTCCTGGCGCCTTCCCTGATGCCATCTGGTTTATGGCAGTTGTGAGCTCCTCCAGTGACAGCTCACGATCCAAGATGGATTTCTCCCCCGGGCTCAGCTGCAGAAGACCTCCCAGAAGCTCCTCGCGACACTCCAAACTGCAGTTCTCCGCAGCAAAGAGGTCGGTGTAGAAACCAACCGCATGACTTCTCATCTCGTCTGGGCTGGTAGTTGTTCTCCCTCCCGGAAGCTTGAGACAGGCCATCTGTTTCCTCTGTGCAGTCGATCTCTCCAAGTTGAAAAAGAAGGAGGTTGGAGCATCCATATCTCTCAGTTGGAGGAAGCGGGATCTGACCAAGGCTCCCTTCACCCTTTCCTGCAGGAAGGAGCTTAACTCCAGCCTCTTCTCTTGCAGTTGTTGGACCACAACTGCATCAGGGGTTCTCTGAAGGCCCTGCTCCATACCGCGAATGCTGGCTTCGAGTGCCTCCACTGCAGCTTTAACTCTTGTGGTGGAACAAGATGTGTATTGCTGACAAAACAACCTTATTTGAGTTTTGCCAACATCCCACCACTGTCTCAAAGAGTTAAAATTGTTTTTCCTTAGCCTCCACTGCTGCCAAAACATATTAAAGCTCTGGCAAAATTGTTTGTCCTGGAGAAGTTTATCATTAAAAGACCAGAGGGACTTCACTTTTTCAACTGGTGTAATGATTACTGTAATAAGAACCAGATGGTGATCAGTGAAACCAACTGGGATTATATTACTGTGGATTAATCTGGAGTTCATGCTATGTGAAATGTAGATTCTATCCAGTCTTGCTGCACTTACTCTACTGTTATTGCATCTAATCCAAGTGTATTGTCTAGAAAGTGGATGTTTGATTCTCCATGTGTCCAGCAGATCTAAGTGCGTGATGACAGATTGTAGACTTCTAGAAGAGTGTGGGTGTGGCTCCTCACTTGTCCTGTCCATTGTGAAATCCAGTGTGCAGTTAAAATCCCCACCAAAGATTATTTGGTCCTGGCTGTTATTCCTCATTTCATTGTCCAACTGGTTAAAAAGAGTTACTCTCTGTGCTCCCTGATTAGGGGCATAGACGTTAATAAAGCAGAACACGGAGCCCTCAATTTTAGCTCTGAGGATCAGAAGCCGACCCTTCACCACTTCAGTGGAAGCTAAAACTGTTACATTAGCTGCAGATTTAAAAAGAACAGCTACTCCAGCACTAGTATTAGAGCCGTGGCTGAGAGCAAAAGGACCCTTCCACCATAAGCCCCAGTCAACTTCGTCGGCAGGGGTGGTATGCGTTTCCTGCAAAAATAAAACGTCCAAGTTCTTCTGAAGTGCCACTTCAGATATCAATGCTCTTTTCTGTCTGTCTCTTCCACCATTGATATTTAAGGACCCTATGTTAAGGCTCTTCATGGTAAAGTCAGAGAGTAAAGACAGACAGCATAAGATGAAAGAACAGTAAGAAAAAGAAACCACCTTGGTGTGCATGATCGTGATGACTACTTACTATTCCTCAAAGTTCTACTTTTTTTTCCTTTCCTCAGAAGTGTGATGTGCTTTTTAAGCCGGAAACGTTTCTTCTCGTCTAGCTGGTCGAAACCAACCAGCTTATTTATTATACCAACAGAGCGAATGAATTTATCAGTATCAGGAAAGAAATCAGATACCTTCACAGACTTTTTAAAAGTTTCGTCAAGGAACTGTTTTATTTCCCCCAGCGAGTACAGGTCTGTGAGCTTCTGACTTCCCATAACTGATGACGTTTCCGACTCAGAGTCAAAATCCAAGTCATCTCCCTCACATGGAGGCCTACTGGACTCTCCCTGCTCTACAATAGTGTTTCCATCCTCAACGACAGGTGTCTGTGCACCAGTGACTGCTGGCTGAGAGCTACTCAGCTGTTCTGTAGACACAGAAGCCTGTTGGCACTCCGGCTGGCTCTGTTTCTGCCTGTGTGAAACATTTTTCCCTGCGCAAACCTCCGCATCTACCGCCGTCGATGAACTACCAGCAGCGGTCCCGACAACGGCCGCGGCAACGCGAGCGTGGTCCGCCGGCGCCGCCGCGGCAACGCGAGCGTGGTCCGCCGGCGCCGCCCCGGCAACGCGAGCGGGGCCCGCCGCGCCGGCGCCGCCGGCCGCGTCGGCGGAGCACGCCGCCCCCGTTGCGTTCGAGGTCTCAGCGGACTCGGCGGCACCCGCCGCTGCCCGCTGCTTGTGCGGACAGTTAAAACGTTTGTGTCCAACATCTCCACATTCAAAACACTTCATCTGTCCTGAACTCGCGTACACCATATACGAGCCATCCCCGTGTTTCACTCTGAATGACAGCTCCAGGGTTTGAGTGGGCGAGTCCAGGAACATGAACACCTGTCTCCGCAGAGACTGAACATGCTTCAGTTTGGCATCTTTACATCCCAAACTGACAGTTTTTTAAACCGCTTGCAAATTTTCCGAACTTCCGCAGCTCATTTTCTAAGGGTTCGTTCGGTATAAACGGTGGGACTCCGGATACGGTAATCCGCGTCGAAGGTACTGACAGCGGGGAAACCTGCACAAACAAGTCCCTGATAAAAACGCCACTTTCCACAAGCTGGTGGACACGTGGCTCGTCCTTGAGGAACAAAACCACAGCTTTGTTCATCCTAGATGCATAGAGCAGATTATCGTGTCCTACCTGTTCCCCTGCAGCTAGCAGAACCTCCTCCACACTTACGGTGCTATCCGGCGGGACAATACGCACTCCCTGCCGGATCGACGGCGGAGGCGTCTCGGAGGACGCCATTCCTCCAGAGAACACCCCCTACAGCCGCTGATAAAGTCAGGACACACTCGGAAAAACTTAATAAAGACTTACCTGATCATGCACAAAGGGACAGGAAAAATTATACAGCCAAAATCCAAACGGGAAGAGACAGAAAAACCATTCAAAACTCCGTGCTACTCGCGCCTCTGCCACCACCACTCACGCTCACCGGAAACGGAAAGAGAGGAGAGGAGAGGAGGTGGAGGACACGTTTGTACCCTTAAATAAAAAGGTGAGTATCATTTTATTTCTGATTATGAGATTTTCTCGACTTTAACTCCCTGTTTCTCATGTTTGTCTTTCAGAGATAAGAGAGGAGGAGGAAAGGAGGAGGAGGAGGTCAGGAAAGGAAAGGAAATGAGAGGAGAGCAGAGGAGGTGGAGGACACGTTTGTACCCTTATATAAAAGGTGAGTTTCATTTTATTTCTGATTATGAGATTTTCTCGACTTTAACAACCTTTTTCTTATATCTGTCTTTCAGAGAGAGGAGAGGAGGAGGAGTAGGAGAGCAGGGAAGGAAAAGAGAGGAGACCAGAGGAGGTGGAGGACACGTTTGTATCCTTATATAAAAAGGTGAGTATCATTTCATTTCTTATTATGAGATTTTCTCGACTTTAACTCCCTTTTTCTCATGTTTGTCTTTCAGAGATAAGAGAGGAGGAGGAAAGGAGGAGAGGAGGAGGAGGAGAGCAGGGAAGGAAAAGAGAGGAGACCAGAGGAGGTGGAGGACACGTTTGTACCCTTATATAAAAAGGTGAGTATCATTTCATTTCTTATTATGAGATTTTCTCGACTTTAACTCCCTTTTTCTCATGTTTGTCTTTCAGAGATAAGAGAGGAGGAGGAAAGGAGGAGAGGAGGAGGAGAGCAGGGAAGGAAAAGAGAGGAGACCAGAGGAGGTGGAGGACACGTTTGTACCCTTATATAAAACGGTGAGTATCATTTCATTTCTGATAATGAGATTTTTTCTCGACTTTAACTCCCTTTTTCTGATATTTGTCTTTCAGAGAGAGGAGAGGAGGAGGAGTAGGAGAGCAGGGAAGGAAAAGAGAGGAGACCAGAGGAGGTGGAGGACACGTTTGTACCCTTATATAAAAAGGTGAGTATCATTTCCTTTCTGATTATAAGATTTTCTCGACTTTAACTCCCTTTTTTTTTTATATTTGTCTTTCAGAGAGAGGAGAGGAGGAGGAGGAGGAGAGGAGAGGAGGGGAGGTGGAGGACACGTTTGTACCCTTAAACGGTGAGTATCATTTTATTTCTGATTATGAGATTTTCTCAACTTTAACTCCCTGTTTCTCATGTTTGTCTTTCAGAGATAAGAGAGGAGGAGGAAAGGAGGAGGAGGAGGTCAGGAAAGGAAAGGAAATGAGAGGAGAGCAGAGGAGGTGGAGGAAACGTTTGTACCCTTATATAAAAAGGTGAGTTTCATTTTATTTCTGATTATGAGATTTTCTCGACTTTAACTCCCTTTTTCTGATATTTGTCTTTCAGAGAGAGGAGAGGAGGAGGAGGAGGAGGGGAGGAAAGGAGAGGAGGAAAGGAGAGGAGACCAGAGGAGGTGGAGGACACGTTTGTACCCTTATATGAAACGGTGAGTATCATTTAATTTCTGATAATGAGATTTTCTCGACTTTAACTCCCTTTTTCTGATATTTGTCTTTCAGAGAGAGGAGAGGAGGAGGAGAGGAGGGGAGGAGGAGGAGGCGGAGAGCAGGGAAGGAAAAGAAAAGAGAGGAGAACAGAGGAGGTGGAGGACACGTTTGTACCCTTATATAAAAAGGTGAGTTTCATTTTATTTCTGATTATGAGATTTTCTCGACTTTATCAACCTTTTTTCTTATATCTGTCTTTCAGAGAGAGGAGAGGAGGAGGAGGAGGAGGAGGGGAGGAAAGGAGAGGAGGAAAGGAGAGGAGACCAGAGGAGGTGGAGGACACGTTCGTACCCTTATATAAAACGGTGAGTATCATTTCATTTCTGATAATGAGATTTTCTCGACTTTAACTCCCTTTTTCTTATGTTTGTCTTTCAGAGAGAGGAGAGGAGGAGGAGAGCAGGGAAGGAAAGGAGAGGAGACCAGAGGAGGTGGAGGACACGTTTGTACCCTTATATAAAACGGTGAGTATCATTTAATTTCTGATAATGAGATTTTCTCGACTTTAACTCCCTTTTTCTGATATTTGTCTTTCAGAGATAAGAGAGGAGGAGGAAAGGAGGAGGAGGAGGTCAGGAAAGGAAAGGAAATGAGAGGACAGCAGAGGAGGTGGAGGAAACGTTTGTATCCTTATATAAAACGGTGAGTATCATTTTATTGGCGATTATGAGATTTTCTCGACTGTAACTCCCTTTTTCTGATATTTGTCTTTCAGAGAGAGGAGAGTAGGAGGAGAGGAGGAGGAGGAGGAGGAGAGCAGGGAAGGAAAAGAGAGGAGACCAGAGGAGGTGGAGGACACGTTTGTACCCTTATATAAAAGGTGAGTTTCATTTTATTTCTGATTATGAGATTTTCTCGACTTTAACAACCTTTTTCTTATATCTGTCTTTCAGAGAGAGGAGAGGAGGAGGAGTAGGAGAGCAGGGAAGGAAAAGAGAGGAGACCAGAGGAGGTGGAGGACACGTTTGTATCCTTATATAAAAAGGTGAGTATCATTTCATTTCTTATTATGAGATTTTCTCGACTTTAACTCCCTTTTTCTCATGTTTGTCTTTCAGAGATAAGAGAGGAGGAGGAAAGGAGGAGAGGAGGAGGAGGAGAGCAGGGAAGGAAAAGAGAGGAGACCAGAGGAGGTGGAGGACACGTTTGTACCCTTATATAAAAAGGTGAGTATCATTTCATTTCTTATTATGAGATTTTCTCGACTTTAACTCCCTTTTTCTCATGTTTGTCTTTCAGAGATAAGAGAGGAGGAGGAAAGGAGGAGAGGAGGAGGAGGAGGAGAGCAGGGAAGGAAAAGAGAGGAGACCAGAGGAGGTGGAGGACACGTTTGTACCCTTATATTAAAAAGGTGAGTATCATTTCATTTCTGATAATGAGATTTTCTCGACTTTAACTCCCTTTTTCTGATATGTCTTTCAGAGAGAGGAGAGGAGGAGGAGGAGGAGGAGAGCAGGGAAGGAAAAGAAAAGAGAGGAGAACATAGGAGGTGGATAACACGTTTGTACCCTTATATAAAAAGGTGAGTATCATTTCATTTCTGATGAGATTTTTTCTCGACTTTAACTCCCTTTTTCTGATATTTGTCTTTCAGAGAGAGGAGAGGAGGAGGTTTGGTTTTCAAAATCTCTTTATTGCACTATTTCAGGGATGCACCTCGCCGCAAACAATGCGAAATACAAACCATTGCAAACCAGTAACCAAGCAATGAACAGATATTAAAAATAGATGAACAGCTCCCCGTAACCCCCCACCGAGCACAGCACCTCCCCAACAGCCCACGTATGAGTAAAGGCCTGCACATTGTCCATCATTGTATAATAGGTGTGTTCCACCCTCAGTCTGGCCTTCACCAGTCCTGCCAGAACAGGCACCGGCTCCACACACCCAGTCTCCTGGACCCGGTTTCTACGTGTCAGCCAGATGGCCAACTTAGCAGCACTGGACAAAAAGTTTAGCAGGAGATGCACGGCCTTCTTCTGAACGGTGTACTTAGGACCGAAAATAAATAAACAAAAAGAAAACTCCTCCCCAAAACCCTCAAACCAGTTTTTTAAAAGCTGAAACAAGGCTGACAGACGAGGACATTCAACAAACAAATGTTCCAATGTCTCAGCTTGGGAACAAAAAACACATCCCTCCCCTAGCTCCGGATCAAGGTGCGCTCTGTACCTGTTTGTAGCTATCGCCCCATGTACAACCCTCCACTGGAGGTCAGCTGTCCGCTTCTCAACGGGCACCTTGTACAGGCAACGCCAACTGCCTTTCGGGGAAGAGTCTGGACCAAAGAACTCAGTCCACCTCGACTCCTTTACTCCTTCAAGGGAGACAAAATTTAGCAACTTTACGAGAAGTTGATACATTTCTGTCTTTCCTGCATCCTGAAACTTAGCGAGGCGAGGAACTTTAAACGAAAGCAGCTGACTTCCTCCTTCCTGCCAGTCCCCCACAGCTGGCACGATGGACAACGCAGGGAAGCTGTAGTTGCTGTCCTCGATCCACTGGTCGCACAAGGTGGCATCCCCAACAAAAGCCCTCAGGAACCTTGGCAGGGCGGCACGAACCTCTCCCACCACTCTGGCTACCAGCCTGAGAGAGGCGATTTTGCAGTGGCCTCTTATGTCATTCACAGACGATGTTCTCATCAGATGGCCCACCTTCGTATAACCAGCCTCCCTCAGACTGTTTCGCAGGCTGGTCGACTCCAGTACATGTGTCCTTAGGCGGTTATTGAAAAACAGCGGTTCCTCAAATACCCACATTCCTGGAGTTTCGTCCAAGGAACTTGCAGTCTTTACCACCTGCCAAGCCTGCAGGACTGAGGAGTAAAGGGTGCCAGTCCGGAAAGGTCCACCTCACTGAGCTGTAAAAGGAAAAGCTGTTTGTCATATCCCAGCCTGCCAGCTCGCCTTAGCAGGAGCTTGGCTGTGTCCAGCCAGCCTGGACCACAGGCATAAAGAAGTTTTTTTGCCGTTTGCAGTCTAAAAGCAGCAACCTTCGCCTGGATATTCACAAGTCCCTGTCCACCTTCAGCTACAGGCAAGTAAAGGACTGCTGCCCGGACCCAATGCCGTCCCGACCAGAAAAAGTTCACAATATCCCTTTGGATGTCCTCGATCAGTCCTCTAGGTGGCGTCAATGCAAAAAGTCTGTGCCAAAGGGTTGAGGCAACCAAGTTATTGGTGACCAGAACTCTTCCTCTATAAGACAGCTGGGGTAGCAACCATTTCCACTTAGTTAACCGAGCGCACACCTTTTCCTTCACTCCCTCCCAGTTCCTTGCTTGAAAGCCCTCAGTCCCCAAAAACACCCCCAGAACTTTCAAGCCCTCCGTTCCCCACTCAAGCCCACCGGGCAGAGCAGGCACTACGTTATCCCGCCATTCTCCAACCAGCAAGGCTTCACTTTTTGCCCAGTTTACTCTTGCAGAAGAGGCCCTCTCATACAATGAAAGGGTTTCCTGCAAGCACTGAACATCCTCTTGGCTAGAGACAAAAATGTTAACATCATCGGCATATGCAGATACAATAAACGAGCGATCAAGGTTAACAGCCCCCGACAGTGATAGACCCCTGAGCCGACCCCTCAGACTGCACAGTAAGGGCTCAATGGCCAGGCTATATAGTTGTCCTGACAGGGGACAACCCTGTCGTATTCCCCTCTGCACAGAGATTGGCCGACTCAGCCCAGCTCCCATTTTCACCATACATTGTGCACCACTATACAACAAACTGACCCAAGACAAAAACCCTTCACCAATACCAAATGCCCTGGGTGCAGAAAACAAATAAGAGTGATCCACCCTGTCAAACGCTTTCTCCTGATCCAAGGAGACTATCCCAGCATCCACATTGTGCAATTTACATATATCGATAACATCCCGCATAAAAAAGACATTGTCCATAATTGATCTTTCGGGTACGCAGTAAGTCTGTTCCGGCTGCACAATAAGCTCTATTATGTTATTGAGCCTGTTGGCCAAAGCTCTGGAAAGCACCTTGTAGTCCATACAAAGGAGAGCAACTGGCCTCCAGTTTTTTAACAGGGCCAGGTCTCCTTTTTTGGGTAAAAGTGAGAGCACGGCTCGTTGACAGGACACCGGGAGAGATCCTGTTCTAAAACACTCTAAAACACTGCATGCAGATCAGACCCCACAATATTCCAGAAGCACCGGAAGAAGTCTGAAGATAGACCGTCGATTCCTGGCGCCTTCCCTGATGCCATCTGGTTCATGGCAGTTGTGAGCTCCTCCAGTGACAGCTCACGATCCAAGATGGATTTCTCCCCCGGGCTCAGCTGCAGAAGACCTCCCAGAAGCTCCTCGCGACACTCCAAACTGCAGTTCTCCGCAGCAAAGAGGTCGGTGTAGAAACCAACCGCATGACTTCTCATCTCGTCTGGGCTGGTAGTTGTTCTCCCTCCCGGAAGCTTGAGACAGGCCATCTGTTTCCTCTGTGCAGTCGATCTCTCCAAGTTGAAAAAGAAGGAGGTTGGAGCATCCATATCTCTCAGTTGGAGGAAGCGGGATCTGACCAAGGCTCCCTTCACCCTTTCCTGCAGGAAGGAGCTTAACTCCAGCCTCTTCTCTTGCAGTTGTTGGACCACAACTGCATCAGGGGTTCTCTGAAGGCCCTGCTCCATACCGTGAATGCTGGCTTCGAGTGCCTCCACTGCAGCTTTAACTCTTGTGGTGGAACAAGATGTGTATTGCTGACAAAACAACCTTATTTGAGTTTTGCCAACATCCCACCACTGTCTCAAAGAGTTAAAATTGTTTGTCCTTAGCCTCCACTGCTGCCAAAACATATTAAAGCTCTGGCAAAATTGTTTGTCCTGGAGAAGTTTATCATTAAAAGACCAGAGGGACTTCACTTTTTCAACTGGTGTAATGATTACTGTAATAAGAACCAGATGGTGATCAGTGAAACCAACTGGGATTATATTACTGTGGATTAATCTGGAGTTCATGCTATGTGAAATGTAGATTCTATCCAGTCTTGCTGCACTTACTCTATTGTTATTGCATCTAATAAGATTGTAAAGTGTGTATGTTGAACCTGTGTCCTTGGCCAGACTAGGGTGTCGATGTGGGAATGTGACCCTTGGTTTCGTCCTCCAATGAATCCTCAGAGAAATCAAAAGAAGGTGACACAGAAAGGAGGCCCATGCCGAGCCCAGCCGAGCGGGACCAAGGACCTAGGACCTCCCAGGACAAAGGGACTAATGTAAAGGGCATGAGCTAAACCTCATAGGGTCCAAAGGCCAGGAGTTATATGTGGTTAGTCGAGGGGGTGCATTAAAAGGAGAGGAGAGGAGGAGGAGGAGGATTAGATAATGTCGGGGAGGGAGAGGAGGGGAACCCCTCATATAAAAGGAAAAATTTAATACCATAATGGGAAATATATTCTTAAATTTTAACCTTATTGTAATTTAATTAAAAGTTTAAGAAGAAAAAAGAGAGGAGAGAGGAGGGAGGAAAGGAGGAAAGAGAGGAGACAGGGTTAAAAAGGTACTTAATTAAACTGGTCTATTAACTTTTGATATTTTATTTTAAAAAAGGAAAAGAAGAGGAGAGGAGGAGGAGGAGGAAGGAGGGGAGGAGAAGGAGAGAGGGGAGGAAGAAAGAAAAAAAAGGGAGACATTTACTTATATGAATTTGTAACCCTTTTCTTTTTTTATATTTCTTAAGGGAGGGAAAGAGGAGAAGAGGAGGGGGAGGGGAAAAGGAGGAGGACAGCAAGGGAAAAAGGGGGAAAAGGAGGTGAACTTTTCCTTATATAAAAATTTCGATTATTTCCTTTTCTATTTTGTTTTCAAAGGGAGAAGGGGAAGGAGAGGGGAGGAGAGGAAGGAAAGAGAGGAAGAGGAGGGAGGAAGGACCAAAAAGGTGGAAACAAGAGTTTCAACTTAACTTTGTATTTTTCTTAAGAAAAGGAGAGAAAAAAAATTTGATTAAATGGAATTTTTCGAAGAGAAAAAGGGGCAGTTTCTTTAGGAAAAGAGAGGGGGGAAGGTAAAGGGGATTTAAGGAAGAGGATTTGGAAACCGTTTCCTGTTGTTTCAGAATGAAGGAGAAAAGGAGAAATGAAAGAAAGGAAATGAGAGGAGAGAGAGGAGGTGGAGGAACGGGAAAAAAAGGGAAAAGGTAACTTATTTAAGGATTTTCAATTTAATCCTTTTTCTCATTTTCTTTCAAGAGAGTAGAGGAGGAAGGGAGGAAGAGGGGAGGAGGAGAGAGGAAAGGGAGAGGAGGAAAAGGGAGGTAGGACCGTTTTACCCTTTATTAAAGTGATATCATTTATTTTTAATTTCTCGACTTTAATCCTTTTATTTTTGGAAGAGGAGGAGGAAAGGAGGAGAGGAGGAAAGGAGGAGAGGAGGAAGGAGGAAAGGAGGAGGCAGGGAGGGGGGGACAGTTTGTACCCTTAATTTTAAAAGGTATAATTTAATTTCTATATGAGATTTTCCTTTAACTCCCTTTTTCTAATTTTTTTAAAGAAGGAGAGGAGGAGGAGGAGGAGGAGGAGAGGGAAGGGGAAAAGAGAGGAGAACAGAGGAGGGGAGGACAGGTCCCTTATAAAAGGGATTATTTTTTCTTATTAAGGATTTTTCCTTTAACTCCTTTTTCTCATTTTTTCTTTGAGAGAGAGAGGGGGAGAGGAGGAGGAAGAGGGGAAAAGAGAGGAGACCAGAGGAGGTGGAGGACCGTTTGTACCCTTAATAAAACGGTGAGTATCATTTATTTCTGATTAAGGTTTTTCAACTTTAACTCCCTTTTTAATTTTTTCTTTAAGGAAAGAGGAGAGGAGAGGAGGAGGAGGAGGAGGAGGAGGGAAGGAAAAGAAGGAGAAAGAGGAGGGGGGAACGTTTGTCCCTTAAAAAAGGTGATATCATTTTATTTCTGATTTGAATTTTCTCCTTTAACTCCCTTTTTTATGTTTGTTTAAGAAGGGGAGGAGGAGGAGGAGGAGGAGGAAGAGGGAAGAAAGAGAGGAGAACAAGGGGTGGAGGACAGTTTGTACCCTTATATAAAAAGGTGAGTATCATTTCATTTCTGATTATGAGATTTTCTCACTTTAACTCCCTTTTTCTTATTTTTCTTTAAAGGGAGAGGAGGAGGAGGAGAGGAGGAGGAGGAAGGAAAGAGAGGAAAGAAAGAGGGAGGAACGACCTAAAAAAGGTGGTACATTTATTTATATGAGATTTTACTTTAATCCTTTTCTTTTTTTTTCAATTTAAGAGAGAGGGGAAGGAGGGAAGGAGGAGGAGGAGGGAAGAAAAAGGAAAGAAAGGAAAAAGGAGGGAAATTTTATTATTATAAAATGATATTTTTTATGATTTAATTTCTCCCTTTTCTATTTTTTTTCAGAGGGAAGGAAGAGAGGAGGAGGAGGAGGAGGAAGGAGGAGGAGGGAAGGAAAGAGAGGAGGAACAAGGAGTGGAGGAACTGTTTTATAAAAGGTAGTATCTTTCATTTCTTTATGAATTTTCTCCTTTAACTCCTTTTTCTGATATTTTTTAGAGAGAGGAGGAGGAGGAGAGAGGGAGGGGAAAGAGGGAAGGAAAAGAAAAGAGGAGAAGAGGAAGTAGGAACGTTGTAATAAAGGTGATTATATTTTTTTATTTTTTTCTGATTTTCTTTTTTCTTTTGTTTCGAGAGAGGAGGGAAAGGAGGAGGAGGAGGAAGAGAGAGGAGGGAGGAGGAGGAATAAAAAAAGGGAGGTACAACATTCATTGAGTTTCCCTTTAAAACTTTAATCCCTTTTTTCTTTTTCTTTAAGATAAAGGGGAAAGGGAGGAGGAGAGGAGAGGAGGAGAGGAGGGAGGGGAGGCAGGAAGGAAAGGAAAAGAGAGGAGAACAGAGAGGTGGAGGAACGTTTGTACCCTTATATAAAAAGGTGGATATCATTTAATTTTTATTTGGAATTTTCTCGACTTTAACTCCCTTTTTCTTATGTTTGTCTTTCAGAGAGAGGAGAGGAGGAGGAAAGGAGGAGGAGGAGGAGGGGAGGAAAAGAGAGGAGACCAGAGGAGGTGGAGGACACGTTTGTACCCTTATATAAAAAGGTGAGTATCATTTCATTTCTGATTATGAGATTTTTTTCGTCTTTAACTCCCTTTTTCTTATATTTGTCTTCCAGAGAGAGGAGAGGAGGAGGAGAGCAGGGAAGGAAAGGAGAGGAGAGGAGGGGGAGGAGGAGGAGGAGAGGAGGGGAGGGGAGGGGAGGACACTATACATACAATTGAATTGAATTGATTTTGTGATTAATAAAAATATCGGTTTACATGGTTTTCTAAACTGCATCTCCCCATTTCTTCAATTTTTCTTTTAGAGAGAGGAGGAATTAATTTCAATTTCATTACAATTCTATTTTTACATTGTTTAATTTTTTTGTTACGGTTTCCCATATTTGAGATATCTTTACTGTTACCAACGTTATATTAGTTTTGCTTTGCCTCTTGTTACATTAACCTCTTTGCTGTTGTAATATTGCACATTTCTTACAGTGGGACTAATGAAATATCTTATGTCATTTTGAGACAGACTGGTATGAATTCTTTTTTTTTCAATGTCTTTTAATGACTATATTATATATTTTTTCTTTTATAAAGTAAGTTGATGTGAAATGTCAGTATTTTGCAAGAAAGTCAAACTATAATGTAAAACATTAGATAACATCAAAAGTAAAACGTACATTAGATGACTTTATGTTGGCAAAGGTTATAAAAAAAAGTAATAGCATACTATGTTGGAAATCATATAAGTCATACTTTTATAAGCCATACTTGGTTTAACAAAATGTTATAGTGAGGTTGATAAAGCTCATAGCACAGCCTCAGACAATTTCAGCTATATCAATATTGCCTGCCGAATGGCTTCTGTTCACACCCTAACATTTTCCTGATCTTTTTAATCCTTAAATCTGTTATTTCCAAAATAAAAAAAACAGAACATTGCACTAGGGTTTCAGGATCTCTCCAGCTTTATTAAAATAAGGGACTTCTTTTTGTCAAAAGGTAGAAACAACATTGGCATGGACAACAAAATATAAAAATAGAACAGCTCAAATTCTCACTACCCAGTTCACACATTCACACGTTGAGATCAAAGGGATAAATTAGTAAAAATAAAAGTCATTAGAAATCAGAAGATGTCAATCAAACACAGTGTAATCCCTCCGTAAAAGAAAGGCTACTGGAAAGAAAAGAACAATTTCATGGACAATTTAAACATTGTTAATAATTACATTGACATTCTTTAACACAGTGCTTACTTTCTGACAATTTCTGCTCTTTGAGTGTTTCTGAATATTTAAATGGGGAAAACCTGACTTTGAGAAGTATATAAATCTGATGATCTAGTGACAAGTCCTAAATGACTTCCCTTGTAGTATACACAAGGATGAGAAGGGGAATGACACACAAAAAAGGAAATGGAAGGAGGCTTCAGTTTAGAACAGATAATTCATTGAGAGACTTGACAGTAAACAGTGAAAAGACCGGCTTTAGAAGAGGATCACTTTGACCATGCAGCAGGGCAGTGTAACATCTTTGGTTAAATATGTCAGAAAGTGACAAGGCATTTATTTTAGTTGCAGACAGTATGGCTTCTAAATGGTAAAACAGTGCAGCTATTGGACGGTGAGGGAGCGAAGAAGATGTCCGACTCTTTACTCCAGAGGATTATGAGGAGCGTGCGCGTCCGCCAGCAGGTCTGGTCTGAGGCACTCAATGGGGCAATGAATATTCTGGAGGAAGAGTTGAATAGGTAAACTCACATGCCTTGGTACAAACAACGCTATCAAGATATTTAATCCCACTCTTTATTTGTTTTCCAAGTGAGGTGATTGCCAGCCATTTCAAATAATTTATTGTAACGTATGTCATAAAAAGACACCATAAATGTCATAGTAAAGTATGCTATAAATGTGCTTCAAAAAGGTCATAGCATAGTATGCCATAATAAAATGTGTCAGCGTATAGTATGCCTGATAAAAATATCTTTAAAAAAGTCATAGAATAGTATGCCATGAAATCTAGTTTAAAATGTCACAAAAGTCATAAAATAGAAAATTAATTTTCAAATTATTAAAATGATGTCATAATATAGTGTACCATGAAAGTTTCTGAAAAAAAATCATAATTAACTAAGCCATAAAAATATCACAAAAAAAGTCATAGTAGCCATAAATATGACATTTGAACGGTAACAAAAAAATCATACTATATTATGTCAACGTTCATAAAAATGTTTCATTGTATAGTATGCCATACAAATGTGTCATAGTACAGAATGCCAAAAAGGTCACAAAAAATAGCATATCATAAAAAGTCATAGTATAGCATGTGGTATGAAATGTCATACAAAGTCATAGTGGAGTATGTCATGAAAAAGTCATAATATGGTTGCATAAAAATATAATACAGTATGCCATAAAAGCATATTGTAGTAAAGTATGCCACAAAAAGTTTAGTATATCATACAATATCGCAGTATAGTATGCCATAAAATATATAAAAAATGTAATGTAGTATGTCTTGAAAATCTTCGTAAAATATCAAATTACAATATGTTATAAAATGTCACAAAATAGTACTACGAAGTGTTATAAACAGATATGACATGAAAATGTCAATGTCAATTATTTTATATCAATTCCACTCACGCGTAGTGTGTTTCCGTATCTCACAGGCTGGAGCAGACTGGCATCAACATCACCACCTGGTCTGCGGCAATTCTCACATCGCCAGCCCTGATGAGACCCAACATACACATGAGAACATGCTTCATTTAACTCACAGAGGGACCACAAGCTAAACACAAGTCAATGTATGTATCACTGAACATCGGCCCCAAAGTCAAGGAGGCTGATGTATCGTACCTGCTGTCCTCCAGAGCAGGTGCAGGTGCAGATGGCACCCAGGTACTCCTTCTGCCACTGATTTCCCACCTGGTACGTTTTGCCATCATCGTAGCACACGGAATCATCTGCGTGGAAGTACATGCACGTATAAATTTGCGTCCAACTCCGTCACACCCATTTGAGGCAGTAGTAAAATATTTCTAAGGATCTTAAAAAGGCCTTACGTGGTTCACACTTGAATTCTCCTTTGCCATTTCCCAAACAAGTGCAGCTCATCAAGTGACCATTTTCTGCACGGCGGTCCCACTTCTCCCCAATGCGATAGTTGTTGCCGTTGTCATGGCACCACTCTGATGGACAAAATAATAGAGAAACCAAGTAAAGTATACTCTAATTCTAACTAAGCTCATGTACCTCAAGGAAAAAATATCCAGATAACTCACTCGATGAATCGCATCTGAAGTGGCCACTCCCCAGCCCCAGGCACGTGCACCAGAGCTTGAAGCCTGTCTCAGACATTCGCTCCCATTCACCACCAACATCATGGTAGGTTGCAGTGAACGCATCATAACATGAGTCCTTAGTGGAAGGCACTCCGTCTGTGACTGATGGAAAATGCGTGGGGAAAAATATGAAAAAACAATGTATGTAAGCCCATAGTTACTTAGAGATTGATTAACTGCTGCTATTTTTTAAGTGAAATTATTTTGGGCCATGATGGTTATATTTAATTGCTTATTAATAATGTTGCTTATTACTAATTATGTTTCTCATCAGTATCCACCTAAGACGAGAAACTTAAATGCAAAAAAAACTTGTGGTAATTGTAGTTCTATCTCACACAGGCTTCGCCCTCACTAGACTCCATGGGTAATACTCTCCGCCAATCATGCTCATGTGTTCGGCAACTGAACTTTGCATAACTATAGCTGGCCAATCAGGACGTGCCTACTCGAAACCACGTACTACTGGAACTAATTCCTCTCACTGTTCGACATTCCTTTCTCTTCAACGAGCAGCATTTAACTCGTGACTGCTTTCTCCATGGAGAGCGTTGTGTCCTGGCCTTATCGCTACGACAGATCTCCAGCACAGACCATGCAGAGAGCCTTCAGTGGTAGTGAAGTGGTAGCATCTGCAGCGGGGTGCAACAGGGACCACACCCAGTGGTCCCAGTGGTCCCTTTAGACTGCTGCCCCCAAACCTGGGTTGTCAGCCTACGCTTGGAATATCAGGAAACAAAAACAATGCTAAGCTACCATTCCCCCCTCGGTAGAAAATTATCTATGCTATACGGGAGACCCACCATTGCTTGCTACAGAGCAAAGTGTTGAGGGTTGCAGCAATGGTGCCAGGAGAGGAGGTTAGATACCCTGTCATGTGCAGTGGATCCTTTTCTCTACTGTTTGGTGGAAAGAGGGCTGTATATCCTACTATTAAAGTGTATGCAGACACTTCTTCCAGCCATGGCAGTGTTGGCCAGAGACCAGTCTTCAACTATTCTCTCATGAAGCGGTTCTTGCAGGGTAACAGGAGGCCGATGTTGCGTGCCTCTGCCCTGCTGAGGGAACTGCCATTGGTACTCGAGTCTTTGGTGAAGGATCCTTATGAGACGCACCGAACAGTTGTTGTTTTGTTTCGGGGATGTGTCGGCCGGTAAAGCCCGGGAAGGATGCTGTGTTGTGGACACGGTTTTGTGTCAGCAATCCTGATTGGCCGGCTACGTTCATGCAAAGTTCAGTAGACAAACGCGTGAACTTGGTTACAGGTGGATATTACCCACAGAGCCAGTAGAGGGTCTGCCTGTGCTGACAGAACTCGGGTTTCAGTGCCATAATCTTCTCTCAAGGGAATCTTTCATGGAGGTTCCTTTGCATACAAACACAACTGCAACTAATAAAATATTATTATTCAACTTTTGAAAGGGGTTAAAGAGAAATAGAAGCCTATGACGGATTTTCTCTGCCGCTGAGGTGAAACAAAGGCCCAAAATGAATCATCAATTTTGACTTAGTTCAGCCCTCATTTGGACACAGCAGTTGCTGTAGGATGTTTACTTTTGTTTCCAGCAGTGACGACCTGCTCCAGTATCTTGTGTTTGAGTGCCCCCATTATAGCCTCCACGATCACATTGTAGTTCGCTCCAGGGGAGAGTCCTATCAGGGTAGCAGTGGTGGCTGTGCCTGGTAGGCGGACCTGGACAGGTAGAAAGAGACGAGGTTTGTCCATATGAAATCAGAGATTTAATCTAGTATACTCATTATGTGCTGGACCAGAACCCATGGCCTTTGTCTCTTACCTGGAACATCTTCTCCTCTAAGTTTGTGAGGGGATGGCAGGACACCATGTAGGCGTTGCTCTGCTTGTAAGGCTTCCAGGAGATGTGAGGTCTGAGTTTGGGCCTCTTGTGGCACTCCCGTGTCGTTACCAAACACCGAGCTGAATGGCTCGTTCAGCTTCAGGATGGGCTGTCTGCGGCCCTCTGCATCAGGAACGGGCACAAAGACTAGGGGCTCACGAACTTGCCCATAGGGAAACTGTGGGTTTCCATTGTTTCCATTATATCTGTTGTGGTCTCCGTTGTTGTTGTACTCTGTGTACTCCAATTGACCACTATTCCCATCCTGGCCACTGGTGCCCACTACCTGGACTGTGTTGTCAGTGTCAGGCACATCCAGCCTGTCACCAACACCTCCGGGGCGCTGGGGCAGAGGCAGGGGAAGCAAGGACTCTGGTTCTGGGCGGGAGAGAAGAGGTTAGTTAAGCAAGCAGGTTAGAGGGGGGAGGTGTAAATGCAGAGCTGCAGTAACATATCACAGCCAACAGGAGGCAACGGATATGGAGCATTGCTGGGCTAAGTGTGTGATAATTTAGTATTACGAAACACTTAAGATATTTTGAATGGCATCTTTGGAGGCATTCAAAATAAAAAGGATCATTATTGTTTTAGAAAAACCAACGCTAATTGACTGAAACTAAAGCTGCCATTCAAACCCAAACATTTGATAAGATGTTTACCCATAAATAATTTGCATTTTGTCACTTTATTCCATTCAAATGCATCACCTTTACCGTCACATTTGTAACTGTACAGAGCAGAAGTATTAAAGTACTCACGAGTCCTGATTTTGCCCACCAGAGGTGTGCTCCTCTGTGTGTTCTGGATGGCAATGATCTTGATGATGTACTCTGTGGCTGGTCTCAGGCCTGAAGAGAGGAGTAATTGTGATATAGTGGATTGAGAACAAGGTCTGATTTGTGATTACATGTAAAAGAATGATATAACAGTGGAGCCCGTGTGAAGCTTTTTAGACATTTAAAAGTTAATTTGTTCATCAAATACAAATACAAATAAGCAAACAAATGTGTTATTTTAGTGACAAATATGTGCTCTACAATATCACCAGTGACAATATTGTTTGTAAAGATAATGGACTGGTTGACCAGCACATACCAGATATGGTGGCGTAGTCTTGGCCGGAGTGGGGTCGTGGGGTGAGCTCTCTTGGTGTTCCTCCTGATACTTCGTAGGTGACGTAGTATCCTGTGACGTGTGTGGCAGGTGGCTGCCAGGTGAAGGAGATGGAAGTAGGGGTCAAAGATGTGACCTGGAAGCTGGTGGGAGCCTGGACCACTGGTTCATCTATCAAATAGAAAAGTATCATGTTAGATCATCTGATCGCTTGTTGTGTTTGTGTGTACACTGTCACACTGTTACAGTTGATACAGTTAGTTTCTATTTGGGTTGTGTATTTGCATGTTACTGCATGTACATTATGCATTGCATGTAATGAAATAGTAAAAACAGCAGCAGCTACACCCAGATCAACATTTTTAGATATGCAAAAATCAGATTTTTTGGAAGAGAGATCAGACACTGATTTGCATAGTTACCTGTTTGAATGGTGAGAGTGAATGGGACACTCTTTGTTTTGCCTTTCATGGAATAAAGGTTGACAGAGTATGTGGTGCCTGGCTGCAGACCTAAGGGAGAGAGAAAACAGTGAAATGATACATCCCAAAACATGCTGTTTATCTGTAAACCATTCCCATGCTTTTAAAGGTCTGTTTAACACGAAGGTGTGGCCCTACCCGTGAAAGTGAATGTGCTTGTTCCTGCTGGGACGATCCTGCTGATGGTGGGGTGCACGCCATTGAGGGGCGTGGCATCGATGAGGACATTAGTGATGGCGTCCTCCTTGGCGCGCCAAGTCAGTGTGAAAGAAGTATCCTTCTTATCAGAGATGCGCACGCGCCGTGGAGGACTTACCTCTGCATTAAGGAGGAAAGAACACACATATAAAGGAGCAGTGGACAATAATTGGGGATGAGTGAACATTTATGACGCAGCCAGTTACCTTCCAGTGTGGAAGTCTCTCCCTCCAGCGGTCTGCTGGTGACAGAGTTCTTCAGAGCGTAGACATGTATCTGGTATGTGGTTGCCACCTGCAATACAAGACTCACTGTATATTTTTGCTCACTGACTGACTATGAATTCAATCAATACAAATATAAGAACTCTTGTTACCATGAGCCCTGGTACGACCACACGTGTGGTGTCCGGAGCAAGGTTCATCTCTTTGGCAGGGCCATTGATGTTCTTGGGGTTGATGACCACGCGGTAGCCCGTCAGGCGCGCATTGGGGGCGCGCCACGACACAGTGAAGGTGGAGGATCCGACGTCTGAGATCAGCAGGTTGGTTGGAGCGGGGATCACTGAGACAGCAAGAACACATTTAGATTTGAAGTCAGGGGACATATAGATAAGGTCCTGAATGTGTCGATGTTTTCTATGTGTTCCTACCTGTGGCCTGGGTTCCCACCAATGGCGTGCTGAGCGTGCGGCCATGGAGGGCTATGACTTTAACAGTGTACTCTGTCCCGGGTCGAAGGTTTCTCAACACCACGGTATCCTGGTCACCTCTGGGTGCTGGACGCAGCTCCCTCTCACTCTCCTCTGAGCTGGAGTACAGGACGCGGTATGATGTCACAGTGCCATCTGGACTGTCCCAAGTGATGCGCATGGAGGTGGAGGTGATGTCAGAAAAGGCCAGGTCTTTGGGACGGTCCATAGCTGCAGGAGAGGAGGAGGATTGAAATTAATTTCAGCTTGTATACTTCTAAGGCTATAAATAAGATCTTGAAGCAACACAAGGGATTTATTTCTCTGGTAGTGATGTCATAGCTTGAACATTGCTTCTACTAGCAGGACTCTGAAGCAGAGTAACTCGCATCACTTGTGCCAAAACAATCCCTTTTTTTTTTTTGGATCACTTTGAGTTGAGTCAAACTAACCTGTGACAGCATTCTCCACCACGGGGGAAGAGGGTTCACCATCATTGCCCAGGGCATAGACACTCACAACATACTCAACAGTGGGCATCAGACCTGTGAAAGTCATCTGAGTCTGATCTGTAACAGAAGAGCAGAAAAGTAGCCAATGAGAAGAGGGCACTTTTTGGAAAAAATATCAAATGATATACTGTATATATAAAATGACAGCCTTGTTATGACGGTGGTTTCCTTTTTTCCTGTCTTACCAGGGGCCACCACCTCGGAGTAGGAGGGACCCAGGCCGTTCTTGGGGACACTGGTGATTCTGTAGCCTCTGATTGGTCCCTGAGCAGGAGACCATCGCACTGTCAAGGCGTTGTCACTCACATCGGTCAGTTTCATTTCAGTGGGGGACTCGGTATCTTAAAGAGACAGACACATAACGAGCTTTAGGCTTACTTAAACCCCTCAACATTTTATTCTGAGATGAATTTTTTTTCACGTTGCTGTACCAGTCTTGTATTTGATGAAAACCGGGGTGTTGGAGGCAGGGCTGTCCCCTCTTCCGGTAACAGCATAGACTGTGATGGTGTATACAGTACCGGGCTTAAGACCAGTGAGGGTGGCTTTAGTCTGAGTGCCTGGGATATTGAACTCTTGAGGAGCCTCGCCATCTAGAAGAAAGGTGAAGAAGGGTTTAGTGTTACATTCTAAATATTGTTGAGGTTTAGAGGAATCTATGACTCAGAACACATCTACAGACTTGTGCCTGCATAGGTGATCCTGTAGTTCTTCACTGTGACAGAGGGGGCGTCCCAGCGAATGGAGATGCTGGAGGGGGTGGATGATGTTACCTCCAGGTCAGTGGGAGCATCGGAGACTTGGGAGGATTAGAAGAGGAGAGGCAATTAAAACATAACATTCAAAATGTCTTTAAAAACAAAGACAGCCAAGATTCGCCCTGTGCCTCAAAGGAGAAAAGGAGAAGTGGTACTGGAAACCAGTATCGCAACTCACTGGTGGCCTGTGTGCCAGTCAGAGGCTGACTCTCCCGGTCGTTGTTGACAGCATACACATATACCAGATACTCCGTCTCCGGGGTCAGTCCAGTCAGAGTGAAGTGGTTCCTGCTTGGGGGCAATCTCTCGTCTTTTTCCCGCCCGCCGCTCGTCTTCTGAAAGCGAACGCGGTAGCCGGTGATGGCGGCGGTCGGAGCCAACCAGTGAACGGTGAAGGAGTTGGTGTGAATGTCGGAGAAGTCCAAGCCAGTGGGGGAGTCCAGAGCTGCAGGAAAAATGGCTTGTTGACTTGAACTGTTTTTGTAACTGGTGTCATAATCCTGTAGTTTCAAAAACCTTATGGAACCATTTCATAATATTTTTAATAGACTAACAACGTCAAATATCTACATATATAGGCCTACTTTGAAATAACTCAGGAATACAATAAGTTCGCTATTGTGGCCTATGTTGCTCTGAAAAAAATGGAGCATGCTAATTGTTAAATGTATTTCCTTTATTTTCTTCGGCTCAAAAGCAGAACAGTAGTGTCACCAATCTTAGCAGTCGCATATTGCATATTCAACAAGGTGGTTTGATGATTTTGATGAGTAATGCTTCTGTCATCTGTTTGGATATGCGTGAAAATGTTTGAAACTACTGTCATACTCACTTGTCCTCTGGGTCCCTGTGGCTGGTTCACTTACTCGTTCACCGTACACACACACGACACTGATCTGGTACTCAGTGTTGGGCAGCAGGTCTAGAAGGAAATGGAGCGTACAGTTAGAAAGATGGAGCATTGCAAAGAACACAACTCATGTCGGACATTAAATCTGTCAGAGCCTTTTAAACGTCGTCTTACTCTCCAGCACAAAGGTGTTGGTGTTTCCGCCAACATTAACCTCCTTGATGTCATCGTCCGTGGCTACAGGGTGGTAACGGATGACAAAGCGAGAAATGTCGCTTGGTGTGGCGATGTGGGGGACTGTCCATGTCACCCTAATGTGGTCGGGACCCACGCCTCGGAACTGCAGGTTTGTGGGAGCTGGAATGGCTGCAAGAACGAGGGGTTGAAGGTTATCGCTAACACAGGAAAAACAAAGAGATGAACTGAATAAGAGCAGATTTACAATGACGGAAATATCATTAACATGATGCATTTATGAAATGTGCTTGAGATAATCACGTGTGTGAATAAGAGGGCTGTTAATGTGCCTTTATCAATTCTCTCAAATAAACAAACCCAAGCCCTTCCCACAGATGGAGTGAAAGAGTTTTACCACCAGCTTGTGTTTGCTTTGTGTGTGTGGTCGGCTTGCTTTCCCCCTCCTCTGTAACAGTGAAGATACTGATGTCATAGTCCACGCCCGGCTCCAAACCAGGAATTGTGTAATAACCAGCAGACGCTTCCACCATATCTTGAAAAATTGGCAAGCTCTCGCCTGACGCTACTACCGTTATCCGGTAACCAGTAATGGTAGTGTATTTGGGAGGGATCCAGCGCAGGCCGATGGTGGTGTCAGTTATGTCGACAAAGTCAATGTGACTTGGTGTGGGGATGTCTGAAAGGGTTAAGCCAGTTGCAAAGCGCAAGCAAAGAGAGACAGAAAGACCCAAATAGTCATAATAATTACATGAGATTAATTTCATTCCAATAAAGCAGTCAGAGTGTAACAGTTGCCATGCTAGATTACTTAAATTACAAATGACAAATTACTTTAGTCTATAAACATTCACAATTTACTTAATCAAAGCAGTGATTAATAATACTGTTCATGGCATGCTCAAAGATTCTCATAATTCACAAACTAATTAATTATCATGACTTTCATGCATGGTACCAATGGTCATGTTAGTAGCAGGTTATGATTAGTTATAATTAAAGCTGCATTAAATTATGTCTTTCTACAAAGGGGTTGTTCATAGTTACAACCAATGAGAATGTAGAGCCCAACCCTGCAGCTCCATGGACCTTTTTGGCCTTTTTAAGATCGTTTTGTTTGTGTTTGTGGAGAATATAACAAAGATAAAAGATCTTGAATATTTACATTTAGGTCATTTGTATTGAGTATTAAATGTATTGAATCAAATTCTTCAATTCACGAGATGAGTGTTCTTCAGCTAACCCCTTAGCCATAACTTTTAAAGGTGATATTGAGCTGTGTGTCTCTCTGGTCATTCCGAAGTTGTTCTGCCCCCTAGTGGCCAAAGATCCATCCATGCAGATCAATGAATGCATTCAAACTTCTTCTAGTTTTGTTTAGAAACTGTGCCAATTTCAAAAGGAATGTTTTTCGTAAGGAAAATGTTTCAGCATGAGGAGGAACACATTATAAGGAGGAAATAATTATGTATTACTGTAATGAAAGGAAGTGAAATATTGGAGTTGGCTTCAGTTTAACAACCCAGCCTTTCATGGAAAATTCATCTCTTCACTTTTTCCCCTCTCAGAAGGACAGATGGTATCCAGAGTTATGTGTTTGATGCCCATTAACATGTGTGAATGCTTTCCTAGTGGCTCCTACCTGGTGTGACAATTGTGGACACGGGCACACTTTCCAAATGGCCTTTGGTAGTGAAGACACTGATGTTGTACTCCGCCCCCAGATTCAGGCTCTCTAGCGTGCATGACGTTTGATCAGCTCGGACAACCTCTTCCAGGTTGTTTCCTCGCTGGCCATTGGTCGGCGTGCTCGTCACTCTGTAGCCTGTGATGCCTGCAGGCGATGAGGGGAACATGACAAATATGGAGGTTGAACTTTAATGCCAAGAGGTTCTTGCAATGTATGAGTCAAAAGGAAATACCAGGAAGAGACATTTATCCTAGTGAAAAAAAAAAAAAAAACATTTGATGGTCAAGGTCTAGACGCAGTGCGTGGGGAGCACAGTCAATATTTACCTGGTGTTTTGGAAGCGACCCAGTGGACACTGAGATCTCCTGTGACTGAGTTCGACTCTACTCTGAGGTCAGTGGGAGGGGACAGGGCTGCAAGGAAAGGACAGCAGATCATGGCAAAAGCATGAAAAACTTGCTTCGATGCAGCAGTAGCTTGTTGAACAAACTCACAACAGCAACGTAGGCCCACAGCAGCGTTAAATCTGTCTGGTGGTCAACTATACAACCTATTTTATAGTGTATTTGTTCTTAGTTAAAGTGAATTGGAAACACACATGTGACAACATTGCGGGTGATGGGATTTCCGCGGTTGCGTCCATTGTAGATGGGCTGAATGCTGTAGGTGTACTGAGTTCCAGGAATCAGACCGGGAATATAAATACGTCCAGAGTCAGAAGTATCTTCTCTGGGAGACTCGCCTTCCTGGCTGGGGAGCACAGACAGCTGGGGAGAAGGAGGCAGGTGTGCAAAGATCAGAAGAAATCCCATAGAATACACTTAAAAAAATACCACCTACTAAAGTTGATGTCGTCACTAGGAGTAACAGTGAATTGACCCGTTGATATTGATTAGAGCAGCCTTAAAATTCGTTTTTAACAGCTGTTGCTCCAGATGATGAGTTGATTTTCTTTTTTTCTCAGTTGCAGTTGTCTACCTTGTAGCTGAACCTGCGGACAGGCATCCAGGTGACGATGATAGAGGTATCGGTGACCTCAGTGCTGAAGGCAGGAGCATTTCCCATCTGGGGAGCTGGGAGGCAAACAGAAGAATTCATTTAAATTCATTGGAACAATTTAGTCTAACCCCAAGCAGATGTTGAGTTTCTCTTAATACTGACAGGTGCTAAAATGTGTAGTGATGCCGTCGCTGAGGTCATTGTTCAGCTCAGAGTGCAGGGTGGCAGTGTACTGGGTGTCGGGACGCAAATTCTTCAGTGGGTACTGGGTGACCCTGCCAGGGATCCTCTTCTCGATGGGGCTGGAGCCCTCGATGCTCAGGAAGAGACGGTAGCCACTGATGATGGCGCGGGGAGCCTCCCAGGTGACCACTGCACTGTCGTGGGTGATATCAGTGAAATGCACATCGGTGGGCGTATCAGGTTCTGGAGGGGAAAGAAAATATAACACATCACATTTTATATGGTATTGTAATCTAACTGAGTCTTACTCTGGCTCCTTTTCCCATGGCGATACTTACTGGTAAACTTTTCTCCCACAAGGGGCTTGCTCTCCACTCCACCATTGATGGCGTAGATGTAGAAGCGGTAGCGCGTGCCCGGCTGCAAGTGGGTGATATCAGCATATGCGTTGGACGAGATGGGAAACTGCATGACCCTCGTCTCAGTGCCGTCGGGACCGATGGGGGTGAAGTGCACCCTGTAAGCGGTCACCTCACTGGGTGGACCGGTCCAGGTGATGGTGATCTTGTTATCTGAGACCTCATAAAACGTCAGGTCTGTGGGTGCCTGGATCTCATCTGTGGACAGGAAGTGCAAGGTTTAATTGACATAGGACAGTCAGAATCAATCTTGAAACTACCCTTTGGAGTAGCTTTGCAATCATGTGTAAAAATGCAATAAAAGGCTTTAACAATGTACAGATCTCAACAATAAAGGTTCAGATATAACATAAAATATGTGCAATAATACATCATTTAAAATCATTCTTTTATCATGGCATGTGGTTTTGTTTTTTGAGCATAATGAAACCGTGAATTGTGTCGTGCCAGGCACAAGCCAGAAATGTTTATCCAATTTAAGATATACTGTGGCTGAATGGAGCGTGTGTGCCTCTGAGTTGGTGGGGGCTGTGCACGCAGGATTGCTTTAGTATTTTAACTACTCCTGAAGAGGTGTCTGTTTCTGAGCCCACAATGAATGAAATGGAGGTCATTCAGGGGCCACGACACACTAAAATGGAGATAAGGAGTTAGTACCATGGTAAAGCTGTGGCTGTAACAGCATATTTTGACAACTCAATGTTATGACAAATTCGGTCTTTCCTAAACACTGCAGAGCTCTTCCTAAAGCTGCCTGGCCCTATAAGGAATATTTTGCTGGAAGTATAAACCTAATCTTAACAGCTTTCCCTGACCGCCAAAAGACAGAATGATATAAAAACTAATAATTAACCACATAGAAGCATATACTGTGAATGTTTTAATGAAAGTTATGACGCCGCTTTCAGCCTTTTCATTAACTTAAAGATTGCATCTGTTAAGAAATGTGCACCTGGTTGACGGGATCCTGCAGTGTTGACCTGCACAAAAACAGGCTCACTCTCCTGGTCCTCCTCCACGGAGTAGATGCTGATGTTGTAAAGGAGACCAGGGAGAAGGTCAGCTAGGGTCACTGAGGTCTGTGTGTCTGGCAGGTTCAGCTCAGTGCTGCTGCCTTCTACTGACGGTGTGTACACCACACGATAACCTGGTAGGCACAAACATACAGTTACACGCAGCCTGTATCAAATGGATCTCTATATCAAGCAACTAAATGACTAGAACCATGTTCCTTACCGGTAATCGGAGCCTGAGGCCTGGACCAGCTGATTTGGATGGAGGACTCTCCCACCTTATCGATTTTGTGCTGAGCAGGGGTGTCAGGAGCTGGGGAGACAAAAAGAAGGGAAATCCGTCATATGTTATGTTGAAATGCACTGAATTAACATAATCTCGGGTTTATTGTCATGACAAAAAGGAGAGGGATTCTCCCACCTGTAGTCTGGGAGGTTGTCAGAATGAGGTTTGGCTCTCCCTGATTTGGCAGCTCGTAGACGTTGACGTTGTATCTGCGTCCTGGCAGGAGGTCAGCGATGTTGACGGAGGTGGCTGTGCGAGGAACATCTGGAGAAGCCGACACAAAGTTAGTTCATACACATACCAGTATATCTGTTTTATATATTTATTATTTTGTATCTAAGTATGATTTTATACCACAAATTAGAATCAATAAAGTTTATCCATTCATCCATGTGTCGTAGCTATGTCTTCAATATTTCTGGTAGGGCTGCTCAATGGCAATATTGGATTTTTTTTTCCAGACAGAGACATTTTCCACGGTATGGAGGCGTAAATGTGGTTTTAGTGATGCTCAAAGGATCTCACCCAGGACTTTGGGCTTGGCCCCATCCTCACTGAGCTCGTACTCCACCCTGAAGCCAGAGATGGTAGAAGAGGCTGATGTCCAGGACACAACAAAGCTGTTTGAGGTGATTTCGGTCACCGACTCAGAAGTGTCCACCAACGCCGGAAGTTGGGACGTCTCTCCCTCCGATGTTTCCACTTGAGAGATAAAGGGACATAATGTTCCTGTGAAAAATGCTGTTATACGTGAGGCATTAAGAGAATGTTACTGCTCAAGCCGACTCACAGGAACCGTGGTTAGTGGTGAAATCGAAGCGTGTGACCTCGCGGCGTCCGTAATTCAGAATGCTGATCAGCTGACCCTCGTAGGTGATGCCTGGACGCAGCCCACTGATGGTGTAGGAGTGGAGGTGGCCGGGGACGGTGACCTCCCTCCAGGGCCCTCTCAAATTTTTCTACCAAAAACATAAAACGGTAATGGGTTAAATGTTTTTATGACAGAAAGCACACATCGAAGAGCCAGCAATCATCTGCTGATGAAGATCATGTAATATGATTGAAAGCCCCAGAAGAGCTACTAAATTTCCCCCTTCTCAACTGGATAATCCCATTTCTGAACTCTTGTTGCGAAACATACATTTGTATAGAGGTAGTTGTATAAATATATGGGAAAATGTGAGAATAAACTGATATGGTTAATTAATTCAGAAAATTAAGAATCTATATGGTTGCCTGTATGTTTTGGACTGGTCTCTGGCTCGGATCTGTTTACTGCCACATCCTGCTTAAGGAGTATTTACACTGGCTTCGCACTCTGTCGGAAAACTACAAAACTTTCTCAGCAGGAGGGAGAGGTGAGGGCTGAGTGACTTTTCTGTGCACAAATACACAAACCCCTTCAGAGGAAATCCGACTTCAATTAAGCTTCATAAATATTTCAACCAGACTGTCAGTCCCTGATGTCTTCAAAGAGAAAAAGTTGTTACTTTCATTGGAATCTGTGTGTTTGTATATGCAGACAGTAAAGGGGAGTTCATGTACCCTCTAATCACCTTGTTTGTCTTCAAAACTTCAGTCAACATTACCAAAAGCACTGGACTGTTTGCTCACCTTTGCTAATGCTACAGGTCAGCAAATTTAAAACTTTTTTTTTTTTTTTAAAGTTACTCACAATTCTCCATTTGAGGATGTACTGGGTGATCTGAACTGATGAAGGGGGGTTCCACTGAATGGGGTGGGAGTCTGGTTGTTTTCCTGCCTCTGTGATGATCACCTGGACCGGTCTGTGGCCGTCTGAGGAGTTAGAGCAGCGGGTACAGGAAGGCAGAGAGACAGCGAGAGCAGGAGAGGACAGAAAAGAGCTGCTATGAGCGATGAGAAAAAGACATATAATGTAACAGTGTTACCTGTAGAGAGTGTGGGTGAAAATTGGCTACTTTCTTTTGTGTGGCTCTGTCAGACGGATTCATCCTTTTGGGACAAAACCAAACCACCAGACGGTGCTAAACCAGCTCAAACTCCCACTGGCATCTGACAGTCCGACATAACACCGGAGCACTATATTCATCACAGTTCAGCTAACATATAGCTTCACAACCCACCATCGATCATGCTACAGCCATACCTTTTGGTCATTGTTCTATTCAGGTTGCACAAGGCGCTGAAGTACAAAGTACCACATTAAGCAACTTTTACACCAACAAGAGGGTTATTGGAGGAAGTGTGTTTACAGCCACTCCCATTCCCAGCTCAGCATCCTTTTCCCCTCAGCCTGTAGGCACAACAACAACACCATGCGGGGGAGGAAAAGCCTCTCCAACTACAAAGACCAAGGGGAAGACGGAGGTGATGTGATTGGCAAGCACTTCTCCATTTAAAGGACTTCAAAGAACGGAAAAAACACCAACCCCCACTTCCCTCCACTAAACTGACAACAAGTGAACTTTTCAATCAGTGGCGTGTGATGGGAGGTTGGGTTGGGTGAGATAAGGGGTCCAATAATGCCAAAAAAGATTCATGAAAGGACTGTGAGGAACTGGAGAAACACTTCCCACTTAAATCATAGTTACATAATAGATAGATCCTACAGGATAATACCCATTTGACAAAGTTATCACAGTGTTATCAATTGGATCGTCCACAAATAAGGAAATGATGCTGAGGTTGGAAGTTAGTTATTTGCAGCTCCCATTTACATTTACTTATTCTGTCAATACTGAATTATCAACAGAAAACTTCAAAATTCAGAAAACTTTTAAAAACAGTGTTTGTAAGGAAGATCTGAAGAAGTGTCTTTTATTCGATAATTTCTACGGTGACTTATCAACGTTTCTTCTAATAGATATCAAAGGTATAGAGGTAAAAGTCTCATGTCTGTGAGTTAGGACTTTAAACTGATGATGTTTGGGGGATTAGTTTTCCTTACCTTGGTAAGTCTGCTGAGGTTCACATCTCATCTCTCCGATCCCGTTACCATAGCAATAGCAGCGGTATGGGATGCCATGGATGACTTTCTCCCAGTTGTCTCCAATCTGATAGAACACCCTGGATTGAGGTTCCTGACACTGATCTATTGGTAGAAAACAGAAGGAGACAACAGAGATTGGACGAGACAAAGACGGGTAGGGTGGTGATTTTCAGATGAAAAGTGCATGAGCGTTTCAATGCAGCGGCTGAGCTGATGAGCCAGGAACGCACCCAAGGCGTCACACTTCCAACGCCCACGTCCCTGTCCGAAACAGGTGCAGTTCATCATGTAGCCCTCGTTGTGGCGCTTGGAGAATTCCTGGTTTATGTCATAAGACAAGTCATCAACGACACACTGATCTGCACACGTGAAACAGGGAGTAAAGTCACCATTAAACCTTTATGTTTCAGGACCATGTAAACAGTTTTATTTCATATCTAAAGGGGGTTAGCTCTCTGACCTCGCAGCTGTGAGTGAGCAACACAGGTCCACTCTCCGCGGCCGTTGCCGTGGCATGTGCACTCCATCATGTGACCCATGACATCATGGCGTTTGTCCCACTTGTCACCAACACGGTGTATCACGCCATCGTTGGTAGTACATGACTCCTCGTGGACTACATAAAGAAAGAAAATAAATCAAAATAATGCAGTGTGTGCAGGCTGGGAATTCTCCTCGGCCCATTTAGCCCAGTATCACCACTCTACATGACCTAACAGTCATCATACGACAACAATATGAGATCTGTTCCATTTTATATTGGGAATGTACATTGAAAAGTATTGTTCTCTAGAAGGAAAACCTGATTTGATATCGAACAGTCACTGCATGATGTGAAAGTCAAGCAAAGCAGCACACAAACTCTCACCAGCCATGGGGCAGAATCCAAAGCGCTGCTCTGTGTCGTAGTCGTGGGTGGTGCCACACCACCTCATGCCATCACGGCGCCCGTCAGAGGTGCAGTCGGTGTAGTTGCGGCCACTGTAGAGGTAGGGGAAGTGGCACAGGCCGCCATTGGAGTTTCCACCTCGTGTTGCCACAATTGCTGGAATAAAGATGGAGACACTGTATATATCACCAGTATGTCATGCCTTCTTTAGAGTGATGTGATGGTTTTTCCAATATTTGCACCTATATTCAACTTTATAAATATCCAAGAAACCCAGAGAGGGAGCATACATTTGGTGTGAAATGAATTAACAGCAAAACACAAAGGGTACATTAATAAATTGATGTTGAGCCAAATGGCATTAGAGGTTGTACAGACCTTTTAAAGGTAAGACAGGAATCTTAAATAAATTGTTGGTGGATGACCTTGGGAGGCAAAAGCGCTGATGGCCGACATCCATCCAACATATCCACAAGACTAATATAATGGACAAAGCCAGGTTTAAATCCCTTTTCTTCAGACTCACCATTCTTCTCAGTACAGAAAGAGTACTGCTGATCTCTCTCATAGTCTTGGGATGTCGAGCACCAGAGTTGCCCATCTGTGCGTCCATCTGAGGTGCAGGAGTAGTAGGTCTTTCCCATGAAGACAAATGGAAACACACATGGCTGGCCATTAGAATTGCCACCATATGCCAGCTTCCTATTCTCTGCACAGAGAGAAGAGCGAGAACAAGTTAATACAAGGGACAAAGTAACGAGCATCCAATAAAGGTGTGACATGAATCGGATGCTCTTGGGTCCATTTGATGTCACGGAAACCCAATCAGACCCCAGAGACCCCTGCCTTCACTCACCCCACTCCTGACAGCTCACTCCGTTGCCCAGGCAGGTACAGAGCATCTGCTTGCTGCCCTGGCTTCTGAACCAGCGCTGTCCGTCGTAGTAGGTGGCTCCAGAGTCCGTGCGGCACGTCCCCTCGAGGGTGGGCTCGGGCAGCTGCCGAGTCTGGGGTTGCATGGGAGTCAACACGACAGCACCTGAGGCTGTGCCACCAAACAGAGTGAAAGAATGATGAATATCAGATAAGGCCAGATGGACGATTTTGCTATTTTGGAGTTTGTGAGTCTTACTTTGGCCTGCGTTGTGTCTCTCACACTTCAACTCTCCACGGCCATTTCCTAAGCACTGACACTGCAGGATGTGTCCGCTTGTGTCTGTCTTTGTCCATGTGTCTCCGATACGGTAGGCTCTCTTGGTGTCCTGGTCGTTGCAACGGTCTGGTTGGAGAACAACAGTAGTCAGCAGCCGCTGCTGAAGAATGCTAAAGTGTGTGTTCATGTGTTTGTACTCGTCTTACTCCTCGAGCTGCATGTAATGCGTCCATTTCCCTCTCCCAGACAGGTGCAGTCCAGCATCATCCAGCCTTGGTACAGTTTCTCCCAAGTCTCCCCCACGACATACGATGACGCAGCATTGTTGTCGTAGCAACGCTCAGCTGCACAGAAAACACAGGATATATTGCATCTGCAGTTTGTCACACAACACCGTAAGTTCCAATTAGATATCAAACCATCCCAGACATTTCCAGGAGAAATAAACCGAGGGGAAATCAATAGCTGTGGCGTAAGAGGGGCAAAGAGGGGAGGCGTGCTCTCTCGTACCCTGTTCTTCTGGACTGTCAAATATTTACAGTGCTATCAAGCACAGTCATGCTTCTGAGAAATGACCCTGTCCTTAGGATGTGATACCTCACATTTATCTGCATTACAGAGTTCATATGGAACGTGTTGGTGTCCTGGTTTCCCCAGAGGTTTAAATGTATCAGGTGAAAGTACTTACCCACAGGTTTACAGGTCCACTCTCCTTTGCCATTTCCAAGACAGACGCACTCCAGCATGTAGTCAGCATTTTCATGAGGCCTCTGCCAAGTGTCCCCGATTTTATAAGACCTCCCACCTTCATGGCAGCGATCTGTGAAGGACAAAATTGTACAAAGTTGAATCGGTATGACAAATATCCATCATTCAGATTTGATATTCTATCAGTAGCCTGAAATTTGAGTAAAATGCTGAAGTAAAACATCCGGACATAATGCTGTGTGTGCACAAAAAAATGATTGAACTTGAATTGAGGACCACTAACAATTGTACCATGCATAATATTGATTTTTCAACAGGCAGTATATTTCTCCCAACTCACTTGCAATGGTGCAGCTGATCTTCCCACGACCGGAACCAATACAGGTGCAGTCCCACATCATCCCGTCCTTTGGTCTCTCGTAGGTTTCACCGACCCGGTATGTCTGGTCATTGCTCTTATCATAACAGGACTCCTCCACTGAGAGGGAAAACAGAGGAAACATTTAAGAGGTTAAGCGTTTGTTATGTTGTGTTTCTCTTGCAGGGTGAAGGTGTACTGATGACTGACTTCTTTAAAGTAACTCCGATCAGGGTGTTTCAGTCATGGTGCAACACTATTTTTCACTTTAAGGACAGAGATTGAGTCTGAGAAGAAATGCCCTGCTCAGACATTTCTATATGTAACCGGTTGGTATGTCACTGACCTTCAGGTTTAGTTTTACATTTGATGCCTGCTGCTCCATTGCAGGTGCACAACAGTGTGCTACCGAGGTAGGGTTTCTCCCACTGCTCGTAAGCTCTGTATGAGCGACCGTTTTCCTCACAGCCGACTAGAAAACACAATAGGAATACATGTCACATAAAGAGTGTTAATTGGAGGATTTGGTTCATCTCAAAACAACTCAAATAAATGCAAAATACAATCACTAAGTATGAAAAAGGTTACTGTTAAGAACATATTTGACTGTAGGGGAAAGAACATTGTTGGTTGTGGAAGTCCTTGTACCAACCTGGAGTCACCAACGCTGCGTCATGGAGCGGAGGAAGCACTTGATACTGGCCAGTTTGTCTCTTGCTCTTCTTCGGCAAGCCTTGGACAGCGCTGCTTACGCACAGCGCAACCAGCAACCCGGTCAGCGGGCTACCAGTCATTTTATGGAAAGGTAAGGCTCTCAAAGTGAAGTAGAAAAGGGCTGATTAACAAAGCAAGTTTGCAAGTGCAGAAGAAAGTTTAGCTCGGAGAAGTCTAATGTCTGTCCCTTATTATAAGCTCCCCGCTGCCGCGTAGCAGCTGGTGCACCAGACCGAGGAGAGGGGCGCGCACTGGTTTTATACCAGGACGCACCGCTGCAGCCTGTTGGAGGGGAGGGCTTTAACCGGAGCTTAGACGACCCGCCCGAGTGTGAGCAATGCTGACACCCGACACTTCACTTTCAAGACAAGGGGGGAAAAAAACAGTGAATCAGTGAACGAACATCTGAGCAAGTCTGTTCGTTTCAGAGATCAATTCAGATGAGATGGCACCGGGATCCTTGATAAAATATCAGAAAGACAAATCACCATAAAGCAGTACAATAGAGCTGAAAACCCCAATAAAACCCCCAATGTTTTCTTCTTGACTGTCTGTTTTTTTTAAAAGTCGAGTCTCTTATGTCCTTAATTCCGTGTTTTCCAACCAAAAACATTAGCTTCTCTCTTAATTTTGGACAATGTATTTTAAAGCCGGGTATTCACTATTCTGAAGGGAATTAATTATGAGTCATTTAAGTATATGGTATAATTTTTTATTTTGAAGACAAACAAGAATTTTATAAAAATTCCTTGATTATCAAATTAAGATTCAGTTTTTTTAATGAAAAACTGTCACATTCGGGCACCTATTAACTTGCATATCTGCATTCAGATTAAAGAGACATGCATGCATATTTAACACTGATCATATATAAAGGTACAATTGTGAAGGTGCTTCACCTTCACAATAAAAAAGTCATATGTTCATTTTTAAAATGCTATTTTTATTGTGGTCTTATTACCCATTTACATTCTAATGCATAATTCCAGATGTGTAGAATAACATTTTATACACTTTAACCTGCAATTAATCTGCAATTTGTATTTGTTTTTACAACATTATTATTTGAAACCTTGAGATCTCATAGAATTAAAACAAAGTTCTGCAGTAACTGTCTGCACATAGCATGTTTAATGGCTGGTTATGTACCCGCCGAAGGTCTGTGGAGTTGATTTTCGGGAAGTGAATTCCTCTGCCAAGAAATGAAATGTGCAAAAGGCGGGGAAATAATAATAAAAGTGACCACACCATGCTGCCTTGGTCATGTCGGGTGCTGCTGGTTCCGCTAAACTTACTCATAGTTCTGGTCTGGGAGCAGCTACCGTGTGTGAGACTGAAATCATTCCTGTCACAGGGCTCAGAGAGTCGTAACTGAGGGCTGAAAAATAAAACAGATGTTTTTGGGGAAACAGAGGAAGAAAACAGCAAAAGTGCTGTCCTTATTTTCAAAGTGAGTCACACATCTCTCCCGTGGGCAAACAACCTCCACAAACTTTCCACTGAAACAACGCCAAACCGTGGAGCATCAAAACACAAGCTGGTTTCAAGCTGCCGTATCTCACTTTTAAACGTGTAATTACTATTCTCATTTATGTTATACAACCCATTTTCTCTGAATTGTGCACTTATGCAATATCAGGGAGGCACTTGTGTAAAAGTAATGTATAAATATTTGCGCTCAGAGACATTGGGTTCCTACTAGAATGTGTGTATTGGGGTATGACTTAACGTTCTGGGCTGTTTGGTCTCACACTGAGATTTATTAGCTGTCTCTGGAAGCCTCTGGAAAGCTGCCTGGCTTGTATCAAAGTGATTCACCTCTCCTCTTCTTCTTCTCTATCTGTCAGCTTTAGATGTATCCATGTTTCAGCAGAGATTTATCTCCACTCTGGTTGTTATCACTGTGATTTCTTTGTACGAGTGATTTGCATTTGGGAGTGGGGGTTTGGGGGACTGTGGTATGCACTAAATGTCAAGCTGTCAAATAAAGCATTTGTAATTTGAAAAGATAAAGTTTGTCTGGAAATACACGTATTCGTGGCCAGAGTTATATGAGAAGATTGATGAAACATGTCATGTCTGCGCACTAAACATGAAGCTTGCACCAGCAGCTGGTTAGCTTAGCTTAAGGAGACCGGGAGAACAGCTAGCCTCGCTCTGTCCAAAACACAATCCACCTCCGCAGCTCACTCATTAGAAGAATTCTTGCCACATTTAGTATTGCATTCCTATAAGACTCACAAAACTATTAACAAAACAGCTGTTTTGTGTGGAGTCTTCAAGGATTTTCAAATCTAAAAAAACGTTTGTAACCTGTGCCGGGCTTTAACATAAGAGCCTTGGGAACGCTTATTTATAATGTGTGTACATGGGCAGTTTGGAGAGTGAGAGAGCCAGATGGCCACATCTGGATGAACTAATTGGGGGGGATAAAGAAAGAAAGTTGAGAGGGTTTACGTAGCTACTAGTAGAGTGGAGGGTGAGATGAGCAGCAATGGGTCCATGACTGCCTGACACACCCATGCTGCTGGCCTCCAGCTCCCTACTTGGAGTAGTAAAGAACTATGATTTACAGCTTTAAGTTCATATACAAACAATCCATTGCACATTGGAAGGCCTGAAAATGTGCAGTTTTGCAGAAATGCATTTTCCAAGCAGCTAGAAAACGGTTGAGCAACCTGATTTGAGGTTGTCAGCATTGTCGCTGCGCCTCGTCATCTCGAGTCTGAATCAGTATGAATTTTCTGCACAGGATGTGAAGAGCATCTGCCGGTCTGCTGACAACAACTGTGAGCAGACGGGCCGCGAGGAGACGAACACTCTGACGAAGCACTTCCCGAGATTCCACAACAACGTGCTACAATACAGGGTCGTCGTGGGAACCAGATAGGGTGGGGCCGCTTCAAGAGTGACAGCGGGGGTTTGACTGAGACAAGTGAAGGGTACTGATGGTGGTGCTTCATCGACCGAATTACATGTTGAGTCACACGAGACGCTCACACACCCTCGAGATTATTAGTGTCGGGAGTCCAGAGGGATCAGAGGAAATATTTGATCATTTCAACTCCCCTTTTTAATCTACACTGATTTGTCAAATCCAAGTGGCGTTTTAAGTCTCATCAAAGCGTGTCTCAAGTCACAACTTTTCAAAAGCATCTGAAATTGGTCTTTCAGTTTGTACATTTTTACAACCAATGCTGTCTTTTTAACATATCCGAGACCAAGTCCTTTCAGACAACAGGCCCAGTAATTCAAGGTGTGCAGGACATGCAAGTCATCTGGTCACACAGTTGGAACAAGCTATGAACACAAAACTATTATCATCACCATATGAGCAAACAATAGACAACAGATATGAAGCAGCAGTCCAATATACTCTGATTCTGTTTTCTGTCTCCAGAGCTTAATGTCTGGCTCTTAAGCTGCTAAATGCTTTTTTTTTTTTTTTTCTGCCTCCAATCCAGTGCTGGGCGGGAAGTTGGCTTTGAGAGGTTGTTGTTCTTTTGTTGAAAACAGCTGCCGCTTGTGTGCCATAAACAAACAATGGTGAGAGTGAGCCAGAAATGTTCAACTTCAATAAACTGAAAACACTGGCGCTGGCGGTAAAACAATGGAGATGCTAAAAGAAATCCATAAAGCCGAGGGCAGCTGACTTTCAGACACGAGTTGTACTTTGGATGCTCATTCATAGCTTTCAAAGTCACTTCATTCACTTGTGGAATATGACACATCTCCCACCTCTTCCACCACTGGATTCTTGGGTCCATCCTGATGCAAGAACAGCGCTCTGAAAAGCGTCACCATCGTGGAGCTACGACCTTCGCCTCTCCAGACCGCCGTGTGTGCATAGTTTAGTCACAGTTTACACCTTCCCCGGTCAAACATGACAATATGCCAGTTCCAGGACAGCAGTGTTTATTATGTGGAAATCTTTGTTTTCACACTACGCACCGGTAGAAATTACCTTAACATGTGTTTCTACGTTGCTGCAGTGTGTGTTGTGTGTCATAGTGGAAGTTGCTACTAGTGCATACCTTTAACCTGTGCACTCACACACAATCCAATATTTGGCGATACAGAATGAAAAAAAGAAAAGAGAAAAAATACGGAACTTTTCTTGTTGGGTGAATTCCCCTGACTGTTGGTGGTTTTAACGAGGCCAATTGGAAAAATTGAGGAAACAAGTCTGCATCTTGTTTACCCACCAGAGTGAAAAAATAGCCACTTTGTTCGTGTTACAAAATGAGCTTCGCAGACGTGCACAGAATTTGGGACCCATGTGAAAACGTCTGTGCCTTTTCCTGTTGTCGCCTAGACTGAGACTGATTGTCTTACGAAACAGAAGCCAAGATTCATCACATTAATGAATTCACGATCGGTACGCAAGTGGGAAGGTGATGATATTCACACAGACAGGGCACAATTCCAAAAGACTTACAGTAAGCTCCAAAGGCAGCGAGGTGAGAATCACTCTAGCTGACCTTGGTCAGTCTTGTTACTCACACTGTCGGTGCGTGTCTCCGCCCTCGCAACAATCTGCCTCGCCATCTCTCGCTGGGCAGGTTGTCCTCAAAAGCTCCTGGAGGAAGGAGACAAAGAGGGGCTTTGAGTAGGTAGAGCTTCTTCTGGCCTTCAGGAGATGTGAGACCAATGTACATCCAAATGAGCCAGCCATAACACATACAGGACAACACAAGGGTGTTGTTGTTGGTGGGTTAATACATTAACTCCCATCTGCAGTAAAGACTATGTGGGCCCGAAATGCTGAGCCAATTTGGACCCATGTGCTAGCTGTTTTACTTGTGGTATTTCCCCCCATCTTTTAAACATTCATCCTTAATGAGTAAGCAGCTTTCCATTATGTTGTGTTTAGCTATGTCCTTTATTAGACAATAAGTTGTTTTGAGGCTGATATACACATAGATCTCCTGCCCACCTCCTTAAACTTCCTGACGACATCATCAACATAAAGCAGACGTTGGTTCACGAGACCATAGCAAATGAAAAAAATAGAATTCAGAGTCTCGCCCTCTCTGTGCTGTGTGTTTTTCTCATTGTCGGCACATTCCCTCTCTCCCTCTGCCAAGCTGTACTTTTAAGGCCTGAAAGCGAAACTGTTTCCCTACCAAAACAGCGATCCTCTGTCGGAACTCACCAACTTTGTGCACCACAACACACACAGACACTTTCCAAACCAGTGAGGGGAAATATCAAGTGTTTACCTTGCTGGAAGCATCACCGTTACTCACTCATTCCCGTCTAGACGACGTGGACATGCCGGCTCACCTGGGGCTGTACCGTCCCTCATCCCAGGTGAGGTCAGCCTGTTTTGGGAAATGCATGACAGGCTACACTGCCTCTATTAACATTATATGGTCGGGCTTAGTGGGAAGAAATGGAGACAGAAGGAAAACAACTTCTGTCATTTGAGATGCGAGTATAGAAACCACAGTGTGGCTGCTTTCTGAACTAAAAAAGGTCCGCTTCGCTTGAATAAAGGAGCTGTACTGACAGAAGCCGGTGTAGAAAGCACTCGTGTACAGACCACCACAGTCCCCTCAACACACACATAGTCAGACCCCTCCACAAATATACACATCCACAGAAATACACAGACACCTCAGCAAACACAGTCTGCAAAGCACACCAACATGTGTGTGTTGAACATGGTCCACCTCAGGATCTTCTAAAGATAACAAGAATCCAAGAAGTACTTTCTGTGCAATCGTTCTCACAGCAAAGTCTTTCCTGCTTGTCTTCGGTTTTGCAGACACTCTTGTGTTATGATTCTGTTTTGACACCACCACTTGAAATGAGACACTCTCGTCCGTATCAGCCGTGCCAACAGGAGGGGGGGGGGGGGCTACACTGCTGAGTGTAGCCTGGTTCACAGTTCACACCCAGACACTGATTCTACTAGTGGCTAGCAGGAGGGATATAATAGCATTTGTTCTGCATTGGATTATTGGTGATAGTGTTGGGACTGTAAAGTGTGTAAAGTTGATATTACACAAATCCTGAATTATATTCAATTTGCTTTAAAGTTCTAAAACACTTATTTCAGGAAGATCTGTGACTCTCACAGTACACGGCCATTCACGATATGCAGGATGTCCCACAAACCCGCCGTTTCAAGTGAAGATTTTCTTTGACCAATCAGTGGTCTGCACTCCACCCTAGTATCAGGTCAGCAAAACAACTTTTGCTAATGGAAAACCAAAAAGAGCTGTGCCGAATATTCAGGGGAAATGGGGCATGAGAAAACCAGATTCTCTACTGACAAGAGGGTCAGTTCGCACAGACTCAAAGCTTTATGGCCCTTTCACACATTGATGTCACATAACCTATTTGGTCGTATGAGTTGGAGGGCTTGTTGCCCTACTGAGTGTTTTTACAGACATATTTACTTTTCTACTTCTCATTACTGAAATCAAGTGAGCTCATTGGCAACCTGAATGCTAAAATCTTTCATCTAAAAGTCTATGGTGGGATTTATAAAAAAAGGTCTGATTCTGATTTGGAGATAATGAGCTAAAAAAAAGAGGAAACAAAGTAATTGGAATGAAATTTCAGGCTCAACTACAATAGTTTTCAGGGAAAGTGGAGGCAGATTTTTTAATTTCACGCGCGGGAGGAAGTCACCTTGTATTGTGTTATCCTGCACCACCACGCTCCACTTTCCACTCAACTACCTTTTTTGGTCTGAACGTCTCACCATTTGGCTGCATGAGAGACTGACAGCAGCCTTTCTCACACCATTTGCCACAGTGCTGTTTTCTGAGGGTAATGTTAATCTGCCACAGTGAGCCAAACACTGTGACCACTGCTACTTGAATGTGACTGTTAATGGTTCACTGGAGAGCATATTTGACATATCAGACTGACAGCCAAATAAAACAATCTCAGGGTTCATTTGGCTTAGGGGTCTAACTATACTCCAGGTTGGTTGTGACTCACATGTATGGCAATGCAGCACAAAAAAACATAACCAAGCTGTGACAAAATGACTCACAGTCTGTGGATGGGCACGTGGACAGACCTTATTACATTATTTCCCAGCAGAATACTCTTCTGTGTGGAGAAAACATTAAGAATGAACCGAAAGTAGTTTCCCAGTTCGATCAAAGTAGGCACACCATTATAGTTCACCACTGCAGCAACAGTTACAAGCCTATTAAAACACCCCGTCACTTTCGGAAACAAAATGATCTTGTAATAAATCTTAGTTTAACTTAATACTTCATTAATTGGTGGTACCAGTAACAGAAATTTCTGAAATGTGCCATGCTTGCTAAAAAGTAACAAGTGAGAGGACGATGATAAACCAAACTCATGCAGACTATCTTAAAAAAAAAAAACGTCGTCCCCTGCCTCACATCCACCCTGGATGACTTTGTGGCTATTTGTCAGACAAATTTCAAACCCCAACTCGGGGTAATCTGTCTCGTCCTGCGGATTCCCAGACCATTAAATAGATAATGGTAGAAGAAACAAGTATGACATCATCGCAGTGTGCATGTGCATACATGTGTGTTGGTACGTGATTATGCATTTGATGATCCCCCTTTCTATTCTCCGATAATTACAAAGCTCGCCGTCCCCTTGAGGAGATGACATCAGAAACCACAAAGGTGAAAAAGGTTCACACTTTGGCAGATGCGACCTGCTGTTCATCTGATTCACCGGAGCCTGTGGCACAACAGCAGGTGACATATCAGTGAATAACTGCTGTACAATACCTGTATGGAAAACAAACATCTCCCCTGATATGTATGTGGATACTGTATATCAGTTTGAACTATAGTTGAACTGAACATAGCAGAAACGGACTGAAAGACCTTTAAGAAGTGGAAGTAACAGTATACAGTTCAATCTAGATATCACTTTGCTGTTGCAAATGTGACAACGTCATGGAAAGGCATTGTGAAAGTGTGTCCTTGTTTATGTTAGTTGTGGTGATACTTAAGTCATTGGTGAGTGTCTTGGTGCCAAAGAGGAAGTCTGGACGTTTCGGAGCTGAGATCACTGAGGAAAGGTCACATTGCGTATGAATTTGGACAATTTTGCAAAAATTTATGAAAATGGGAAGTTAAACTGTTGAAAAGGTGAAATATATCTGAATTTGCAGTTGTGTACAAAATGCAAAACAATTTGATCCAAATGTGATCAGATCTTAAGATATGTATTTATTATCTTCTTAAAATTACTATATTAGGGGTCTTTCAAAAATCTTTGGACTTTCTCATTTGACTTGTTCTTAATAAATCCTTTGTGCAACGTGGTGTATTAATCTAGTTAGCCTTAGCCTCAGGCAGCTTCTTCAGGATAGCTCAATAAGTTGTAAACAAGTCAATCACTTTATAGATTAAAAAACCTAATTATTGAGCAGAATCCTATACCGACTGTGTGTGTGTGTGCACATAGAAGTAGAGTTCATTATAGACTTCAACAACACTGACCCAGACGGTGAGTCCCTGAAGACCAGACTAATGGAAACAGACCCAGTGTTCAACACGGACCTCTTCCCTGTGCAAACGCAGCCGGTCTGACTGCACGTCACAAACTCGCACACACCCACTCGCTTCATCTCCACAGGCCCTCTGCTGTGGTGGAAACTCTGCGGACAGTGACATCATCATTCTGAGACCACTGAGTAACCCAGGCAACGGGTAACATCACAACACCGCGGCACCTTGTTACTGTCATTGCTGTACCACAATCATGGAAGCGGAGGCTGCTGGGTGAAACAAATCGTGGATGGCCACACACATGTACATGCACATGCATACACATACACATACACACACTCACACACACACACACACACACACAGAAGAGCAAAGCGTCTCTCTTGGGAGACGAAGTAAGCTCATGTATTCTCTTAAATCTTCACTGCTGTCCAAAAAAAAAAAATCCTGCTTCATGATATAAACCTTAAGGAATGAATTACCACTGATGCATGATACTTGTTCTGGACAGGCCTTTGTGTTCTTGTTCATCACATCCTTCCCTTCCATCATTTCTCTCTTCAGTATCTCAAGAGTCACCTTTAAACAAGCACTAAGGGTTCAGTCTATTCCCTGATATGTTTATCTGGGCTGTGGAAGATAAGAGGTTCTGGTAAATTTGTGTGCTTTCTCCTGCAGATTGGAAGCATATGGCTTCATTGCATAACATAGACAAAGAGGGCAAATATGAGAGATGAGTTCACATAATTAAAGAAATGGTAGGTCGGTAGACTCCCCTGTGGAGCTACAGCTCTGAATTTTTGGCCACTTGCCTTTGCTGCAGAACCAGAGCTCCTTAGCACATGCCTGAAAACAAATGGAGTGTTAGTCAGTGTTTCCTTTTCCCAGGAATCAGCAATTTAACACAGTTTGACACAACACAGAGGACAAAGAGTTCCCCATCCACACGGCTGCATTAAACTAAAATCTGTAGCGCGTGGTATGTCAGATCACTTCAAATTACTTTATTAATCCTTCAGGATACGCAAGTCTGCAGAAAACCAGCAGCATTCAAATAAAGTCTTCTGATGACGTCTTAATGAAATCTTCTGCCCGGTAACAGAGCTCCAGTAAATGCTTTCATTCATCCCTTTTAAGGAGCAAAATGCAGTCAAACCACAAATATTCCTGAGGTGAAAAGCAGTTGAACTGGCATTCTGGAGGCAGCACGGCTAGTATGTCATCACTGCCATTCATTTGTGCTTTCAAAAATGGCTTTTGAGGCATGCGGTTGGCTCGCTCTGCAGACGATTACTGATTGTTCAAACTATGATCCAAGTCTTAAGTTTGCTTCTCAGTCTGATTCAGAGCTATAGACAAACACAGTCCAAATCACACATATCCCAGATGGTATGCCCCCTCTTACAGTAGCATGGCATAATTTTTCACATGTTGTATACATTAGTATATTTTCCAGATAACACTACAGGTATGAAACACCCAGCAGCCCTGTGCTGACCTAAAGCAGAGTGCAGAAGTGTTTATGCTTTGGCTGAACTGATGTGTTGAGAGAGTGGAGATCCTGCAGGTTAAGGGCACTCTGACTGGTGGGGAAGGGTACACAAGAAGAAGGGAGGCAGACTCTAAGATGATATAACACAGCTGGCCGGCAGATTGCGTTACATTAAAATACCCAAACTCGGCATGTTAACTCTGCAATTACGTTTTACATGTAATAGGCACTGAGTAAAGGTGAAATACTGTTGGGACGGAGAAAGTGCTCCATGGAAACTGTGCAAAAGCAGATCTGGGTTGAGTGTTTATCACCCCAAAGAGATGCTTCTCCAGATGTGCGCCATAAACACATGTAAAAATTCACATACATGTGCAATGACAAACCAGCAGAAATACTCACACTTTCTCACATATGTGGTCCAGTATGCACACTTCCTCCACCCAAATTAGTGTGCAGAACAGTCACAAAACAACCTTGCCTGAAGTTCCATTTATTAGCATTCTGAAGACTAAATGTAATTCGTTAGCAGATGAAGTTTGCCATTTGTTATGGAAGTGTAGTGGTTCAAATTCCCATGTTTTTTTTAAGTACCATGTTCGCAAAAGTAAGAGTTAACAGCCACGCTAGCAACTCTTCTGAAAAGTGTTGCAATGGTAAGTGCCTTAAACTCGCATTCTCTCTGCTGGCCTTCAGGGGACGACACCTCTGGTTGCAAAAATAAATAATTTGCATGGAAGTCTATGAGGAAATGACCCCACTTCCCTCAGTAAACATCGAGTCCATGGTCTAATTCACTTGTTTCAGGTCAATTATGGTCCCAGCAGGGTATGGGTTAGGGTGTGCCTACCAATGCCATTAGCCTCTAAGATGATTCAACACTGAGCAGTCTCCTTGAATTATGAAGCTAACTTTGTTAACAGCTTCGCACCAGAAGCCAGATGCAGCTAAATTCAGAAAGCTTGCTGCTCGGGGTGTCACTCTTCCACTTGTATTCATCAGATCCACCCGTCGCTCCTCCACTGTCCAAATATGGTCACTTCTTTTCACCATTCCAAAATTCCATGAAGGTGACGGCCAAACTGCAGGCTTCACAACCGTAGTCCAAAAGCTAATGGGTGACATCACGATAAATACATCCAATTCTTATATGCAGTCTATGAGCTGTTCTTAGGTGGTGGTCTACAGTGGTGCTTTAAGCTAAATGCTTATGTCAGCATGTTACCTTTCTCACAATGAGAATACATGCTGTTAAACATGTTTGCCATCTTATGCATGTTAGCATGCTGAAATGAGCTAATTAGCAGAAAATACAAGGTGCAGCAGAGGCTCATGGCAATGTAACTAGTTTTGCAGCTATTTTCTCATGAGCATTGGACATTACCTGATGGTGGCACTAGCGAAAAAAGTCAGAAGATCACAAAAGTCAGTCCTCTGTGGAACTTGAATGTCTGTACAAAATTCCATGGTTTCAGTCTGGACCTAAATGGTGGACAGGCCATCAAACCAACATCAAAAACCAACAAAAACAAATCTGCTGGTCTAGATCCTGTGATTGGATCGAAAGCTCCAGAACAGCTGATAAATGGACCGTGATGGGAGATTGTTTTGTCAACAGTTTCCAAGGTCCAGACCGTGCCTCCTCACCTCCTTCAACAGAGTCGGCAAGAAGAGTTTCAAGCACTTTGCAAACACAAACATGGATTTGCATTCTTCATGCTGTGACTGCTCACATTTTATAAGACCATTAATTGTTCATCTGTGAGAACATGTACTTAAAATGCCTCCCAGTTCTGTCATCTTCTGGCTCCCGTCCGTTGAGGAGTGGCAGAGGGTTGTGTTCATGCCATGGCCTCATGAGAATGATCTGTCCCCTTGAAGAAAAACAAACCACACCAGGGTTTATTAAAGCCCCTGTCTTATTTAAAACCTCCCCCTGTGAGTCATCTGCTTGGAAGTGGTTGGCCACAAGATGAGAACAGGAAGAATTACACTCCTTTAAAAATGAGCGTTACGAAGAAGCATCAAATGAGTTGGTTCTCGTTCGGGCCTCTTTTCAACAAGTAGGAGAAGCAACTGGTAGAGTGGAGGAAAGATGTTGGACCAGGTTTTGAGTGTCAAGTATCCAGTCAAACCCCAAAGGATCAGCTGGCTATATATGCACTTGCAATCACAGAGTGGCAGCAAACATATGTAAGGAGAAAAAAAGGCACAGCTGTGGCTTATCCTTTCCTGCTTTCAGTGCGAGAGCCAGCACACAAACGCTGGTCAAGACCAGCTGTGCCACAGTGAATTCTTCAGAGGGGAAGTCTCTTATCACGGCCCCAGAAAGATAACATTGTGTTGTTGCCGTCCCGTACGGCTTCTGCAGGACGCACGCTGGTTTCATTTGAACCCCTAATCTCAGTGAGACATCTGCTGACATTTCCAACAGGATGGACCACGTCTGAAACGTATCCATGATTTTCAGCTGGCCAGAATCAAAAATACTTGGATGACACAACACTTTCAACACACAATGGAGGTGACACATGAGTACACCAACATGTCTGTGTACATACAGACGGGATTTCTATGACCTTTCAGAGCAGCTCCGTTTTTGCAGCTAAGCTCTAAAACATCCATTGGCGTACATGCAATCAGAGAAGTTGCCTTTTCTTCTATCTTCACTGCACATCAGCACTGGAACTTACACAGTGAGCCCAACAAATATGCTTTGCATACATTTTACTGTCACTTGAGACCATCGTCAAAGCAATGTGGTTACTAATTGCTTATTGTAACTTCCCTATGATGTTTGAGCTTGTTTTGAGAGCTGTGCAGAAAGGTTTATGTGCATATGTGGTGTAACACCAGAAGACTGTTTCCACATTCTTTGGCTGAGGGGGAAGGTTTCCACGATTGAAGCTGATCGTGGTCTACTCTGTAACTAGCACAAGTGTGATGGGGAAACTGGAAAGTTTTAGTGCACAAATGCTGAAAATGGGGCCAAAAATATTTGCATATTCATAGATTCTGTATTATTTATACCAAGCCTTAGTCTGTACAGCTTGGATGTTTCCCCTTCTCCCCCTTCTGAGGTGGCGGACGTTTTTTTCAGAAGCACCTTTGTGCCGACCGAAAGTCCCTCTCCATGGCTGCTCCGAACTCCTCCCACACCTGCTGCTTTGCCTTCCTCACGGCAGAGGCTGTAGCGCTTTTGGGCCTATCTTTACCTTGCAACTGCCTCCGGAGTCTTCCAAGATAACGTTTGCCAGAATAACTCCTTCTTCAGTCGGACGGCTTCCCTGACCACCAGTGTCCACCACTGTGTTTGAGGGTTCCCGCCCCTTGAAGACCTTAAGCCGCTATCACACACTATCCTATAGTCATTATCAGCCATTAAACATGAGCCTTAAACCTTGATCTTTTTAGAGAAGTTTTTGTGTTTTGTTTTTATTATTTATTGTAAAATTGTAAAAAACGGTTTTGATTGATTTTAAAAGGAGCTCTTTTATACGCTGCAAAGTTGATACAACCCAGTAAGCTGTAGCATACAAATCTCCTTTCATATATTTTGGAAACAATTTCTTAACTTTTAGATTATGGATTTACCTTATGGACTATGGTGGGGCCCACTTTGTCATTCCCGCATGGCCTTAGGAAAGGTGTTTCATTTCACAGCGCTACATTTTCACATTTTTGTGTGTGTGTGTGTGTGTGTGTGTGAGTTGCAAAGATTTTAAAAGATGATGTAACTCGAAGCCCCATTAGGTCTTTTTAATGACCGGGGGCCACATCTGTCTCGTAACTCTCTGTGTTAGTATATACCGGACGGGTGGAGATAGACCATATGCTCCATGTACTCTGCTGTCACTGGAGTTACTGCAATACGAGCCGCATCCCTGGCTGAGATCCTGTGAATCCATTATTGAGACCTTTTCTCCCTTTAAAATGTAATAATGTAAAAGGCATGCTGGCTCTTGGGCCCTGCTCCCACTATGAGAACATGACTTCTCTAGATAAACAGTTGTTGATAATCTGCAAATGTTTCACTGGATGCTGCATCAGATAAGAGGCATCCCTTTCTCACACACACACACACACACACACACACACACACGAAAATGGCTTAATCTGTTGCTGTAAAAACTACAGTTTTAAAGTCTTGACTTCAGAATGAAAGCCTAAAAAGAGAGATTGCGTGTTTTTATGCTGTAATGGCAGTGGGATAAGAAATTTTACTTTTTCCTGGTTTCAGTGGGATATTTTTCTCCTAAATTGCAGAGTGTGATTTGTGTTTACAAATTTAAAACTGCATAGAAAATAAAAATGCATCACAGATGCATACACCACTCTCTTACATCCATATCTACACACCCACATCATTTTTGTTGCATACATGTATTCCACTGGCCTGCTATGATATGTAACAGTGAATCTTTGGAAAAGGGAAGAATTTTCTCTGTGTTCCCAAAATAGGAAAATTGCTTTATCTGGTGGAAAATAGTAAAAAAAAAAAAAAAAAAAAAAACTATAATTCTGCAGCACAATGTCCAGAATGGCAGAAAAATAATATTCATGACTGTATGCTGCAATGGCCCTGGGGTCAAAAATGACAGTTATAAGGGGTTTCAATGAGGACATTATTGTCTCTAAGGGTCACAGTGTAAAGAAAGTGTGTACAGTGTATTATAGACACAGTATTTGACTTTGGCATACATTTATGCCATATGCATTAACACAGCAAAAATTATTGTTCAAACAAAAATGAAAAGGACGAAAAAGTCCCCAAGGGTCCACAAGGGTTTATGTCTGAATCTGAATATCCTCACTGCTGATTACTCCCTTCTGAATATGATGTCCGTCCACTGTACATTACAGAAGAAAACCACAACTACACTGAAAAAAAAGAGGAAGGAATCCCAACTTTGACAATGAGACAAGGCCAGTTTAGGAAATGCACAGTGGTTTCAAAGTGGAGCAATTAAGTTTACAGTAGAAACAGTAAAGATTATTATTATAGGAGATATAACAACTGTCAATAATGCTGAAAAGTCTTTAGGATGTTTGGACAGTGTCTAGGATGTCGGACTGAATAGTATAAAAAGTCATATTCCCCTTCATAGGAAACAGTTACTGTGATTCAATGTATTCAATCTCGATTATGCATCTCCACCTTCTGGTTTTTGTCTATATAAAGTGTAACTCCTGCACCATCTAGTGTTTAGGATGGTAATTACATCAACAGGCTCCACACCACTGACTTGGCTTTCTATTACACCTTTAAATAAATCTCTAAAAACATGATTAAATCGGAACTAAAGAGTAGAACCAACAATTTGTTGATAATTGTGGATGCTTAAAAACACTAAAATAACCAATGTTTTGATTCAAACAGAAAAGGATATTTGTTCTGCCAGAAATATGCAAAACACTGCATGGATATTAAAATAAAGTACTAACCATGCCAATGTCTTCATTTGATACATACATTTATTTTATATAAAAGAAAAACAAGGGTTGCAATATTAACAGTTTTACACACAGGCCCATCACTGGAAAACTACTGTATCCAACATGGCAGCTAGGCACTGGACAATGTTGGATGTCATTAAAACGTCTACGTGCTCCTCCAAGTGCCTCTTGGGATCCTGCAAGGACAGAAAATGAGGATTAACATCAACAACATGATATGATTTGGGAGAATGATTTCCATTTTGACAAGTGTCTGGTTCCAACAAACTTCAGAAAACTTTAATAATTTAAAAGTAACTTGATGTCTGCCCAATCTGACTCTAATCTACGTACTTGATCTCTTTACCTCTAATCAACAAACAATGACTTTGATTTAGCAATTTGTCATATAGCCATTTGTAAAAATATATATATATAAATGTTTTTATCTGAAGGTTGAAATTGAACCGTTACCTGTTTTCCAACATTCTTGATTGCCAGCTGCTCTGGGGTCATTTTGTCCTCCTCTTCAACAGCCTGAGGTGGAAACATGACAGTGTCTTAATATTGCAGAGGAGCACACCAGAAGCCAGGTGTGCATATTTCTAACACGCTTTTACAGTTTTTACTCCTTTAGAAAAGGGAAATACAGCATGAATGTGCACAAGAGATGAGAGCCAGCATTAGCACAAGGGGAGTCTTTGTGAATCAAAACACTTGAGGGTGGAACCCTGAATTCACTGATCATCTGCACCAGCGGCAACCATTGAATTAAATGATAGATCAGAGATTTTGTTGGTTATAAAACTGTTCTTCAATCTCTCTTTAAAAGTTTTTTTTTTTTTTTTAAGTCAATACCAGTGAAGTAATGTATTAGATTGCAATTCAAGTAATCAGTTATTTGGTTACATTTTCAAATAATCAGTATCACAGTGAAATGCAAATTGTGCCTGGGGGATTATGCATCTGTCAACTGCAAAGAGCTTCAAATTCACATCAGCAGCTGTATGTGTACAGCTCCACAACACTGGTGGGTGGTGAGGCGCATCGAGAAGGAGAACAATGCCAGGGCTACAGCTCTGAAACAGCAACACCTTTTGGCTGAAATTAACAAGCCTATACCTGGTTATGTGGTGGAGGACAAGCTACCAATATCAACCATAGCGTCTCCATCTTTTTATAAGTTAATTATTAAATCCCCATGACGTGTCAGTGCTAAGAATACTTAAATGCTTATAAAACAGTTTTAAAAAATGAAATACTGCACAGAAAAGTTACTCCTGTTTGTGCCGTTTTGAAGGCCATTTCAGCCTTCAAAATAACTTTACAGAGAAGTTTAATATTGTTGTACCTTATTGTAGTTCTTGGCCAGCTCCAGCATTTCCTTGACAATGGTCTCATTGAGCTTGCAGTGCTCGCTGTAGTCCTGCAGGGTCAGACCCTCCATCCAGCTCTTCTTATGCAGGTTCAACAGCATCTGAAGAACAACAAGGGTAATGTTTCTGTAGTAAAATTAATGATAATAAATAATTCTGTGAATAAAGTGTAATTTCAAACCTTTTGCTCCAGCTCATTTTTCCTGTAATTGATGGTGATGGAGTAGTAGTGTCTGTTAAGCCCATGAATCAAAGCCTGGAAACATGAGAAATCCAACTTTAAGAAGTAATAACACGCATAACGAGCTGCTTAGAGAAAGTTTCCAAGCATTACAATTATAATATACATTTACCTGATGTATTATGATTTAAAGTGGTTTCATATTAAGCCAAGTATGCATTTTCTCTCAATATAACAAGAGGATGTGATGCAATGTCAACCTGAACATTAATGGCTCAGAAAAAAAAGTCATATTAGGTTCAATGTGGATTGTCAAGCAACAATTAAGATGAAACTTTGCTGATCTTCATCAGAAAACTGTTCAGAGGTAGGGAAATGCATCTACATACCACCTCATATAAGAAGTAAGAAATCCACATTGAATGGGTTATGTCGGTGCTGTGAACAATGTGTTACCTGGATTGAGGGCTTGTTCAGATGACCCAGGTTGGAGGTGGTTTGTCTTGGTTCATGACCCAACACCATCATGTTGGCATTGATCAATCTGAAGGCATCAATAACAACCTGTAGAAGACAGAGGCCGGACATGAAACCAGTGGAGTAGCAAGTTATTTTACTGCATTTACAAATGGTCTTGTATAATGCAGCTAAAATGAAAGCTCCTGTGTAACAAGGTTGTTCTGCAGCGGGCATACATCTTTACCTTTCCTTTGACGCTCTGAATGGGATCAACCACCACTGCGACGGCTCGCTCCGACAGGGCCTCGAAGCTCTGCTGTGTGTTGATATCCACGCCAGACAACCAACAGCCAAAACCAGGGTGACTGTGGTACCACCCCACCACCATCTCAGGTCTGACGAGCAGCATGGGGGAAAGACAGCACACATGTTTAGAAGGTATCCAAAAAAATGGTCTCCTGATTTAACCGAGAAATGCGATGCCTCAACATCAAGGTATTTTTCTACATACTTGACTGTAGATCTATGTCAAAGCTTTACCTGCCGGTCTGCTTCAGCATGTCCAACATCTTGGCCTGGAACACTGGGTCCACCGCTTCAACACTCACACCCTGTGAGGTAGAAAATATGAATGAAAAAAAATCTAAATTAGTATTTAAACAAGGCATTTACTAATTAATTAGAACAGTCATATAAACACAGCTACATACAAATGAAATGAAAATGAAACATGGCCTCTGCATTTAACCCGTCCTAAGCATTAGAGCAGTGGGCTGCTGTGAAGCACCCGGGAAGCAACTTAAGGTTAATTGGAGGGGGTAATACATACTGTTCCAGACTGGGGCATGGCAAACACATCAATCACTCGCACTGTGTAGTCATCCACAAATTCTCCCAGCATCAATCCCATGACCTCCATTGGTACACCAGCGCGCCCGTGCTTCAACATCTAATTAGGAGAGAATTAGAGACAGAAATAACAAATGTTATTTTACATAAAAACTTGAAAGTGCCCACTACAAAAAACAAAAATGTTCATTGCAGATAATGTTTGATTACCTTGAGCAGGGCCAGAGAGGAGATGTAAACCTGCTCTGCTGTGTCCACAGCAGGTGCATCTGTTGGGGGGCCCTAAGGAGTCACAACAGAGCTTTATCAGTTCAGACCTCTCAAATACAGTAGTTTCTCAGATTAAGCACTACAATCTTTAATCCTTTAAAACGAGGTACAATACATAAAGACTCAGGGGGACACAAGGTCTCATTCTGGATAATTAAAAGATCTAGAAGTATGAAACACTGGGCACATTATTGATGAAATCAGACAACCTATCAGTGTTTCCAGTTTAGCCCATTCATGTTTAATTCTGTTCTAATCATTTCAAACATATAAGCATTGATATATTTAAGTCTAAACTTAATGTTTAGATATAAAAATTGAAAGTGGTTTGGTTTAGGTCAGGTTTTGGTGTGGATAAGCTTATGGTAAGATCGTGGGATGGACTTTTGTTTCTGCCCATACTTCTGGTAGAAAACACACAAATATTTGTTCCGTATCCGTGGATAATTCAGACCGATTTACCTGGCCAAGCCCAGGCATTCCACCTCCGAGCCTCAGCAGCCGGTCCATATTGCGATCTGATAAACAAACACAATTTAGTCATTAGTTAAGTTCAAACTACACAGCTAGACAGTTAGACTTTTAGCTTGGTTATTATTTGTCCTTTTTTCAGCATATATTGTAAAATAGGTGCACAATATGATGATTTTTCATTTCAGCTGGACTTTAAGTCCTTTATTTGATTACAGTAAATAAATAAGTCTAATAGCACTTTCGTACAATTTCAGTCCAAATACTTAAACATACATACATATTATTCATATTATTTAGTGCAATAAACTATAGTCTACACTATGAAAGTGATAAACAAGTTTGCCAACAAATCGTTTGTTAGCTTCAGTTAGCTCATTAACCCATAGTCACGCAAGCGCCTCACAACGAGCCGGAGATCTACGCAGTTATCTAGGATTCACATTACAATGGTTTTTAGATGGAAAAACAAGAAGGGTGGTACAGCAGTAAGGTGTCAATAAATCTATTGGGCCATTCATTAAACGTTACTAAAAGTGTTAGCTTACTGCTAGCTTACTCGTGCTAAGCCTCCGTCCTCTCGCACAAGAAAAACAGCAACAAATTATGAACACCGACTCTATCTCACCGTGTTTTAAGATAGCTATTTGCTGTGTTGAAGCTCCGAGTCTACTTACCTGCTGTCAAATACTTTGGATGTTTAGAAAAATATGGGTTTCTTTCTCCAGTCGTGACAAACCAACGGGCTACAATGAATCAGCCAGAATTACCTTTTTTTTTAGAGAGAGGAACTGCTTCCGTCGCACTGGTGACGTATTTTGATAGCGCCAGACTTGCACCTGCAAAACCGAGACACAAGGGGAGGCCACAATCAATACATTTCCCACTGCTGCTGCTACTGCTGTTATTACGACAACTAATACTACATATATACTTATTCACCTGGTCAGTGCAGTTATATCAGTGCAGATGTGTTTGTTACTAGTGATTACTACATATAACGTTTATACCTTTGTAAAAAAAAAAGGTCTTGTCTACATAATATAAAGGCTTACACGATTTCACGATTATATTTTACATTGTTAAGAAGAATGATTACATATGTACGTTGTGTATTATTGGTATTATTGGTATGAAATAACTGAAGATATCATTATAATTATTACATATGGATATAATAATAATTACTTGAACTGTGAACATTGAATTTTTGCAGCTTATTGATCATTTTTGTTGGTTATAGTTTGTTTTAATTGCACACTATATATGTGACCTGTACAACAATTTCCCTCAGCATGAATAAAATGTATCTTATATTACTAGTTCTGTATTGATGTGTTCTCTGCAAATAGGAGCATGTGTAGGTTTTATAGTACCGATTATTTCATTGAACTGTGAAATGTCTGCAGTTTTTAAATTATTTAAAGATGAAGTGCTGTAAGTAAAGCTGAATACAATATTTTTTTTATATATATATATATACACACAGTATCTCTCTTTAAATACTAAAACAAATGCAAATGGCTCTGGAGTTTGTGTTCTTGTCTTTCGAAATTCAAGCATTTCATTATTCCCTGAGGAGCTGTAAACTCTGAGCCAAACCCCGGCATCACTTGGCTTTAGAAAAAGCTCCTCTGTTTGGCTTCATGTCTTCCAGCCAGACAGCTGCCAATCTGGTACCATCTCAGCCATGTTACTGGTTACCACGCTGCCTGGCCAGACAGGTCGACAACAAGAATTTTCAAATTCCCTAATTCCTCAGTGAATGAGGAAGGGGCAGATAATCATCCACATTCCTCAGTCCCTCCCTCTCCACACCCACAGGACCTCTTGCTATAAGACACAATTCAATGCAGTCGTAACCAGGATGTGCTTCCCTGTGACCAGCTTAAGTTTCTATGACCCTTATGATCCGGATCGCATTCACCTATATAATAAATTGTATATTATCATGGTTTCTAAATTCAGTGACTCCAGTGTTTATTTAATCCTTTAATCATATAGTTTGAATTCAGTCTCCCATGATGATGTCATCATTATCCATCAATAATGGATGTGGAATAAGCAACACCTTACAATACAGGAAACACATCATTGTTTTTTTCTTTCAAAGTGGACCAAGTTGATTGTTTGCTGAATCGTTATTGCTGACTGGGTTATCTCATGAACCCCATTCATTGCTCCACACAGATAGACAGCATTTTGATAGATGAGCCAAATAAACAATGGATAGCTGGATAAATGAGCCAAAGCCTACAGATCAGTTGACCTATTGAATATTCGATTCTTTTGAAGCAAAGCAGGTTAAAAAAGTACAATTCAAAAATATGCGATAAACACAGAACATTGTTTATTTACGCTTAAACCCTTTATGAAATTTCACCTGTCACCAAAAGGGCAGCTCCCAACCCATTCGATCTGATGGATTTATCTATCAATAACAGCCAAATGAGGTAACAAAAAGCTCATGCTGACTATCCCGATAGGAATGATTGGACTTTCAGGGAACATCAGTAATAGCTTGTAACACGACACCACAGCAGCATGAAACCTTAATCCTTGCGGCAGAGGAAGTAAGGGAGAGAAATTTGATGCTTTAAGAGCTTCCTTGCACCCTGATGGGATTTGGATTTTTGCTTTGCTTTATAAATCTCTAGCAGCATGGTGGCAAGCATTGCCTTTGTGCCCTTATGTGTTCACATCTGAATTTAAAATGACGTTAATTAAATAAGCGAGACAGGAAAATGTGCACCTAGACAGTGATGTTCAACATCTCTGGGGCCACATATGTGTAGCTGCAAGAAGGAAGCTTCTCTGCTGCATCTCTGCCAATCCAAAATATATAGGGTATCAACCTCCCTCTCTCGCTCGCTCTCCAACTGTCACGTAAAGCTGGTATCAAACATTTGGTCACATTTGTTGACTTATTCTTAATTTTGTGTCATTTAAGATTTACAGATAGCCTATTCATTTTGTAACTGACAAAAACAGTCAAAACGTGGTTATGAATGCACCAAGATCATCATCATCCTCATCATAATATAACCCACTAGTGGTAGATGTAGTAATAGTAGCAGTAGTAGCAGTAGTAGCAGTAGTAGCAGTAGTACTAGTAGCGGTAGTGGTAGTCGTAGTAGTAGCAGTATAGTATCAGCAGTAGTCATTGTAGTAGTAGTAGAAGTATAGTAGTAGCAGCAGAAGTGTCATTGCAGTAGTAGCTTAGTAGTCATAGTAGTAGTAGTCATGGTAGTAATAGTAGTGACTACTACTGTAGTAGTAGTAGTACCAGTAGTAGTCATTGGATTAGTAGTAGTCGTAGTCATAGTAATAGTGGAGTAGTAGTAGCAGTAGTAATCATTGTAGTAGTAACAGTAGTAGTCATAGTAGTCAAAGTAGTAGTAGTAGTAGTAGTATTAGTAGTAATAGTAGTAGTAGTAGTAGTAGTAGTAGTAGCAGTATTAGTCATAGTAGTAGCAGTAGTCATAGTAGTCATAGTAGTAATAGTAGTAGTAGTAGTAGTAGCAGTAGTAATCATTGTAGTAGTAACAGTAGTAGTCATAGTAGTAGTCATAGTAGTCATACTAGTAATAGTAGTAGTAGTAGTAGTAGTAGTAGTAGTCATAGTAGTAGTCACAGTAGTGGTAGTAGTAGTCATAGTAGTCATAGTAGTAATAGTAGTAGTAGTAGTAGTAGTAGTAGTAGTAGCAGTATTAGTCATAGTAGTAGCAGTACCCCGGAAAGCTGTTTGAGCATTTATTCCATATCTTGTTATCAGGCATCAGTTTCCTCCACTAGCTAGGTCTTGTCAGCACTAGTTGGACATTTGGTCGTACTAGTTGGGTATTTTGTCTCACTTATTGAAAAAACATCTTACTACTCAGTCTTTTTCAGGAATTAGTAGCACTTTAGTCCAACATGTTTCACCAGAAGCCTTACTAGTGATGCCAGGCGCCGCACTAGCAGCACTAAAGTCCCACCTAGTCAGCTTTTTGACGTACTAGTGGACTGAACTAGTAACACTGAAAGTCTTACTAGTTAAATAGCGCGCTGCAAAAGCTCTGACCTGTTCAAACATGGATTCAGCTCACTAGTTAATAGTGACCTTCAGTTTCTGGCATGAGTTAAATAGAACTAGCTGGAATTGTGCACTAGTTAACAATAAGACAAAATGCCGACTAGTTCACTAGTCATAGCCTATTCTGTCATTGCTAGTTAACTAGTGAAGTTCAACATGTTTACTAGTTTACTAGTAAGGGTCAAAATGTCTACTAGTTGCGGGCAGTTTTGACCTTACTAGTTAACTAGTGAGAGAAACTGATGCCTGATATCAAGGATATGGAATAAATGCACAAAAAGCTTTCCATAGTCAGTGACATCAGTGCATCAGGTACATCAGTACATCAATGATGTCAGTACATCAGTGACATCAGTACATCAGTACATCAGTACATCGGTGACATCAGTGACGTCAACCCCGGTTCAAGAAAAATGACCTGAAACCCTCAGAAAGCCAAGTTGCACACAGCCAGTGTTTAAAGGAAAGAGCTGTTCTGACATGACTCCTGTTCATTCTGTTGAATGGGCAGACTGGTTGTAATGAGGGGGGCTGATCCTTAGTTTGACAGCAACAACTAATAGCTTTATTTAAGGCAGTGTCTGATGAACCTAAAGGGTCTTGGAGGTCAAAGACGCATAGAAAGATAATTGTGCAGCATCAACGAAAACCACTGCATCTGAACACCAATTCTAAAAAGCACTAAAAGCATTTGACCAGAATGCTATGAAGCCCCCCCATCAGTCAGTGGCTTGGAGTTATTTGTGTGCCATATGTGAAAGTGCTTGGTTTACACTTTTACAAACCGCATATAAGCAATCTTCTGAATGCACTCACAAGTGGAAAGTATTAATGGTTCCCTTGATTTATATTTTCACAAAGGAGTCAATATTGTGTTTCCACTTCACCATTAAACCTTAATGTCACAGAAACAGTATGGGCTTCTGTCGGCTGCATTTCACAAAGCAGTATGTAGAAGATAAGAGTAAAAACCAACATGTTATGTCCACATATATGTGCCCTGGTCTTGTCTATGAACTCATTCTGCCCCGTGGCTGGATTCTTACAGGCAGAGTGTGTGACCTCCAGGCCGGCAGACCCTGCTTCTATATTTCATTGCATCCTGATTCTCTGACATGCAGCGCGTTGGAGGGGGAAGGGTAGGAAGAGGAAGAGGGTGTGTGTGTGTGTGTGCGTGTGTGTGTGTGTGTGTGTGTGTGGTTGGAGGAGGTGGGGGTGAAGAATGCTTGGTATGTGCGGACGACAACAACATGAAAGGCGACGAGTGTTCAAGCCCAAACCGATTGTGCGCCTACAAATCAAACCCAAAGCGCTTTCTATGCGATTATAAATCGAGCCACTAGACACCAGGCGTCCGCTTTTGTCGCACACAACCGAAATAAAAACGCCAGCGCGAGGCGGCCACGCAGCTTATTTGATGTCAAACACCCTGCAGAGGCGGAGATGGTTTAGTCTGTAGTAGGTGGGACTGCCGAGCGGTCTGCAGCAGGACGTCGTAGATCAATGAACCGGACCGAAGGGTTGCTCCATCGCCTGGTGTGCATCTGACTGTATAGATGTGTCAGTATACCGATGCGGGACCGAGGCTTTCCTTTCCTTTTTTACTGCTAACCAGCCTGGTCGCTATGCGGGCGTTTTAAACCGAGTGGCCGTCTCGTAGGCTCCGTGCAACGCTTGGATTCCGACTCTTGTGGCTCCTCGTTGCGATTTTTCCTTTTTTTGGGGGGGAAATAAAAATCTATCTGTAACCTCCAGGATGATCTTTGCGAACACGGGCAACCCGCTGAAGGCAGCCAATCGTAAACAGGTAGGCCTAAACACACACGCACGCACGCGCGCGCACACAGGTTCTGTGTGTTTTATTATATTCCTTTTATTTTATTTCTGCCTGCCTCCCCCTCCCCCTCGCCCCTCCACACTCGAGGCTGTATTTGAATAAACAGGCTGAATAATAGCAGCCACAAATGACATTGGAAAGCCCTTTCTGGCGTTCATGTAGCACATCAGCATTTCTATCTCATCCTTTTAATACCAAATTATCTCTAAACAAAAAAAATAGATCCATTGCTCTCAGCCGGCTTGCTAGACGGGAAGCCGATCCTCCGATAAGCTCTGATACAGCTCCACATCCGAGACTTCAATTATTTTGTCCATATAACCTTGTTTGCCCGGTCCCTCGCCCCCCCTCTGGTCAATGTGCATGACGGTTGTTGTAGTCCATTTTATAGATTAATGCATTCTGGGTGAGCCCAGTGAGAGAGTGTAATGTAATGTAGGCCTGATGTATGTCACTGTGCTGCCTGCATCTGGCAATTTGACCTCTCAGGTGAAGAAAAAGGTAATTGAAGGCAGCGCCCCTTTTCTTTCCCATCACACCTTTCCAGATTTAGATGGACGACGGGGAAGAGAAACAGGCACAGGGGTGAGAGGCGGCGGCTATTCTAACCTCTGACGATAGGAATGTGAGCCCTGTGTCATATAAAGTAGATTGACCCCAAATAACCACCGCTCTAATTAAACTGTAAAATGCCAACATCAGGAGGTACCACTGTGTGACTCTGAAACGGGGATCTGAAACCAGCCACACATGAGTCCCTGCAGGGAAGCGGTGAATGGGTTTTCGGTGTGGGCGGCACACAGGTTCAGTCAGCTATAAGGTGTGATGATGCCTTCCTGAAATGTGCCACCATGGCTGCCCTCTAATGGAGTAGGCGTACCGTCTCGGAGGCCTGGTGTGAACCCTTGATGGTCTCAAGCCGAGTTAGCGTGGTAATTGCACACCAACAGAAATGTAAGGCCTCTACTTGAAGACACGACGGGCCTAACAGATGTTCCCAGCAAACGGCACTTGATTCTTTATTTTTGAAAAGTGAACTTTTGACGATCACTGTGGGAGAATATGTTGGGGATTTTTGCTTAGCATGGCTCTAGTTGTATCCATGGCGTTTGGCTCTTGGAGTGGATTGTCCTTTGGTTATGGACAGATGGTGCGATTCTGCCATGCTTTGTCTTTGATCTGATCTGGAGAGCGTTTGGGGTGGCTGGGAGCTATTTTAATGAATGAGTAAGGGGAAGGAAATGCTTTGCAGAGCAGCAGTGCGTGGTTTGGCTCACAAGTATACGAAAACGGTAGGATTCTGATTAACACTCCATGGCGATGTAGGATGTGAACACATATTTAATCACACCATGATTCATACAAGACTGTAATGGTGGACAGAATCACTTTTTTTTTACAATAGCTAGGAGCTTAAAGGTCAATCCTACCTGCCACTCAGACCCCGACAGTGATGGAAGAAGTATTCATATCACATATAGTCGATAAATAGTCCACTACAATTAAAAGTCGTACAAGAACCTACGCTGGCATGGCTGCTATGTGGATCAATGATGATCAGTTGTGATCGTCTTAAGAATAGCAAGAGTGACCTTTTATAGCAGCATGTCCATGACAATGAAGTCCAGTGATGCCGTCTGTCTGTTTCTGCATTTTTGTTTTACGCAAATGATCACATCTGTGGTCACTGTATAAATGAGATTATCTAGCTCCCTTTGAGCTCCCTAACAGTGGGTTTCCTGTGTGCAGTCCTACCCCATGACTCCGTCCAGTCCCAGCAGCAGCAGCAACAGCAGCAGCACCGGCCTGGAGCAGCTCAGCAAAACCAACCTGTACATCCGCGGCCTGCCTCCTGCTACCACAGACCTGGACCTGGTCAAACTCTGTCATCAGTGAGTACACACACATGGGTAGTATGAGCATAACAAGTACGCCACTGTGTGTGTGTGTGTGTGTGTGTGTGTGTGTGTAACAGTGTTTTGATATTGATATGCTTGTTTGCTGAAAAAAAGTGACTAAAAGCAGGCTTAAGATATTCCATACCAATGACATCCTGGTCTGATTTCATGAAGGTCTCTCCCTGACCACAGGCACATCCCGTACATATGAATGTACTGTATGATTGTATCCTGTATTTATACAGGGAGATCTTAATGTATGGTCATTTAAAATGTAAGACTATTTCACAAAAATGAAAGATGTGTCTGTCTTCTCTGTGAAGCAATTCAAATATTTGTTTCTTAACAAAATGTTCAGTGAGACACACTTAAGTGTGTTTTCATTTAATGAGTTTTAAGATTGTCTTGATGATTATGGGGATAAAACTGTAACTCGCAATCATTTGGCCAGGATGATCATCCCATGTCTAGTTTCAACAGAGTTTAGTAACTCCAACCACCACTGTACTGCCATAAACACACACACACACACACACACACACACACACACACACACACACACACACATGGAAAAGTCTCGGCTCCAGTACGTGAAGCAGACTGTAAAAGCGATTGTTTTCTAAAAAGAAGAGTCATGTAAAGCAGTGAACATGCTTGACACTTGATAGTACAGGCTTCAGTCCGAGTGGTTAGTGTGGTGGCTGCCATAATTAGTGGAGTTTTGTCTCTGCTCTCTCTACCTCTGAATCACAAGCATATGGAGAGAGGCATTCACCCATGTAACCAGCAGCAGCAGCAGCAGCAGCAGCTGTTTGTGTCCTGTTTGCTTGTGTTTTGTTCACAATGTTCCCAATGGTGTTTGCCAGCACAAAGCAGAAACGAGAAGGGCTTTTCATAGCAACAAGGTCTGAATGGTGTTGTAACCAAGCCATTCAGTCTGTGTGTTGTGTGCGCTCGCATATCAGCTCACAGCTTGAGCCACAGGTAGGACTGCTGCTAATTAGCATTTTGATAGTTAATTTATCTTTTGATTATTGAAACAAATAATGGATTATTCTGATCATGAATCATTACAGTTATACAGTGGCTCTTGCTTAGCTATCAGTGTTTCAGTCTTTATGTTTAGCATGAGGTTAGTTTAGTCATGCTAACTAACAGTAAAGACAAAAATCAGAATACCTCACACAAAAACAGGATATTTTTTTGGCAATTTACAAATTGTCAAATTCTTTAATCTTTAGGAAATGTCTAGAAAATGTAACAGCTCACAACCTTTTGGCCGAGAGTCACTTCCCTTCAGGCCAACGTTGCTGCCCGATGATGTCATCAAATGATTGATAATTAAATCCTTGGCAACTACCTTGACTGCAATTTTCATCGCCTATGTTGGCACCCCTTCAACTTGAATATAAAGTCGGAGATGTTCTTGTGTTCTTAGTGCTTTGAGAGTAATGATGTATAGTATGTGCCTCATTAATACGACCTGTTTTTATTATCATTTTCACATTTTCTTTATCTCTGCTTGTATTGTATTTTCATTTCGATGTCACGGGACTGTCGGACCGAAGTTGTCTGGATATGGTCGCACAGAAATGTGACATTAACAATACATAATGAGAGACATTTTCATAAAATACTATCACCTATTTCACTAGTTTTATGGGGTTTTTTTTGCTAAGAGATGTATTTTTCAGTAATATACATGTTGATGTGTGCACAGGTATGGCAAGATTCAGTCAGCAAAGGCAATCCTGGATAAGACAACCAACAAATGTAAAGGTCAGTAAGGTTATTAACCAGCCGTAACTTATTAATGAAGAAAAAAAATGTATATATTATTATTATTATTATTATATATTTAGCAATGAATTGCCTCTAATGCATGTTGCATGTTTAAGTACGGAGACTTAAACATGCAGACTTGAGAGTTGTTTAGTAGTGGCATCAATCAACTGTTTGGGACCAGTGCTTTTGCATGCAGCACTACATTTTATGCTATATACTTAAACGACAGCACACTTGTAAGATATGGAAACATAGCATGTCATTTAAAGTTTTTCTTGAATGAATTTCCATACCTTCAAGTCAGCATGCATTTCCATCGCGTATGGAAATGCATGCTGACTTGATAATTGGCTTGGGTTGGGTAATCCATCACCACGAATATGAACAGTGAATGTGTCCGCTTTTATTTTTGTCGAATCTGTTACGTCGTTGCATGACATTGCTGCTGAAGGCGCTGCTGGATTTGCAATGTCTGCGTTGCAATACAATGCAATGAAAACACAAGTTTGATGGAAACAAAAGCGGAATGTGATGGATTACCTCACTCCAGCAGATTTAGAGTCTCTACAATGAGACACTTAAGTGAAATGAATGGAAACTACTGAGTGATGGGATGGGTGATGGCAAAACACATGAAAAAAATCACAAACACCATTGTATGCTGCAAAGTATTGCCATATCTGTCTGAAATCCGGTTAAATATAGACACTGATTTGGTCCTTCAAGGAATAGTTGGACATTTCCACAAACTCACTGCACCCAACCAAGGAATAGTCCTGTTGAAAACCGCATCTTGTAATTTATGCACTTCAGTTTATGTACAGAATAAACAAACATGATACAACATGTTATTTAGGGAGCTTTAGAGATGCTGGTCGGCAGATTGTTTTCCTAACCATAGCTGTGTCCCCCCCCCGTTGTCAGTCTTTATGCTAAGCTAAGCTAACCAGCTGATGGCTTCAACTTCATCACCCCTTATCGAAGATAGTGAACAATTCCCTCAAAATGTTAAAATAAATCACACTCATTGATTTGCTTTTTTTTTTTTATAGTGTAAATTGAGAAAAACAAAATGGTGTGTCGTGATTGATGATGTAAAAGATATCCTTCAGTAATAGAGATCAGATAAAATGGACAATAGATGGTTTTATTATTATTAAGTGACCGTTCTACCAACTACAGGTTACGGGTTTGTGGACTTTGACAGCCCGGCGGCTGCTCTAAAGGCAGTACATGCTCTGAAAACCAGCGGCATACAGGCCCAGATGGCCAAGGTGAGTTTTGTGCAGACGTGTGTGTTTTGTGTGTGTGTGTGTGTGTGTGTGTGTGTGTGTGTGTGTGCATTCTGTGGGGCCGTGCTTCTCTAATGCACGCATGTGTCCAGTGTGTGTTGGAGAATGACATTAGACTGGTCACATGACCCTCAGCTGACAAGCTGTTCTTCCCATGACCCCATTTACTTTCACTGTAGAAACCAGATGTCACGTCCCCGTCTGCCAAATAACCTGCCAGTCAGTGTGACACGCTGCACACAGGACCCCTAGCCCACACACTAACACACTGTCCTGGTGAGGTCGCACTGTGTAGATTGAACTGATTCTTTTTTTTTTTTCCTTTTCTTTTTTTAACCAGTATTATTACTACGTCACTGAGTGTTAACAATTATCACCCATGCATACTGATGTCGGCATTTCAGTCGGCAACAGTGCTGCTGCTTTGAGCCATTCTAGATCCTCTGTGACTAATTCAAAGTAACCAGCCTTTCGTTTTTCAAAAAACATATTTTTACACGACAAATCTGGTGTTTCTGCATCACATCTGTGATTGTCCGGAGCATTTTCATTTCTTCCAGTCCTTTACCCGAGCCGGCCTGTGTAGCTGTGCTTAAATTCATGGGTGAGGGAGCTTATTGATGAGGGGCCGCTCTCTGGAGAACTGCATGGTCTCACACAGTTTGTTTGTTAGCTAGGCTATGCTGCTCTGCTGCTGTTTCCAGGGAGGAGCGTCTGCTGCACAGTACAGATGAAGTGTGTTTCTGTGGGTGTGTGCAGGAGAGATTATGCATGTTTGTTCGCCAAATGTCTTCTTCTTACTTGATCCATACTCAAACCCTGAGAAGTTGTCCTTCGCTGTATGTTCACTTGTGACTCTCGGGTCGGACGTCACATGCAAAATGTAGAACAAAACACATGACATTCAACTTCTTCTTTTGCCTCTTCTTCTTCTCTGTAAGCAGCAACAGGAGCAGGACCCCACAAATCTGTACATTTCCAACTTGCCTCTCTCTGTGGACGAGAAAGAGTTGGAGAACATGCTGCAGCCCTTCGGCCAGGTCGTCTCCACGCGGATCCTCCGAGACTACAGCGGCAACAGCCGAGGCGTGGGCTTTGCCAGGTCGGTCACGGCAGATTGACTCAAAGGAGCGCTCATTCTTTCTCTCGTCGTTGTCGCGTAAACTTTGAGCTTTGATCGCAAACCGTGATGATAAATGATGAAATAACAACATTTTATCTAGTGCTGCAACCGCACTGTGTAAGCACAGTAAATGCTAATATTCTGTGTTTTTTTACATTATATGACACAATAAATCACTGGAGATTGAGTTGTATTGCATGCATCTACAAGCTCGACAGTCCAACTTAGTAACTGGAGTCAGTCATGTCCAGTTGTCTGTATTTACACAAATCATAAGAAATAGGCAGGCCGTGTCCTTTTCCCATTCACACATGCAGCCAAGCGTATTTGTGGAGGAATGTTCTTATATGAATGTGACGTAGCATTAAATTGAGGAGGGATAATTGTATGAAGGGGTCTTCATTGTTTTATCTTCTCCCCTGTCAGGATGGACACGACAGAGCAGTGTAACGCTGTCATCTCCCACTTCAATGGAAAGTTCATCAAGATCGCTTCTGGAGCTCTGGGTAGGAACTAATTTCACCTTTCTGTTGGCGGTCATTCCGAAAACTGTGTAATCGTTGATGATTGATTGCTGAGTCATTCCGTGCTTCGCCCTCAGCTCCCTCTCAGCCTCTGCTGTGTAAGTTTGCCGACAGTCAAAGGAAGAAACACGCTCACAGCGGATTTGTTCCCAATGGACAGACGGGGGATCTCAGACTAGTATGTATCTGCTATTTTCCTCCATGTATTGTGATTTATTGCCCCCTCTGTGTGATGTGAATTAATTAATTCAGTTTTTATTATTATGTAATGCATACAATGATGCCCGAATCCAAAAAGAAGTCAAATTAAAAACAACCATTCAAATTTCTGATCAGCAGTTCTTAACACTCATATGTTTGTCGAGCCGTTTTATGAAAAACAAACTCTCTTCAATTTTTTTTTACTATATTAAGTAAAAAATGAGTAAATCAAAAAGTCATATTTTGTAAATGTATTTCCATTTTATAAACGATAAGGTGATAAATTGCCTGACTAATCTTCATACTGAGTTCAAGATCCAAATATGTAACTCCTCATTATTGTCCATTTCCTCACTGTAGGGTGCAATGACTCTAACCTATGACCCCTCCTCAGCAGCTCTACAGAATGGGTAAGTAACACTCCAGGTCATGCCACCATTTAACTTTTAACTGGAGTCATAACGCTTGAGCTTTATTTTGAAATACTCTCCGTTTCCTAGATACTATCCTTCTCCATACCCAGTGAGCAACAGGATAATGACTGTGCAGCCTGCGATGTCGCCCTACATGTCTCCAGTCTCTGCTTACCAGGTACTGCAAAAGATCCCGAACGCAAACGTGTCTCTGTCTAACTCTTCACCTCTTTGTCTGTCTGTTTTGTTTGTTGAGGTAATGGTGTGTTTATGTGGGTTAGGGAGTAGTTTTGCTTGTGTGGGGGTCGACCAGGTGATTCAGATGTAAGAATAGGTGTTGAATAAGAGTTTTTTTGGTCAACTAGAAATGATGCAATCTGATAGTAAGCTTTGTTCTTGTCAGCAGATACAACGTGTCAGTTTCATTTTCTCTGAATTAGCTTCTTGCTCACTGTTTTGTAATATTTCATCAGAAACACAGGATGCTTGAAATGAATTTGCACATGAGGGATGAATCTGAAAGGTCTTGGTTTTGAATATAACCCTCTACCAGATGTTCTTCAGATGAACCCACAACCTGTTTGGTAATGGTTCTAGTTACGTGGAGCCTTGATAATAGTCTGACACGTTGTATTTGTGCAGTTTGTCCATGAGAAATGGCCTCACTTTTGGTAAAACACCTGCAAAGTCGATGATGGAGGTTGTCCTCTTCATCACCAGTATGAACACTGAAGTCTCCAAGCAAGGTGATGGAGCAGGTGAAGCTTCCTCAAGGAGCCAACTCATGATTAAGACAACAATCAGACTTTTCTTTGTCCAAGCAACCCTCTTATCCACAAGGACAAAGTGAGCGTTTTACCACATCTCAATGATTCGAGAGGCTATGCTGCATGAGAAGAGTCCAAATGTCCAAACTCTATACTCTATAAACTCTATACTCCAGCTCCTGCCACTCTTTCCAGTGTACAAACTAAGACCTGCATCCTCCCAATCCTGCTCTTTGACCAGTGGGCATTGCATCTGCCCCTGTGACCCTGATTACAGACTGGAGGGACCCACCTTCTGCCTTGAGTGTTGTGAAAGTGGCTACAAAGACATGTGGATCTAATGTTGGCAGCCCAAGAGCTCTTTGGTGGAAACCAACAGGGAGGGAAGCTGTAAAGCTTAATAGAAAAGACAGAGGCTTTCAAGGCTTGGTTGGCACAGGTGATGGGATCAGTCCAAAGAGGTTGCATCTGTTATAGCTACATATACAAAACCGCAGTATGGTACATGCTTGGGCTACGAGGTGAACCTCCTGTCAGCTCCAAAGAAGTTCTGGAGAACCATTGAGGAAGGTGTGGCAGGGCCTAAACTGCGGATATTGTTTGGAGGTACAAGAAGAACATACTATAAGATGCATGGGGTCTGGAGCCATGTTAATGGCTGATGTCGTTTGGGTCGGTTAAAATCTGGTTAACCACCAGAGCGAGAACAGAGGACCCTAAAAATCTTAATGCTGTGGATGTTTTTGGGAACACCATGGTTGGATAAGGTACCTGAGCAGAAAAAGTGACTTCAAAATATGTGGATGGATGGATACAATATATGCTGTTGCAGTTGAAATGTAACATTTATTCTATTTAAAAAAAAAAAAAAAAAATCTTATTGTGATTGAAGTCAAACACATCAATAACTCTTTCCATCTGTCTCCCGTTGTGCCTCTCCCTTCCTGTCTGACCCTCCATTAGGTACAGAGTCATTCTTGGGTGGCACATCAACCATATATCATGCAACACCCGGTAAGGGAACAACGGCATTTGCCTCTTTTTTTTTTTCATACGCTCATAGTATACCTCCTCTTCTGTGTACAGGAAATGGGCGTGTGGCGCCGCTACAGCTCTGAGCTCACAGTGTTCGCTTTAATCAGCACGTTCCGCTGACACAATCAAACCAGCGTTAGAAACTTCCCCAAAAGTAGGAGGTGGACAGATCTGAGCCCAGTTCTGGGAACTAGCCACTGTGTATTTACAAGTCGGGCCTGTGTGTGTGTGTGTGTGTGTGTGTGTGTGTGTGTGTGTGTGTGTGTGTGTGTGTGTGTGTGTGTGTGTGTGTGTGTGTGTGTGTGTGTGAGAGAGAAATGAACAACTGAAAAGACATTCAGCCAACGCCCCCCCCTCCTCCTCCTCCAGGAAATGCCTGGAGCAGAGACAGTCTTGTGACTCTTTGACTCTTCCAACAGATGGTTTCCAGTGGAACAAGTGTCTCTGCTGATCTGCCCCCTCCCCCACTTTTTTTTTTTTTACTAGGAAACCGTCTATTCCCCGAAGGCGTCATGTTTAAAGGAATATACCACATCTGAAAACAGACTAGCACTGGCAACATCACACCTTTTTTTTTTTTTTTTTTTTTTTTACATATCGTCATTACCTAATGTAACCCAGGTGCAAAGAATATGTCATGTTTGCCTCAGAGTTATTGCTGTAGATATGTTATTTTACCATTTTTCAAACCTTAACATCTTTCTTCCCCCAGTTAAACATTCTGGTCTGTCTTATATACACCGGCTTTATACAGTGACTCATGTTACATTTATACTCAACACACAGTACCTTCCACTGTTGTTGCAGCCTAAATTGACTATTTTATCTGGTGTTTCATCAGATTTAACACACTTTCTCTGTAGAATCATGTGATAAGTGGTAAAAGCTCAGCTGCTTTGTATTACAGGCTGCTGTGATGTCTCCCTCTGTGGATCCCTCGATGTCACTGCAACCTTCAGCCATGATTACTCAGCAGATGGGCCAGCTGTCACTGGGAAACACTGGAGCGGTGAGTTGAATTCTGGGATATCCTACATCGCACTCAGCATCGATCAAATTAAACCTGCCTGGCATAATAAAATTCTCAGAAATATTAGGATAAAATGTAATTTTTTGTTAATGCAAGTTGTATAATGACAACGATTATACAGCGCCACACTGTCTGAACAGCAGCTCACTAGAAAGAGCTTTAATTCGGACATCCCTGGATTAGTGAGGGGCACTTCTTGTTTTATATGAGTGATTAGTTTATTATTTATCAAATCAGATTAAATTGTTCCCACTGTACAAAGAAAGATGCTCTGGGGAATCAAAAACGTGGTGTCTGTTGAAAATCAAGTGTACATATGATTCAGGTTCAGGTACACTCATACTTGCTAGAAACACGTTTACTGGTTTCCCTGAAGAGAAAAGGCTTCTGTTTTTGTGATTTAGGTGAGAGTGCAGAAAAGGTTTCATGATTTATTGCCCATTATATGTTTGTTAAGTAATATGTTGTATATACTGTAATGACTTTTTTTGATGGGCTCCTTCTGAATGGATGACTGTGTGTGTATATATATATATATATATATATATATATATATATATATATATATATATATATATATATATAAACATTTGTCTGGTTTGCAATCAAATTTGCAAACCAGACAAATGTCTGACTAATGTTGTGTTACTGATGCTAATGTCTGACTAATGTTTCACCACTGCAACTATTTTCGGACCACTTTCAGGTCTGACGAAATGCAATACCATTCAATCATTTTGAGTCTATTTCTTTTCTTATCTTACAGTATATTTCAGCCAACCCTGGTGTCCAGGGAGCTTACATGCCTCAGTATCCTCCCATGCAGGCAGCACCTGTAAGTTTCAACTCTTCATGCCAGTCTGATCATCCTCTTCTCATAAGGCCTTGTGCTGTTTTTGAAGTGTTCCTCCTCTAAAACCATCAGTTATCTCAAACACACTGAAGATGGTTATTATCACACCCGTAACGCTGTTTTGCTTTCAGGAAAACGGCACGCCGCAACAAGTGGATTCTTCCAATAACTCGTCTCCTTACAGTCAACTCAGCAAGTAATCACAGGTACGCTGTCATTTCTGAATGTAAGCTGTCTGTCCACATTTCAGCAGCTTTACTGCATCATATGGTACCACTTTCTAACAAGACAGCAAAGGTTTGTACGTAGTTAATTCATCAAGGTTTTATAGATCGGGCATTATATAAGGCATTTTCATTTCTGGGTTGTTAAAGTTACAAATTATGTAACCATCCCAATTATGCTGTTAAATATAGTTTGGAGTTGTTGTTTTTTTTTATATCAGTGCCTCCGCTTTCTGTGTCTGTTTATTTTCAGGCTATGATTTTCCGCTCTGTGAGCCAGAGGGCAGGTGGGAGGTTGCCGATGACATCACAGTGGTAACAGTCACCGCCTTCTCTGATTGGACCAGATACATGAACTTTTTTGCACATCCCTGACGTTTGTGGTGGAAAATGAGGACAGTGTAAATGGACTCAAGCAGCTGGCTAATCACAGAAAAAAACAAAAACAAATTTATTTTGATAAGAAACAACATGCTCTTCTTTTTCTCTTTTCCAAGGATTCTCAAACAAATGCCAGAGGAGCCCCACCCACCCCTCCCACCCCTACTCCTCCCCCAGTATGATGTGATATAAAAAATGCATGAGATTGAGATAGTTCCCCCCCCCCCACCCTCCTCCCTCCCCAAGGTTTCTATGATTTTATAGTTCCTTTTATTTGTGATATATGAAAAAAAAACAACAACTTGCAAAACCTTGTTTGCACTGAGGTTTGACGTTTCAGAATATCTTTATTTGGGTTTCCAAGATTGCCACACAATAGCTTACAAAATCAAATCATGTGCAGCTGCACTAGACAGCTGATACAGGTGACCATTTCATTAGGGAATTAATGAATTTATTATTGGAAAAGGTGCCTTCCTTACGTCCCATCAAACGTTCTCCAACATTTCTTCATCGAACTTGATCAGGTGTCATATGTCTGATTGATCAAACGTGTGTGTGAAATCATGGAGGTTTTCATTGAGTGTTTAGCTATCTATTCTTCTGGTCGCAATAAAGATAATGAGAGTCCCACGGCAATACAGAGAGAAAAAAAGAACGGTGACAAACTCAGAGCAAGGTAATTCCTTATTTTCCCTCTTTCCTTTTTTAGAAAAAAAAATCTTCGAGACATGACATGAAACAAAGAGCCGTGCTTTTATGAAATTAAAAGTTTTACACCCAATGGACATCTTTTAGGAGGGTTTTTTTCTCTTGTGGTCAGTTTGACCAGTGATCTACCTCATGGTTCTGCTGCTGTCTGCTGGTGTTGTGGGGTTTGCAGGTAAAGCCCCCTTGTTCACCAGAGTAGACCGAGCAGAACAAAAGCCACGCTCGGGAGCTGGCTAAATAGGACTTCTCTTTGTCTCCCACATGCAGCGTTTCTCTTCCTGATCCGCAAAAGAAACATTGTGCTTTTGCTTCATCTTTGTTTTGTCATTGCTTCTGTTCTGGTGTTTCTTTTTCTCAACAAAGTGAAGTGTTGTTCGGTCGTGAGGCTCCATTTTAGAGATTCAAAGTAAGATAACTCTTAGCTTCTCCTTAAAATAGTTGGTCAACAATGTGCTCGAAACAAGTGAACGCAGGACACGTACATTCAGTTCGCACAGTCGTCTGCCTTTGTCATTGGAGACCAATCTTAGGTGACTCACCACTCTCCCTTACCTTTTCTCATATCCTTTAAACAAATGAATAAAAACCACTACCTGACACAGCTACTGTTAAGCTCTCCAAAACATAATGCTCAGATTTTGCCCAATTTTTATCATTTGGTTATACAGCAGCTTAATGGTACACATGCCAAACTATTTGAATCGTAATGCAACAATCATGTGTGAAGTACTTCAAAATCAGCAGTAATTCACAAAAAGTGGATGGAAGTTGAAGTCACATGACCTACAGCATGTGTTTCAATGGTTGGCCTGTTCCCATTAAGATTTGTAAGTTATATGCAGTCGGGGCCAAAAGTGAAAAATAAGTTCTATTGTTCACTTTGCTTTTCTTCCCCCTTTTAAATTGGTGATTTCTGATGGAAGAAACTCGACATTACTATGAGACAAGGAAAAAGGTCAAAGCTGCATGGTCGCGGTGCTTTCCCCCGATCAATAGTACTGTAGCAGTAAATGCTCACCTTTGGAAAATACAAGCAGTAACCTTCTTTTACTGAGTGCGCTTTCCCATTCTGAACATTTGTTGCTGGAAAAAATGTAAAAATGAAAAAAAGTTAAAAAAAAATCTTGTACATGTTATCCTCATTGCTTCCCCTGTCACGTTCGACTGATTCTGAAACAATCTTCTCCTTGCTCTCTCCTTTGAAAACATTGGAATAAAAACAGTGCTGAATAAAAGGCTCTTCTCTTTCTCAGATACGATTCCTGTCTCTTCAATTGACTGGTACACCTTTGTAATGTGATGCGTTTAAAGGAAACTTCTGGTGTTCAATCTTCCCTCTCAATACCTTCTTACCTGTCTCTCATTCCATACATCATTCCTGTATATGCTCACAGTGGTGCATTCTTTTAAAAAGTTAAATTGTTTCCCAAATAAGCTTGCCACTAGTTAACAAATGTGGATTAATAAAAGTTGGTGCTCCGGTGCAGGGCGGAGTATCCCATCATTGTCTGAAAATGAAGTTCAGTATCCATGTTCATTGTAATCATTGGATATGTTGAGCAGAAGGTCGTGGCTCATTGATGTGTTTTTAAGCCCTACGGCAGAGAGGAAATAGATACATCAGGCCTGCTGTAATATTAGGAGGATAAATTGCTCGTTTTAGTCTTTTCATGAGATTGTTTGACGATAACCAAATACAGAATATCACCAGCTTTATTCTTGAAGATCAAGCTAGTTGATTAATCATGGCAAGTTTAAAGATTTATCTTCATCTCCATTAATTTAGTACTGCACTTCTTACGCCATGGGGACTCAGAGAGACGGATTTAAAAACAAAATGTCAAAATCAGCAGCAGAGGGAAGGTTTCCTGATTTTAAAATCCATCGTCTGTGTCAAGCTATGGATGAAATGAATCCCACATTTTTGTCATCTTTCTTTTAGATTCTCCCTCTTTGGTAAAAGTTTGCAACTTTAAATCTCTGCATCTCCAGTTTGTAATCCAGGCTTTCCATTAGAATGTCGCCAAACCCAAGCCAAAATAAGAGGTCATGAGATCAGGGCTTTGTTTTATAGATATGGATCTCCCTCTAGAAATGGTTTACAAATGTTTTCACATGCTGATTTGAAGAAAATTGATTCAAAGAGGCGGGATGACGAGGAGCAAGGGAGACGAGGGGATTGGATGGAGGGTACCAACCAATGGGAACCATTGCTCCGGAAGGCTCCCATTGGTCAATTTCTATGCAGGCCTACGGCTGATAGACTGAATGGGTTTTTTTTTTATTCCAAATCGTAGACCATAGCTTTAAGAATAATATGCAGACAACAAACAAACCACATCTAAGTCTTAAAAAATCAAAAGCAAAACAAAAAGTATACAATAAAAGAAATTCAGATAAAGAGATACCTGACCTCAATAACTCTGAATCCTCTGAGGGTATTAAATATCCAGAAGGTCCCTTTAATCTACTCTCCAGTATCTTCCGGCTGTGCTGATTCTGTGGCAGCAGAGGGCGCTGTGAGCCAGAGCTATCCAGCAGATATGAAACCAGAACTCATTTTCCAGCTTGGCTATCTTATTGTATGTCTGGTTTTATGTATGCAACTTCTGAGGGCAACATGTGTGTGCGCTGCAACAGCCTTCTCCTGCACTATTTCAGGCACACTGACTTTGTAGTTTCACTCTTAAACCGGATCTCCCTTCTTAAGCTCAGACTTAGCACAGTTGATCCCAGAGACATAAAGGCACCATGCCCCCATCTCTTCCAGTCAGAGGGATCAAGATTAGCCATCACACCCGCCGTCAGTGCCCCAACACACCAACCCCGACTCCAGGAATATACATACATACCTCATGTAGCGCGTGGGTTAACACACACACACACACACACACACACACACACACACACAGAGAAACACACACACACGAGTGTCAGTCAAGTGCCTATTGTAAGAGCATCAACCCTTTGAACACAAGATACATGCCAAGTAGAGTCCCTCTCCCTTTCCTCTCATCCGCTCTCTGTCTCCCTTTTAATTCTCCACAGCTGAGGGGACACATGGCACTGATCCCCCGAGAAGGCCCAAGGTCAGACTCGGGGCACGGACGTTAAGAAGGGAGGCCTGCTTCGGTATCCAGTATCAATCATTTAGTGTGATACTCATCAGCCATTCAACACATGTGATTTTTCCGCAAGATGCTGAGTTGTTGCTGCTCGTCGCTCTCAAAACCGTAAATTGTTTCTAAGATGTTCAAAAAAGAAGATAACAGAAAGGTCAAAAAGACAGGATACCACAGTTTAATGTAACATATTTAGCGCTGCAACTAATGATAATTTCTCTTATGAATTCATCTGAAGATTGTTGCTTTTACTCAAGTAAAGGATCTGAATGCTTCCTGATCTGAAGAACACAATTTCCGATCTGAACTTTGAAAGAATCAATATGGATTGGAATATTGTCCGTTGCGAGAGCCTTGTTATAATAACACGTTGTTGTACGTCTGAACATTAAAGAATCCCTGTGAGAGACACATGGGTTTACCAGGACTTTATATACTGTGGTACATTGGTGCATTGCTGTAATCTGAGTATCAGGACACAATCAAAAAAATGAATACATCCTTAGATGAACATCTAACACCGCATTCAATCAGGGATGCTTTTAATATTGTGGGCAGTTTCTTCATGTCAAGTCTTTACAGAGATAAATGATTCATTTACAAAACAGATGAGGAAAAGACTGAGATGTCTGATCTCTGGGCTGCGACTAAAAATAGACTGCCGGTTCCACCAATATAAACACCTTCTTTGTTCTCAGTTGTCCTTGGAAATACTTGTATTTCTTTGCCGTGATGAGTGTGATAGTGGCGCTGATTATATTCGTCATCACTGAAAGGTCCTCTGTGGAGAAATAGGAACTGGTCCATCTTTCTCGGAAACCCGATACCTTTTCCCTTTTCAACAAAGTCTGGCCCTTGGTCCATATGTTAACACAACTGGTACAACTCTCCATGCTCAGTCACGTTAACGTACATACATGTACATAGAGCAGCCAACATAGGATTGATCAGCAAACCACATATGCTGCTTCTAATGAGTTCTCTTTCAATTCTGTCACTTCTTCTTCTTATACATATTGCTTTTTTTTGGTAAAAATCTGTGAAATGCAAATGTGTTCAAAATCTTAAATTATTAAGTTGAATTGAAGGATTAAATGCTCTTTTATGCTTAAGGATTTATAAGCTAAATAAACAGTTTAAAAACCATGATGGACAATCTGAAAAATGATTTGTCACAAAGCTGAACACCGGGCTCTTTCTCCTTCTAAGCTCAAAAAGTTGATGAAGGTCAGCAATGGAATTTCTCTGTAGGCGTATGTGACGAGGTTGCATCTGTCCATCCAGGACGAAGACGGATGCATCCTCTGTGTCTCTTTCTGTGTTTCTTTTTGTTATTTAAGTGTTTGATGTGTGGAGTGTGGTTGTCTTTGAGACATTTATAATCTCCAATGTATCCTAAAGACTTGGGTGATCCTCTGGCTTTTTCTGTAGTGAGTTGTAGTTCTTTCTTGAAATATCTCTGGATATTTAGAAACATCTTGGAAATATCTGGAATTTGGTACCAACATGCATGCTCCCCAGAGGCTATATTGTAATAACTTCAAGACTTTTCATCTGGCCCCACAATCTGCTCAGAACGTCCTATTGTCCAATGCTCATTGTTTTATCACCAACTACCTGCAACACTAATGATATCCCTAACTAATGATATGAGTTTGCATGTTGACACTCGGTGAACATGCTACGCTAATTATACCTGCTTAACATCAACATGTCAGCGCTGTCATTGTGAACAACAGCAGCATTTAGCCTCTTTTATCTAAACCAATGGTCTAAGAACACATTGTGAAGCCCTCTGAAGCAAAACATGACATGAAACATGATTTTGGGGGTTAATTCAATTATGTTATAGTGTAGGCTGCTGCTCTATTATTTTATTAAAACACCTGCATTCCAGCCATACCTCTGAAAGAAGGAGGCTGCATTACAGGACTGGCACTCCTCTCGGCTTCCTTCTCCTCTCTCCTCCTCCTCCTCCTCATTGCAGGAGAGTAATTGAACTTGAGCAAACATGTGCATGCAAGCACGCACAAGCTCACACACACACACACACACAATCCAAACCACTCAAAAAGACCATAACTTTGAGTCAAGAGTGTTGTGCTGCAGTTCAGCTTTAGCCTCTAGAGCGCAACACTATCACATCATTCAGGTCGTCTCTTAATAAAGAAACTGGTTCTGTGGAGGTCTCACAGCCAGCAGTTGTTACTGTCACTCATTATCATCACAGCCTCCCCCAGCACACACGCACACGCACACACACACACACACACACACGCACGCACACACACACACACACACACACACACATACACAGGCAAGTTGGAGCTTGTGCAAACACCCACACATGACCCCAGTATGCATGCACACACCCTCGCCCACTACCAGACACACACACAAAATCACACATGAGCCAAGGAGCATGGGCAGCAGGGTCACCCTAGCGCCATGCTTCATAAAGGGCGCCGTTACAATAGGTTTACTGTTACTCTGATGACTGCCGGGATACAATAGGACCGAATGTACTGGGCCGATGCTCCTCCGTTTCTCTCCATTTTTCACTTGATGACAAGGAAGACAGACTGAGGCAAGACAGCATGATATCAGAGGACGCCCCTGAAGGTGAGTTGGCTCATTGCAGGGTTAATGTGCGCCTCCATTTCCATGCATAGTAAATGCGTAGTGTTGAGAGAGAGGTATGTGGGAGAGTAATTTATGGATTGCTGAATTTCTGATGAGACTGATATTCATGTCATGATATGCTTCAGAACGTTACTTGTCAGATTTCCTTTAGTGTCCAAGATTAAAGTCAGGTTGAAATGTGAGAAACAGTATGGTGCAACTGTGACACCTTATTACCCTTATAAGCCACCTAATGACCCTTTCACACAGGGCACGGAATCACCCTTAAAAAGAGAGAGGGGGAGAAGTTACAAAAAATGGTGTTTGATTGCATCACGCTGAGATATATCTTGAGACATTCCAAAAATAATGACAAGCAAGGAGACGGAGATGGAGAAGGAGGAGGAGAGGAGAGGAGAGGAGAGGAGAGGAGAGGAGAGGAGAGGAGAGGAGAGGAGGAGAACAAAGCCACAGGAGGCACACATAAAAACGGCAATTTCACAGGCTGACACTTCAAGAAGGTTACTGGTTAAGGTGGATCAAAACACAGAGAGCTGTGGGGCAAGTGGTGCTGCTGAAAGAATAAAGGAGGAGGAGGAGGAGGAGGAGGAGGAGAAGAAGAAGAGAGGGTGAGAGGGATTAGTACAAGAGGGGCAGAGGTGGGGTTAGGTTCTGGGTAACAGATGCGACTCACCCATATCCAGAAGGGTGTGGTGCTGAATTGTGAGATTCCTCTGAGTTGGGACAAGCAGCGATATTTGCACTGCAGCTGTCAATGATTCAACACCTACGTAGCTCCGCCCTCCTCCCCCGCGTATTATACACACAACACATGCACACACTCACGCTCATATTTCATATCTTGTGATAGGCCCGCATGCTTGGTTTTGTCTTGAGTCAATCGTCAAGTTGAAAACATTCTTGTGAGACAAGGACAATGATTCATGTTCTTGTGTCGTTAAAGATTAACGTATCCAGGTTTATGGTGTCTGGGTCGTAGAGGTATACAGGCTATATTTGTTTATGGTGTGGCCTGTACTTCATTATTCCTCCATGGCTCAATGTCTAAGCCTTTTTATCAGAGCGAAGCTTAATTCAAGCCTATCCGTCTGTCTAATTTGTGCTCACTACAGGTACAGAAGGTATATTCATAAGGTATATATCAGGCTAAATAGTATAACACTTAGAAGTGCTCATTCTACAGAAAAAAAATGTCAGAAATACATTACCTGATAAGAGCTTAGTTTAGTCCGGTGGACCCCTAGGAGTCGGGCCCCTCAGAAAGGTCAGAAGATAAATTTGTTTCTTTTGTGAAATATTGAAAAAGGTGTCCTCTTTTGGCAACAAGCTTATTGAAGAAAAAATTGGGGGATATTTTTTGGGGGAAATGCCTAATAAGAGATGTGAAAAGTGTTGCTTTTTTCCTGAAAAAACTCTAACAATAGCTGTTAACTAAATGAAGGCCTGGTTGAGCACAGATGTTTATTATTTCGTTCTTAAAACTCGTTTTGCTTCAGCATTTGTTGAACTTGTTCAATCGGATACACGTCCCTCCTCGTAATTAAACCTTTATGAGGATGATAAAAACTGCGGGAACAAGCCTGGTTCGTTACGAGACAAGGGGTGAGAACCAATCAGTTAGCATGTCCGCTTTATGGTCTTTGAGTTCCCCTCGCGCACGCCTCGCGTTCTCACCTGGACGGAAGTGAACATAAAAGGGCAGGTAAAGCAGCCTCCCCCCTGCTCGACGCAGGTACGCCGGCGCCTCCCTCTCTAGTCTACTTTCGGCCGAGGAGAGGACGCGTGACGCTGGGTTTGTGTTCCTCCTGTAAATATGAGACAACTTGACATATTCTTCTTCTATTTCCTCATAACCAGTAACCTCGCGGACTAATGGGGCTTATACTGCTGAGCCTGATTCTTCGCTACTATATCAACACCGTGGAAGGTAAGCAAGACAATAAAAACATAAAAACTGCACGTTCATAATGCGCAACAAAGTAACACTTACTAAGAGTTCATTCTGTGTTTGTATTTATGACTGGTGTTTTATTGTGAAAGGGTTTTTTTTTTTTTTTTTTAATGCAAGCAAAGCTATTTTATTATTTTAAATACACTGTATTATTAACAGTATATTATATATTTGTCCTTCTTCATTTAATCAGATCCCCAAGTTTGACAGACTGTTTAAAATGCAGGCGTGTGGTCGGTGTTGACATGCTATAATGTGTTCATGTGTGCTGCAGGATCATGTTCAGCTGGCAGCGCTGTGACCTGTGATGATTGTCTGCAGCTCAGTTCTCACTGTGCCTGGTGCACACAGGAGGTGAGCAGCCAGGGGTGCATGTGTGAAAACATATAAGGAGAAGGCCATAATGCATTCAATAATACAACTTTAATTATAAAACGATCTCGGTCTTGTATCTGCAAACCATGTGGCTTTTTCCTTCACCCCTCAGAATTTCACAGACTGGTTTTTAGTCCGCGAACGATGTGACACACTGGATATCTTACTGGAAAAGGGATGTGCCAGAGACCAGCTGGAGTTCCCTGTTTCCAAAGGCCAGATCCTGCAGGATCGCCCACTCGGCAAGAAGACGGGCAATTTTAACAGCACTCAGATCTCCCCACAGAAAATGGCACTCGAGCTGCGACCTGGTACGCAAACCCAGCGCATTTTGATCTGGTGGTTTGTTCCTCATTCTCAGACGAGGTATCAGCTGTTGATTTTGTTTTTGCACAGGCAGTCAGGTGACTTTCCAGGTCAAGATTCAACACACGGAGGACTATCCTGTGGACGTCTACTACCTGATGGACCTGTCAGCATCCATGATCGACGATCTGGCCATGATCAGAGACTTGGGGTCGTCTTTATCTAAAGAGATGGCCAAGCTCACCAGTAAATTTCGAATGGGTTTTGGCTCTTTTGTGGAGAAACCTGTGCTGCCCTTCATCAAAATAACAGAAGAAGAGCTGGCCAACCCCTGCAGGTAAACTATAAATATTAATACATGACCTTCAGAGCACCCAGATAGCTCATCTGGTCGAGTCCGCGTGTACTTTGACTGTGTCCTCACCGCAGCCCTGTTGGTGGTGTCATCTCCCCTTTCCTGTGTGTCTCTCTCCACCATATCTACAAACAATGGCCCCTGAGTGAACCTTGTTTTTCAAATCTTTGCTTTCGACTTTTGCCGTGTTGCAGCAGTGTGGGCTCAAGCTGTCTGCCAACATTTGGATACAGACACGTCTTGTCTCTGACGAGCAGCACCAACAAGTTCAACGAGATTATCGCAATGCAACGCGTATCTGCAAACATCGATATGCCAGAGTGCGGCTTTGACGCCGTCATGCAGGCAGCCGTTTGTGGGGTAGGTTTTGATTTAAAAAAAAAAAACTAAAAGATATGTGAACCCGTGCTAGTTGCTGATTCTGTCCCGCCAACTTGGTGATTTGATTGGTCAGCTGAAGATGAAGGAGGATGAGCATCATGTGTCTCCCAATAGGACAAGATAGGCTGGAGGAATGACTCGATGCGTTTGCTGGTGTTTGTCAGTGATGCTGACTCACACTTTGGGATGGACAGTAAGATGGCGGGCATCGTGATTCCAAACGATGGGCAGTGCCACCTGGATGTCAACAACAAATACTCCATGTCCACGGTGCAGGTATGTCCCCCGAGGCACAGAAGGCTGTTTTTTTTTATTTTTTTATTTTTTATTTTTTTAAATTTTTTTAGATTTTTTTCTTTTTCAGATTCCTCAGTTAAACCCATTCTATGACTCAGTATGAGTCTCTTTAGAGTCATTGTCACGACCGAAAGCACATCCACTCTTGAAATGTCACCATTTTTCTTCCAGGAGTATCCAACTCTTGGTCAGCTGATTGATAAGGTGGTGGAGAACAACATCCTATTGATATTTGCTGTGACAGAAGGGCAAAAACACAACTATAAGGTAAGGCCAAACAAGAGAGCACGATGTTTACTGAGGTTAACATATTTATCCACGGAGCGGCATTCTCATTCAACCTGTTCCAACTAGCCCTCTTTTCTTCCCCCGGCTCGTTTCTGCACTTTGCTTTTCGGGACCACGAGGCATATCTGCCCACATTTCTCACCAGGACTTTAATGTTTATCTGTTTGTTTTTTTTCCTCACAGAACTACGCAAATCTCATACCTGGCGCCACGGTTGGAGTCCTGGCGGCAGATTCGAGGAACATCCTGGAACTGATTGTAACAGCGTACAAAGTAAATAAACGGTTTTGGAGATGTGGATGTGCGGGTGGGCCATGTGTGGACAGAAAACACCTGCCATTATAAAAGCAGTGCAACCGTGTTGAATTAAATCAAATCCAGTTATTGGACGTCTTAATGTTTGAACCAAACCGCCCGTAGAAACATGAAGCATGCACGACTTAACCCTCCTATTTTGTTTACAGCCAATATCCACTATCTCTGCCTTCTCCATTCAATCTCCGTCTCTTGCTTTTCCTCTTTCAATCCTCCTGTTAACTTTTCCCCTCCACCAGCCGGTGCTTTGCATCAGCATGTTTGACGGCAAGTCTCTGCTTGCCCCTCGTCCCTTGATCTCCTCATCCCTTCTGACTCTGATTTGCTCTTTTCTTTTCCCACTCTCTCTCTCTTGCTTTCTTTCTCTCCCCGTCTACTTCTTACACCTCCCCCCCTCCTTTAATTCCCCCCTAGCGACGGTGACTGGGGGCCTCTAATTAAATCATCCGTTATGTCGTTTACACCCACTCTTAGTCGCTGCCATGTTAACCACACCTATGAGAGGATTCCTTGCAATCACACCGATTGAAGATAATGTTGTGAACAAACGGAGGGATGTTTTGTGATAGAAGACACGTGATGAGTATTTCCTGAAAAAATGTTTTTACCTCCTTGGATATATATATTATCCTACCTGCTTTAAATGCCCTACAGCGTATTTACTGAATAACAGTTAACTAACAACTTGAATCCATCTTCAATTGGGTGAATCCCATAAACGTCACACTGAAGGCACAGCACAATTACAGGCCGCAGAGGGAAAACACACACTTAACCCTCTGTTAGCACCCAGACGGTCTGTCACAGAGTTCATTACTCAGTCTTACTTCCTCCAGCTCGCTCCCTCTCCTTAGATGCTTTGTGCTGCAGCCCGGCACACCTGGGAGGATGACTCACCTGAAAAGAGAGAGCTAGATAGGTGGTTTCAAACTGTGTCCACACGCTACAGGTCAGCGCAGGGTGAAAGTGTACTTCCATTGTTAAATCCCACTTCATGATTATAGAAGTCGCTATATTGATGCGATGGTGATTTCTGCTATTTTGGTGACGAAACCCTCTCATTCAGTACAAAACCAGTGCTGCCAAGCGTATTTCCATACAAGGTGCTGAAATATATTTGTGCTGTGTTCCAGGAGCTGCGTTCAGAGATTGAATTAGAGGTCCTTGGAGACACAGCAGAGCTCCAGATGTCGTTTACCGCCATTTGCCCAGATGGGACTGTGCTCCCGGATCAAAAACGCTGCTCCAACATCAAACCTGGAGAGACGGTCAGTTGTGATGCTCTACAACTCTTTCTCTTTATACGAGCTGGTGTCGTCCAACATGCTTTAAAGATGACTGACAAACTGATAAGAGTGTCAAGGTAAAATAATTTGACACGGCAAAAAGAAAAAAATCTGAGATATGATATGGATTGTAAACAATGAATGATCGTACATCAATAGTAAATGACTCTACTGCTACAATGAGAAAATCAATAAAAGATCACCTGAATGTCACATGATACTCATAAGGCAGCCTGAGTGAATGCCAGACTCAAAGTCAACATGTTTACTGATAATACACTGTTTGGAGCATGAAAGTGAAAAGCTGGTGCACGGAAGGTTTTTGTCCAACATAAGATGAGCTAGTGGGACCTTCATGGTTCATACATTAAGCATTTATGCAATAAAGGCCTTTCAGAAGGCCATGTGCTGATTTATGGAGCAGTAACGTCGTTTTAAAATGAATATAAGAACTAATAGGGAGCTGATAAATATACTTTAAAACAGGTGTAATGCAGTCTGTCTGATTAATAGCTTGTTTTTGTAGATCAGATAGGAGTGCTTTACAAGCGGCAAGCCTGCATGTCGGTGTTTCTCAGAGAGACAAATGGTCGTGTGTTTTTCAGATGATAAAATAGATGATTTGATAATGTTCACAACACAAGTGGAAGATGACACCACAAGAGCTGCAATGATTAGTTGCTTAAAATAGATACAATCTTTTTAAAATGACCAGTTATCTTATTAAAATGTGCTGGAAGGGAAATAGAAATGTTGAGAGACCGATTATAGTCTATAAACTCGATATAAACTCGAGTTCCAACTTCTTCAATGTGATGATTGTCTGCCTCTCTTTGTCTTATGTGACACCGCCTCACACTGTGGGGAAAATATCATTTAAATGGTAGAACATTTTACTTTTTCTCTTTTCTGATGTATTAGACAAAAAAATGAATTAACTGATCGAGGATATGGTCGAAAATAATCATTATTTACAGCCTGGTTTAACGAGGTTACTTTGGTGAATTAAAATAAAGCTGGTGTTATTTTTTATTATTATTACAGATTACAAAACCAACAATATGTTATATCTGTCTGTATGTTATAATGGTTTCTGACTTTCCCATCCTGGCTGTCACACTTTTTTATTAATATTTTAACATTTTTATTTATTTATATAATTTCCTAAAACAGCTGGGCACTGTAGTTACTCAAAGACGGTTTGATGATGCATTTGTTGGGAATATTTTGAGATAAATAAATAAATACACCTTTGGCAAGTATTTCTGGCAGCAGGATGGTGTATGTGGGATTGACAGTGCCCAGTGTTCATAATGAAGGAACGAGTCATCCAGTGCCACAATGAGGTCCATTGATGTGTTTTTAATAGATTTTGTAGAACAATGGAGCTCGAGAGAGGAAAAAGCTCCATCAGGCTTTGGTTACACAGGCTAAAGCGTGTTATGATCTATTCATTGTTAGATTTGCTCTTTTCATGGCCTCCTCTCTGCTCCTCAGGTGGTGTTCAACGTGTCCGTGGAGCTCCCGGGATGCGTGTCGGGAGTCCGGCACTTCTCCCTCAAGCCGGTGGGTTTACAGGACAGTCTGGAGGTGGAACTGGAGTCCCTTTGCTCGTGCGACTGCCGGCGGCCTCCTGAAGCCAACGGCAGCCGGTGCATCGAGGGCCAAGGGGCTTTCCAGTGCGGTGTGTGTGTGTGTCAGCCGGGGTTCCTGGGAGCCGAGTGCGAATGCAATGAGGAAAGGGCTTTGTTGAGCAACTGCCTTGCAAATAATGAGTCGGAGATATGCAGCGGACAGGGGCAGTGCTACTGCGGACAGTGTGTGTGTCATGCATCCAGCTTTGGACGCGTCTATGGGCCTAACTGCGAGTGTGACAATTACTCCTGTGTCCGCTTCCGTGGGGAGCTCTGTGGAGGTGAGTAATTTTGGATGACGAATGTCATAAATGATTCACATGTTTTTGAGTTGAGCCTGTTGCTTGAGTGACTTTTGTGTTTGCTAGGCCACGGGGAGTGCGACTGCGGGGAGTGCCACTGTGAAAGCGGCTGGACGGGGGAGTACTGTAACTGCAGCAACAGCATGGAGGCGTGCGTGTCAGGGGATGGCGCCCTCTGCAGCGGGCGGGGGAGATGCGATTGTGGCCACTGCGTGTGCTCTGTACCCGGAGCATCTGGGGACATGTGTGAGAAGTGCCCGACATGTGGAGACGCCTGTAGCTCTGCAAGGTGAGAACACGCCGATGCCATCAGCTCTTAGAGGCGGGAAAAAAAAGGATGTAATGTTGAGGCTTTTGTCGGCCTTACCTCTGCAACTGTCGTTCCTTCACCTGAAAGATATAAGATGCTGTCTCGTTGCGCCACATGATCCGACTGTTCTTTTGAGTACAGCCATATCAGGTTCTGATCCCCTTGTTCACATGTGTCTACACTGTCCATGTGACATCAAAAGGCCACTAATGTCCCCAACACAGCGCTCAGAGATTTCCTTGCTCCATTGTAGAGCAGCTGTCAGGGCTAGTGCCATTTGATACCACTGTTACAGTGGAGACGGCTGATAGGGAGTGAGCGAAGCCTTGGGAAAACTGGGATAAGTGAGCAATACTGTGATTTCTTTGTACTCACTGTGTCAGTGATTGAAGCCTCATTAAACCGTAGCTTCCGGAGGAAGTACTCAGGAAAACCTGGCCATTTGTTTCTCCACTTTGTTTTTACTCCAGAACCTGTGTGGAGTGCCATCTGCAAGATAAGGACGGTGCCAAGTTGTGTGATGAAATGTGCAGCGCACCTAAAATTTCCATCAACACAACAGCAGGTAAAGGACTCATCAATCTGCCTGCTTCTGTATCTGAGAGCCATCAACCACTCGGTATACTACAATGCCTGCTTGTTTTCTGCTTTTTTCTTCTTGCTTTTGTGTGCAGGGCAGTGTAATATGCTTCAAATCATCATTGGGACTTTAATATTTAGATTTCCTAACATTGATGTACTGCATATCAAGCAAGCCATATGTTTTTAGATCAACTATACCTTACCAAGCAGCCACATGTTAGAGGGTATGGCTATGATACTTGAAACTTGCCTCAGATCGTCCATGTATCACAGGGAGTATTTGATTCCCTCCATGTAACATTAACATCTAATGTAGTTTTGGGCGTTGACGGTTTTCTATTAATTCTCATGCGTTGGTGCCTTCAAGGACTAGCAGGAACTTGAAACTCCAGAAATGGCTGCCACAATGCAACCGTTGTTAAGAAGAGTGCCCATGATTGCTTATTGTTTGTCATACCTTTTATTATGTGATTTTTTGTATTATGGGATGGTCTTTAAGTTTAGTGAAATACCTTCAAAAGTAGAGTTCATCAAGGAGCTACTTTTTCCCTGTTTTTGCAGGATGTTCACTGATATGACTGCTGTATAAATGTACCATAAGTTCACCTGCTGTCAGTGCTGGTTGATGCAGGAGTTTGTTCTCTCAGCTCAGTGTTTTTGATAGTGGTATCAACATAGGGCCATGCTAAGTTTCCCCATGGGTCAGAGATTTGGAGGAATGCTGACCTGCATGGACTCAGGTGTCTCTCTGAAGCCTAGACCTCCCCATGTCCCTAACACAACACCATCCATGTCCATTCAGGCAGCCCTGAACAATGGGGAACATATTATTTACTTGTCGTACAGGCAGAGCTATTGTAGTGCATGTGAATGGCCGACGGATCCTGTCTTCCTTTATAGAAGAGATTTATTTTATACTTGTGCAAGCTGAGAGGTATATCTGATTATCACAGAGGATTGTCAGGCTTCAGATGTGAAATACAATGGTGTGCTCCACACACACACATCAGATTGTAGTCTTTGATATGGGAATCCGACTGACAGCACAACAGAGGGGAGTATATCCCTTTACATTCTCAGCACAATGTCAGGAGGGAGGGTGACATAGGATGCCTGCCTTATGGATATGAATGTTCACATTTCCTCTCAGATTATGACAAGAGCCCTTCTATGTCGTGCACGCTGATGATGGAGGATGAGTGCTGGATGTCGTTTAATGTGGTGGGAGGCGAGACGGGCATCACTGCCTACGATCTCCAGATGTATGGTAAGCTTTGCAAAAATGTGTAAAACGGATGAAAGAGGGGGGGGTTCTGGTCCGAGTCTCATCCCGTCCTCCGTCCTGTCCCAGGCTGCCCGGAGCCTCCCAACATCCCCATGATTATCCTGGGAGTCTCCCTTTCCATTGTGTGTATCGGCCTGATCCTGCTGGCTGTGTGGAAGGTGCTGGTGTCGGCCCACGACCGCAAAGAGGTGGCCAAGTTCGAGGCTGAGAGGGCAAAGGCAAACTGGCAGACGGTGAGATATGTTAATATTCGACGTTATATGATCAAACTGAGAAAAGATTATTATTATTATTATTATTATTATTATTTTGTCTTACTTTAATTTGGGGGGATAATTGTGCTCTAAATGTTGGGATTAGAATTCCCTGTTTCGATCAATTTAAACAGGCCTTTAATGTTGCTGTGAGGTCATTTAGTCAGGTGTGGGCTACAACTTGAAACCCTGGTATCCATTTTTGTAAATAAGCACCATTAAAATGATGCTGAATGAGCAATCATCAGCAGGTCCTGTTTGCAGTGTGCCCATGGATATTTGGCCAAGATTACTTAAATACTGAAAGAACCTTGATGATTCTCAGGCAAGTTCTGGAGTTATGAGGAGTTTTGTTTTTCTATGATTTCTGAGCAGAATAAGGATGCTTTTCAATGACTTCAGAAATAATGATATCCACTGTAAATCACACTGAATAAAAGTGTGTATCACGTCTGTGTTGGGATTTGACTGAGTTATAACTCCAAGAAGATGTGCAAAATGTTGACTCAAATTGCAGCAATCAGGCACTGAGACTTAATCCCTAAACTGAATTTCCTTTCGTCTCATCCACTAAAAAAAGTGAGTCCCAGAATAGCATTATTTGCTTCTCTTTGAAAAACACTTGCTAAAAACTCAGATGCCCAGCTGATTTAGTAGATTTAGGAAATGACTGGGTGTTTTTAGAAAATAAAAGTATGTATTTGTGACCTACTTTTAAAGATTTACCTTTTCAGCGGGAGGGTTCACACAGCCACAGACGAAGACTAACACATTGGTTGTTGACAATAAACACAATAGAATATCCTGGTGACAATATTTACATGTGACATTGATCCATCTTTCTGATTAAAATGTTTTTTTTACTGTCTCTCTGCAGGGGACCAACCCGCTGTTCAAAAGCTCAACGTCTACGTTCAAAAATGTCACTTATAAGAACACAGAGAGAGAAAAGATCATTACACTGGATCACTGCTGATGACAACTACTGGAGGCAACCAACATCTTAATGCACTTAAGTGTGTGTGTGTGTGTGTGTGTGTGTGTGTGTGAGAGAGAGAGACAGACAGAGAGAGAGACATTTTTACTAAAATGTGTGTGTGTGTGTGTGACACAGTAGACAACACTGTGAACAGAGAAACGTGACGATGAATTTGCTGCTGTAAGAGTGCACTGTCAATGTACTGTTAAACATTGCACTTTCCTGATGCATGATCCCAGTGTTGGTCTACTGTAACGTGCAGCTTGGAAAGGAGGAATCTACACTCCGAGTGGTCTACTACTGAACAAAAATCTTTGTTTTATTGTAAAGAATGTAAATATACAGGTGGATTATTATTATTATGTTGTTCTTGTTTTTTTTAAATATTTTGTTTGGTTGTTGTTTTATTGTGAAGAAAGGCTGAGCCTTTGTTGTTTTTAGATGCATGGCACATAAATAAAGTGGAATTTTGACTAATTGTGAGATTATACTTTTAAAACATGCAGACAGAAAGATATTTTTTAGAAGTTGCTCTCAAGAAGCCCAATTTAAAATGTATTATTTACATTGTTTACAGTGGGGCATCCTTGTTTTCTCGTTCCATGATGGAAATGCAAGAAAGAACATTTTTTTGTAGAACTGTATAGAAGTTCTTTTACGTTCACAAGAGTGTTTGCCTTTTCTCCCACTCCGCTCAAGGCTAGATTACCAACCAACGGACCCCTCAGGTCCTCATTTGATTATTTGCGCCACTAATAGCTGGTTCCTACATTACTACACACCCACATGGCCCTGTCTTGGAGAAGGAATCTGCATTATAGACCTATATTTTGCTCATATGGAGCATTGAATATCCACACAAAGAAAACCTGGGGTCAGATATTCTGGCGAAGCAGCACTGGTTGGTTTCTAAATCTCTGTGAAAAAAGACAACACACTGTCGAAGGCGACCGCTTTAGAAAACCCCGTCATTCATCACAGATTGGGCTGTGGAGTTTAAAAGGTGTGTTCATTCAGAGGGAGGACGGGTGGAATCAAAGACTCTTATCAACTTGCATGATGGGAAATTGTAGGCTACAGTGTTTTTTTTTTGAAGATTGGTCAGCCTCTGGACTGTCTGTCAGGATGCCTCAGCCTTGGTGGAAAAATACACCATTCCAATGAATGAAATGTTACTTGAGTAAAATACATACTGTTTAAAGCACTCACTGCAGACACATTGAGAGTGTGATTATTCAATATACAGTACTGTTGTTATTAATGTGCACTAAAGTAAAGTAGAATCTTACTATTTCAAAGTTTTTCCCTATTTAATGAGTAGTTTGTGGCCATGCATCACATCTATCTATCTATCTATCTATCTATCTATCTATCTATCTATCTATCTATCTATCTATCTATCTATCTATCTGTCTATCTGTCTATCTGTCTATCTGTCTGTCTGCCTGTCTGTCTGTCTGTCTGTCTGTCTGTCTGTCTTTCTGGATCGGAGCCCTTCCTCCAGTCTAAATACACTTTTATGGCTCCGTCCCAGTGAAAACAGCGGCAGGAATGCAGCTCCCAGACCGGCGAGCAGCGGCTGCTCCTCCGTCAGACGTGACGTCGCCGGTCCCCCGCTGAAAAACTTCACTCGGCACAAAGTTTTTCTATGAGAGGAAAATAACAACGAGCCTCCGCGAACCACTGTCTGTGAGCAGGAGCCTCGTAATGTGCGGACATTTGCACTTCGACACCGCAACCCTTCGACATGGTAACCCGGTTGTTTCGTCGCATCGACTCCGTTGTGGCGACTATTTGCGTATTTGCGTTGTTGGCGCAAAGCTGCGTGTGTGTCGGCGAGGAGGACGATGAGATCCTGGAGAAGAAACAGCTCGCCGAGTTTTACAGTAAGTTCAATCATCGGCTGCTGCTCGGTGCTCTTCTTAAAAAACAAAACAACTTAACGACCTCCTGCCAAATCAGCCCGCTACGTGTTTAGTCCCATCGTGCTAGATCATTATATAAGTGCATCCTGGTCCCCCAGTTGGCCTCTGGACCTCAGTTTGAGCCTCACTACTGCAGCTTGGCTCACATTACATTTATTTATTTATTTATTTAAAAAAGATGAATGTCAGTCAGCAGAAAGTGAATGTTAATTTAGATGAAGGTTTAACGTGATGTTTCTTTTTGTTTGTCCCTAAGATAAATGACATATTGAAAGTAAACACTATAAGAAAACATGCAGATGGTTGACTTTGTGATGTCCACCATAGGGCTGAATGATTCTGAACATGACAAAGGAAAAACATCAAACATGCACTGAGTCTAGCCTCTCATAATTGAAGATGTGCTGATTCCCTCTGTTATATGACTGCATGTTGAATCAGAGTCCAGACTGACAGAAAATGACTCATCTGCAACATCTTTACGTCTGTTCAGTCAAACAAGCACCGGGAATGAAGTACTTTTTAATGTTGTATGTCTTTATTAGCGTGATGGATATCACTACCCTTTGTATATATATTCAGTATACATCAGCTTGTTTTGTTAGAGTGTCCAGGCCTTCACTCTTTAACTCTCTGTTTTGGTGCAAAAACATCTGAAAATGGTGTGAAATATTAAAGCTGGTCTCCAGGAAACGTATGTGTTCTCACTTTACTTTCTGAACTGACTTCATGTAAGATCTTCACATCAATTCCTCCCCCTTCTCTTCATACCCCCCTCCTTTCTTCCATGTCTCTCCTCTGTCTTCTTCCAGAAAAAGGTCTGTTTATCCTGGAGAGCGAGCCGCTGAAACGCTGCATCACAGCGGGCCGCTCCAACCTGGTGCTGGAGGACTGCGAGCGGCCCACGCGCCGGATGCTGTGGAAGTGGGTCTCCCGACATCGCCTCTTCAACTTGGGCACCAGCATGTGCCTGGGCCACAACGTGTCCAACGCCACGCAGCCTCTCGGCACGTTCGAGTGCGACCTCACCCACCCCGTGCTGTGGTGGCGTTGCAGTGGAAACATGCTGTACGGGGCGTCCATGTGGAGGGTGGCTGTCGTCGGACGTTTGGTGGTCGTAAAGAAGAACTCCTATCATGAGTGGAAGCGGTACAACACCCCCAGAGAGGGGCCCTGTTCACATCCATACGAAGGTAAACACCTGAACTCTCTCTCTGTCTGCACGAGATCTTTGTCATTTAAAATCATTCAAGGCATTTTTTATTTGCAGATGTACACACTTTGTTGGGAAATGCATACGGCATGCCTTGCGCCTTTCCATTTAAATATAACAACAAATGGTACTCCGAGTGCACGACTGAGGGCCGCGAGGACCATCTCCAGTGGTGTGCCACCGCCACCCGCTACGATGAGGCTGAGAGGTGGGGCTTCTGTCCGGTGCCAGGTAAAATGGACACACAGATGCACATCAACATCATAACACACAAAGAGAGGTCTATGATGAGGTGGTGTTTAGTGTGAAAGGGCAGGAGAGATCTTCATATGGTAGGATCTTCATACTGCTGGAGCAACATATTAAAGGTTTTGAAAGGAAAAGTGCAAGGGTCACATAAATGTGTAATGGTTGGGTATCCACGTACGTTTTGTCACATAGTGAATTGATAAATAGAAAAATCATAATTCTCAACCAAACCAATCTTACAGATTTTATGTGATTAAAAAAAAAAAGAAATCTATATAAATGGCATGCATCCCACCCTGGTGACTATATGCACGCTAACTCATCTCACCTCGGATCATGTTTGCTGTATTCGTAGACTCCAGTTGTGACCGTTTCTGGGAGTCAAACCAGGAGCTGCGTGCGTGTTACCAGTTCAACCTGAACACTATCCTGACCTGGAGTCAGGCGTTGTCCACCTGCCAGGCTCAGGGTGGAAATCTGCTCAGCATCACCAGCCTGGCAGAGCACAGGTATATCAGAGGTAGGCATCTGGTAGAAAACACATACAGGGAGCATACTGCTGCTCCATGAAACATCCATGCACTACTGTATTCTTCTATCACTCCGTAATATCACCCTGATTGCTTTTAAATCCCTCAGTGATGTGTGAGATTAATTGTCTACAGAAATCAGATGACATTTGTTGACAATTCATACAACATTCTTGCGATTGCAACTTGGTAGATCGACTTGCAAGTGTTGGTGCGAGGGTGTGGATCGGCCTGAACCACCTGAAGGATGGCCGGGGCTGGCAGTGGTCTGATGGAGCACCTCTGTCACTGGTCAATTTAACCACAGGTACTGATCAACTGGCTGATTTTAACATGACTTTATTGAGTGTGTAACATTCAACATTTGTCAGAGGCATCTGTTAAGAGACAGTCATGTAATGTGTGCATGCATAAAAGTTGCCCTTGGCCTTAAAGTGTGAAAACAGATTGTAAAATGAGTGTTTTACTTGTTGATTGAACTGAAAAACTGTTAATGAAGTCCATAGAAAATGCTCTGATCATGCTTAACAGAAGCTAATACATAACACAATGACATCTGATGGATAGAAAACAAAAAAAAAATGAATTCCTCCATCACGGTGTTCCCCTCAGCTCTGCCTGCCAGTCCGCTGCAGGACAACAGACAGTGTGGAGTGTACAACTCAGACCTCGAGGGTCACTGGCAGAGTCTGTCCTGTGAGTCTGCTCTGCCATACGTCTGCAAGAAGACGCCTAACGGCACCCGGAGAGCCGAGCCGCTAGGTGAGCGCACACACATCGCTTTAATACCTGACATGCATCGCCCGGTGTCCCACATTGTAGCAGGGATGAGTTATGACTCAAAGTGCAAAATGTACGCAAAGCTTTTTTATCTCTTGTAGCTTTTGGGCCTGAACAGCTGCGCTGCACCCGGGGTGGGAACTTTTGACCTTCCTCTCTATTGCGCTGTCGGTGGCCAGACCAAAACAACGTCTGCTGTGAATTTGTGTTATTCTGGTCCGTCCTGTTGTGATTTCTCCTCCTCTCCTCTCCCATTTCGTCTTCCTCTTACAGAGAACTGGCAGTATATCCATACGGAGTGTGCTAATGGCTGGTGGCCTCATAATGGTGTCTGCTATCGGCTGCTGTCAGAGACGGAAGCAGGGACATGGGAGGAGTCTTCCCAGGCCTGTGGCTCTCAGGGGGCGACCCTCACCAGCATCCACTCCCTGTCTGAGGTGGAAATGCTGCTCAACCTCCTGACTAATCGTAAGGAGCATCATGCGATGCAGATATATGAAGTTCTGTTTGTTATAGACACTCTGGAGATATACGAAGGGGATGCTTAGTACTATTTTGTGTGTGCGCCTCCATGTTTTGTAGTTTCTGGGGAGAGTATGGAGGTGTGGATCGGTCTTTGGAGACAGGCATCGTCGCCGACTGTAGAGTGGTCGGATGGCTCACCAGTAACGCTCACTCTCTGGCACCAGTACCACCCTCCTCACAACCTGACAGATGCGAAGCTCTGTGTCAAAGTAGACAGGAAGGTGCAGAAAGTCTCCCTCAAATGGCCTTAAATATGTTCAATTCATTATAATGACAAGTTGTTTCCTGGGTACTGTCTGGTAAGAGTGTTAACTTGTTTCCCAGGAAGGCAACTGGCTTTTAGCTTCATGTGACGAGCGACTGCCTGCTGTGTGTCGGAAAGAAAGCCAGAAACCCGATCATCAGCCTGGAACCTGGGATGAAGATTGTCCTGAGGTACAAACATGAACACGCACGTGCAAGCTCATGCTTCCAGGTCAAACGTGTGTGAGCCGATGCAAGACAAGGAAACTCTGCGAGGCCCCAACACTGTTTTGTATAGTAGCTCAACCTTTGCCCCAACCTCGCAGTAGAAGAGTGTCAATAACAACACGATGATTATGTAACACTAAGTCTCCTTAATTCACCCCGATAAGATTTGGTTTCAGGTTGTTCCAGTAATCTAATTTGCATGTTCATGTATTATAAGGGTGCTGAATGTCAGTTATGTCTTAAAAAGCACAAAGCATATCTAACATAAAATGAAAGATGACCTTGTAGTTGATACAATGATACAATGATACAATGATTTGCAAGACAATCGGATTTGTTGGCTCGGAAAATCCACATTTTAATGGTTTGACCACATTCTGCTGAAGGAAAGCGAAAACTGTCTCCTTCCAACGAAACTGACGTGACTTTTGATACAAATTTGTCCGGCAGGTTATGTGCTGTGTGGTGTTACAATGGCTCCATACAGATCAGGACGTGCACCAGGCGGAGCCACACGCCCGCTGCAGTTCAAGCTTCTGAGCATGTTGCCCCTACACAAGCACAATGAGCTGATTCACTCCACTGCTGACGTATTGTCTGGCTTTCATATTGCTCCCTGACTCTGTTTACAAGAATATCCGACTCCTGAGTCATCAGGCTACTTCATACCCTGAAACTTGAGGCCAAAAATGGCCCCGAAGGCACAATAAGACTGGACATGCTTGAGCCGTGTCAGAGGCTCGGGGCCTTAACGAGCCAAACCCCATTCGCCACTTCAGTCTCTACATTGTCTGCCTGGTAAATGTTACCGCTGTGTCGATTTGTCGATGAGAACGACTACAGACACTGTTGTTTTGAAGAAAGCTTTGAGATTTGTCTCCATGTAAATGCTTGTGTAGGCCTCTGGACCTCAAGTACAGGGGGGATGGGGGGTAGATGGGATATAGGGGTGAAGGGGGGAGGCCAAATTGACCCCACTTGTGAAAACACCCCCACACCACACAACCCAACATAAAGACATGCCTATAACTGCACACATATGAACTGACACATAGAATAACCTTCACTCCAGATTAGGACTCTTTGGAAGTTTTCAATGAAAACTTTGACCAGCTTGAGAAATATTAATTGTTTATGTGATACCCAGTACTACTCTGGATGAGTCTAGATATATTTAACTTTCCTTTGATTCTCATCTTTGTGCACTCTGCTGAATGTTACTACTGTTTCTTCATTATTATCACATATATGGTTTGATTATATTGCAGGTTCTATATTTAATGATATTGTTGTCTTGTGCAATATATAAATATATAATATATTCCTTTTTTTTTAATGTTGAGGGCTGGAAGCGACATGGCCACTCCTGCTACACTGTGACTGGCCATGAACAGAGTTTTGAAGATGCACAGCTGGGATATTACTGCACGGCTCCTCTCCTCACCGTGGAAAACAGGTGGTTTATTGAGCAAATTGTTTGCTGTGTTTTATTCGTGGCGACACTGGCGCCTCTCTCCTCACCCCGCTCCTCTCTTCTTCCTCATGCCGGCAGGTTTGAGCAGGCGTTTGTCGACAGTTTGCTGAGTGAGAGTGGGGCCAACAGCAGCAGGTATTACTGGATCGGCCTCATGGACCAGGAGGAGAGGGGGGAGTACAGCTGGCTTCTTCACAATGGATCCTCACTTCCCCTCACCTTCACAAACTGGAACAAACACCAGCCAGGTCATTAGGGAAAATGTTTCCTTTTTAATTATGAATACGTCTACTGTGAGTGTGTTTTAGTTGGGATTTGGTTTAATGTGAATCATCCCTCTCCAACACCTTCTTATTCTCCTTTCCATAGTCAGTGCTGCTGGCTGTGCTGCTATGTCAGGTGGCCCTGCTTTGGGTCGCTGGGAGGTCAAAGACTGCAAATCCCACAAGGCTTTGTCAGTGTGCAAGCAGAGCATCAGAGGCTACCACGATGTCCAGCTGCCAGAGCACCACATAGATGCCTCCGCCCCCTGTCCTCCAGGGTGGGAATCACACTCTGGGATGCTCTACTGCTTTAAGGTCTGATCATCCTCATCGTTTCTCTGGGCTCCTCGCTCTCTTCTCCGTCTCGACTCATGTTTCTGATTCATCTTCTTACCTGAACTCAGTCAATCCAGTTCTATTTATATGGCACATCCAATTCAAAGTGTCTTACAGATGATTGACGCAAACGTACAGGATGTTTAAAAAGAACTAAAGATGGAGAGAACTAATGCACAAACAATTTAGTGAAGAAATTATACTTATTTATAATTAATTGTAATACAACACTTGAGTAAATAGATCATGGTTAACTATTTATAAAATTAGAGTGAAATAAAAAAAAAATGATAGAAACATTTGAAATGACTTTTTAAAAATCCCATAAAATATCTCAAAATAAACACCCTTTTTCTTTGACACACGTCTACTGTCACACTGACTGTGTTTGTTGTCCATTAAAGCTCTGAGCTGATGGTAAGTGTTGCTCTTCTAGGTGCTCCACGATGAGAAAGTCCTGATGAAGCGTTCCTGGGTGGAGGCGGACTTCTTCTGCCAGGCCCTCGGGGCTCAGCTGGCCAGTTTCTACCACTATGAGGAGCAAGTGTTTGTTAAGCAGCTCCTCAGCACCATGTTTGAAGGGTTGGTACAGCCCTCAGGGCCTCGTCACTGCAGGGATGTTATGGGAACTGATAAATGCATCAGTTGGGGTGTTGGGATTGAACGATTGGATTTTGAAGATGAAATGTGGTTTGGGATTGTTTTAGGATCTGTCTACAGATGATAACTTTTCTACAGGATGCCACCATTGCAAAAACAACACAATAAGTCATGTAACCAAATAATACATTTTAAAATATCAAGTTTCTTAATTGCAGATGAAACCATAGTGGATGTGCTGCAAAAATTAGATAATTCTGTAGAATTAGATGAGTAGGTTTGGGCTGTATGACTTTAAATGCTGTTATTTATTTTAGTAAATCTTGGAAATTATCAATATTGGATTCACAGGGTTTTCTTTAATGATATTATATATGATATATTATAAGATTATTGAAGTCAACGTTTATTGCACTTTCAAAACTGATGTAAAATGGTGCTTGACACAACACACAGAAACCAGTGAGCCATACATGAGAATAATATGTAAAATGTGCAGCATATGAAACATAATGACATGTCTCAGAGAAAATTATTTCCAAGATGTGATTTAAAAGAAAATATTCCCCAGAATGTTCAGCAAAATATAAAGAAAATCTACACTATATGACAATAGAAATCATGCAGCAAAGTGAAAAGAGATTCTGCTTACATTGCCCACCTCCAGTGAGTGTCATGATATAATCCAAATGACAATACTGCGGTAAACAATTTTATATAAAAATCTATTATTGTCTATTTTTTTGGTCTACAGATAAATACAAGGCTAGAAGTTATATTACAGTTTATTTAACCCCTTCCACAGTGTGCTGGTAAAGTACATTAGTGACTATTGTCTAAGCTTAAATGTTAAAAGATGAAAATACTTTGCTCAGATGGACTTGTGTTGCATTGTGTCTTTTTGTTTTTTTTAGAACAGAGGGTCGTTGGTTCTGGGTGGGTTTAAATAAGAGAGACCCTGAACAGCCCGGAGCCTGGGAGTGGTCTGACGGTTCTCCTGTGAGTACTTAGATGGGTTCACAAAGTATCTAAATGCCTTGTTATCTAGAGGGTGTATCCACTATGGATTTTGTCTCGTGTGTGTCGGTGCAGGTGGTCACGTCCTTCATAGAGGATAAGAACGAGGAGGATGACCGGAGGGACTGTGCCGTGTACAGCGACCTGACCAACGCTCTCGTGCCGCAGCCCTGTGATGCCAAACACGAGTGGATCTGCAAGCTGTCCAGAGGTAAACACCCTCACAGACATGCTGATGCACACACACACACACACACACACACACCAGTAGTGCCTTACTTACCAAACTCCAATTTGTATTGCAGGTGATCAACTGAAAAAACCCTACTGGTACACTGAGCGTAAGTAGACTTTTCATTTACTTCATTGCTTTTTGCGAACACACACTTTATAGATACTGTAAAAAAAAAGAAAAAAGAAGTTACACCCTAACAAGACACATTATGACTGCGTTACAAAGATCTGCTACACCTTGCTATAGCGTTTTTCCTTACTGAACTGAGTATTTTCTGCAGATTGTAAGAACTTTAAGGAGTGTTTTAGGACTGCAGTGATGTGTTTACAGCATTTAGAACTGTATTCAGTCGCTCATCAATACATTAAGACTTGTATTACTTAAGAATGTGTACGGTATTATAATTGCCTGCCTGGCTCCCCTCCAGAGAGCGAGCCCTGGGTTTTCTACCGCGGAGCCGAGTACCTGCTGGCGAAGCAGCCCTTTGACTGGGACTCCGTCTCTCTGGCCTGTCAGATGATGGGAGCCTACCTGCTGTCCATTCACTCCCGAGAGGAGCTGCACTTTGTTAAGGAGCGCTTGCAGCGGGTTTGTTAGTGCCACTGCTCATGACCCCACATTCACAGAATTTCAGAATCACAAGACTGACATACACTTGTAAGATGACATCTGGTTTATTACCACTCGATATTCTATACTCATTGAAAACCAAACATGGATTATCAAGAAAAAACACACCCTTCATCATTATTATGATAACCAAAGCTAATTATCATTTTAATAGCAATTGTATTTAACAAAATAATAAACTCATTCTAGAGTTTGAGCTCATTTTAAAATACAGGAATGACTCAATCATACAAAAATAATATCTGCACCGAGTTTGCTCCAATTTAAAAGCACTGATTTATAACGTATTCCCACCTCTTCTCTTCTCACTCCATGTTTTAAGAGAAAATGTACCTCATGTTTACTTCTTCCCCGTGAAAGTACTCCCACCATCTGATGAGGCGTTGACACAGAAACATTTCTCGTTTTCTTTTTAGTGAGCAGGACCACGATTCCACACAGCAGCACACTGCCAAAGCACTTGTACTTAATCGCAGAGGCTCTTCTCCGCTGAATGGCCCAATAGGCCTATTCTCCTGACAGTTAACACACACACACACAGCGGAAAACAAACACAATTGATACACTCATACAAACTCAAGTGTTTGTAGACACACGCCAACAAGCTAAAACGCACCTCGTATGCAGACACTTTCATGCTCGAGTGCCCCCACACACTGGGTGTAAGAAAACGGCTGGGGGTTTTTTTCGGCCGCCGGCTTTTGTACCCCACTAAAGAAGTCTCTTGTAGTGTTCAGGCCTGTGAAGGGATAAATGGAACAAAATAAGGCGATGAAAGAGGCGAATCATAGGACAAAGAGGGCACCTGAATGGCCGCTCATGTCAGAGAGGCTCTGAAAAGCCGATCTTCCGGCCCACTGAGGACTAGATCGCAAAGGAGGAGGGTAGAAGTGAAGTGAGTTCTTTTTTCAATCCCTGTTCCTCTCACTGTGTCTCCTCAGCTCTTCCTGGGCCCGACAGACTGGTGGATCGGCCTGTCCATTGGGCCTGGAGAGGAGGCCAGGTGTGTGTGTTTTGGAGTTAAACATTTCCTGCCAAACAGTGGCAGCCAATCACGACATGAAGATAGCTTTGCAAGTCGTGCAAGGCTTTGGTATGCAGAGTTCGCAGGTTGTGTTTTGATCAGTAAAACATGTTCAAATGAGCAAGAAGTAATTGTTGCATATCACAGCTTGCATGTTGCATGTTGCAAATGTGGTGAAATAAGCCCCAGGATAACTGTTTAAATGAACTTGAACTGATGATAAGAAATGGGGAAAAGGGCCTGCAGGTGTTGCTCTTCCTCAACAGTTTTTATAAACACACAAACAAAAATTAATCAACCCTTCAACTCTACAAAAAAGCATGATAGAGGCTTGTGTAGCAGGGCTTGTGTGAGTCATTTAAACCAGTACACCAGTGAGGGTTGTCCATTAAATCTGGTGACGTGCTTGTTTGCAGGTGGAGTGACAAGACGGAGGTAGGATTTCAGAACTGGGCAGCGAGGAGTGGAGCCCCAAGGGGAAACAGGCTGTGCGTCACCATGTCGTCTTCATCGGGTAAATACATGCACGTTCAGAAGCACTCGCCGATGCGTGTTTACTTGCACATGCTACAACGTGTGGAGGTTTCCCTGCTGTGTCGCAGGGAAGTGGTCGGCGGGTGAATGCGGCGATCTCCACGGCTACGTTTGCAAGAGAAAGACTGTGTCCGTGGTGGAGACTCCCAGGGAGCCGCATTACATCGGCGGATGTCCGGAGAAGTGGCTGTACTACGGACACAAGGTTCAGACGCCCACTTGGACACACACTTACACACAAGAGAGAGAGAGAACAATATGAAAAAAAGTTAAACGGACATAAACATACAGATTTGAACTGTGGACTTAGTGGTTAATAGTTGACGCCTTTTAAAGGTGAAGTGTGTAGAATTTGCTGACATCTAGTGGTGAGGTTACAAATTACTAATCACCTGAATCTCCCTATGTTCCAAGCCTGAATGGCCCTCTCTAGAGCCCGTAGTTTGTCCGTTCTGGGCTACCGTAGAAACATGGCAGCCAGCTCCGTGAAGAGGACTCCCTCTTTATGAAGATAGAAACAGCCCATTCTAAGTTAAATGCTACACACGGTTCCTTTAAACCTCTCGACCACAAAGGCACCCCTTAATAACCGGTTTAAAATGATACATTTAAGTGCATTTTTGAGCTAAACTTCATTGGATTTAAACAATGAAGTAGTGAATGCTTTGGGACACATGTCATAATGTTCCTCAAATTAAATAGTAAAAGGTCCCGAACATGAAATCGCATTCAGCTCCGTCTGTAAATGACTACATGGTTGGATTTGAAATTTTTTTTGAAGCTTTGACTCTTGACTTGTCCACTTCTCAACACGAGTCCTGGTGGTGATAGGGGAATACTGATTTGCATTTCACAATGTGATATTCATGTTTTGTGTGGGATGTGTGTGTGTGTATGTGTGTGTGTGTGTATGTGTTTGCAGTGTCTCCTGCTTCATCTCCCTGACAGCCCAAAGGAGGGAAAGAGCTGGAAAGATGCCCAGTCCATCTGCTCATCCTTCTCTGGCTCGCTGGTTGCTGTTGAAGATGAGATTGAACAAGGTAGAGGCAAAGAACACTGCACAACCATCCAATGTATCGCATTTTTTTGTATGAACCTGGTGACTTTGTTTTTGTTGAGTTTTTTTTATGTTTGTGTTTGATTTTCCTGTTGTCACACCACCATCCCTGCAGCCTACATCACCATGTGGCTCCAGGGAAGCTCTGTAGGTGTGTGGATTGGTCTGCGGGATGAGGACACCATGAAATGGACCAATGGGAAATCAGTCAGCTACACAAACTGGTCTCCAGTTGGACCAAAGAGCTACCTCACTGTAAGCTCCTGTGAATATTACAATTCGTCTGTTACTCACTTCATCTAGTGTGTGAATATGCGTCTCTCACAAGTCGACAGGAGAGATTCCTAATCTAGTCCAAGAGAGTCCCAGCTTTTCAAAAAGAATGTTGTCTTATTGTTGTTGAACATGGCACTGCGAGCCAAGACAACTATACTCAGCACAGCTCCAGGTCTCCCCTAACCCTTCTATGCCAGACTGAGGCTGTGACTGTGAATGTGATATCATACGGGGTCATCTATTCATTAATTAACTACATTAACTATTAACTATAATAATGACTTTGTAGATCTGTTATTTATAGGCAAAGTAAAACGCTAACACTGTATTCCAAATCAATTTCCAATTTTGTGTCAATGTTGTGTTTTCCTTCCTTTTTGGTCGATGACTTTAAATACTACATTATCCATACATCAGCCACTGTGGAGAAGCCAGTCAGAGATGTGGATCAGAGTTGCAGCTGTGTTGTGTCATTGCAACCAGCAACAAAACATAGTTCCCGAAGTCATCCTAAAGCTTATGCCTTTGACGTTCTATCAAAAAACTGATAATTCAACCAGGAGTGTTTGTGAACATGGAAGCTGAGGAAGGGCTTTAAGTGATGGTCACCTAATATTGTTGGTGCAGTAATCATCTTCTAGCCCTGGTCTCTAAATTTAACTACTTTATTTTGCTACTCTTGCATTACAAAAATAATTGATTTGCATCATAGACCACATGAAAGTGTACAGTTAATACCACCATTTCAACTGTGCAAAGCAAACACACAGTATTCAGTGAAAGATGAAAAGACACTTTCAGAAATGTGCTTTTTTGAATGGGTTTGTGTGTCCTCATATGTGCTTTGTGGACCCCCAGGAGGATGAGTGGCTCACTGGATTTGCTGATGAGCCATTGTGCACTGTTCTGTCCAACAACCACAACTTCCACCTGACGGGGAAGTGGTACGACGAGAAGTGCAGCGAGACTGGGTATGGCTTCGTTTGTCAAAAACCACAAGGTAAGATTCCCCCCCAGTTTCTTTATCTTTGGTTTTATTCCATCACTGTTTGTCTTTCATTACCTCTCTGATAGTTTTTCAGCATCTCTGTTTTTATCTTTTGCTGTCGGACACTTCTCTGATAACCTATTCTCTCTGCAAGTCAAAGGAGCCTTAAACCTTCAGTGCTGACAGGTGTTTTCTTTCCCGACAGCAACATACTGTGGTACTGGCATACCAATAAAAAACTATTAACAATACTGAAAATAATGTATCACATTAATAAAATAGAAAACACAATGGCACATTAAAGGGTTAATTAAAGGAGGTCAATACAGAATTCAGAGCAAATCTGTAATTGAGAGATTTCCCCCATGTCGCTCTCAACATGGCAGTGAATCATGTAAAAATTAAGGTTATATAGGAATCTGAAGGAGACTTGTGCAGCTTGTCTTTCCCAGTATCCTCAAGTGCAAAGTTAGCATGACCAATAAAGTCACAATGGCCACATTTATGGGAAATATGTCATGTTGAAATATAATTTAATGAAATGAACCCTAAACACATGACACCAATAATGATTGCAAGTCACATTTCCATGGGGACACCAGGCCTTGATTTTTAACCTTCAATAAATACCTCATTCACTTTCTTGCCAAATGTTAAATGAGAATATTGTTGATAATCGGCTGATGAGTGAGCGACAGCTAATCGGTTATCCATTTATTGCATGTGTCCCAGACATTGACACCTTGAAGTAATCATTCTACCCTTCCCACACTGCTTTCTTTTTTCTTCTTCTTGTTACAGATATATCCAAACCCCCCACGCACTCCTATCACCACCCTCTCCCTGGAAATATCGAGTATGGGAGCCGCAGCTACAAGGTTGTGTCCGGCAACATGAGCTGGTACAGCGCGATGGATATATGCATAGAGAATGATTCTGACCTAGTGAGCGTTACAGATGCCTACCACCAGGCTTTCCTTACTGTCCTTGTCAATAGATTGGCCGTCCCCCACTGGATTGGACTGTATAGCCAAAGCGTATGTATCCTCTCATGCAATGTAAACTGTGTATGTTTGTGTCAGAGAGATCGCATGTCAATGTTTGTCTGCTTTTCTACAGTTTGTCTTTCAACAAAAGGCCATTTTGGAAAATACTCGTATTCACCTTTTGAGCAGTAATTCAATGATAAGGTTCATGGCATGGCACTGTGTGTAAACATGAAGCTACAACCCACAGCCGGTTAGCTAGCTTAGCATGAAGACTGGAAACAACGAACTAATTAACATATTATTATTTATTTTTGTCTTTTTATCCTTAAAAAGTGTAATACATTGTAATTTACAATGAGTAGTGTGTCGGAGTATTACTCAGCTGGCAACAGAAGCTTTAGAAGTCTCAAAGACTCCTAGCTAGCTGTCTCCTGCTGCCAGTCTTAATGCTAAGCTAAGCTAATTATCTTCTGGCTGTAGCTTCATACTTAATGGATAGACATGAATTAGTCCAGACAACAGGAAATAAGTCAAAATTCTGCACTTCTGGTTCCCTCATTTCGAAAGTCAATGGGTTTCTGAAAAGGCGGCTGCCAACAAGCGGCTAAATGAGATCACAAAACGTCCATCTTTACAGCATCGTTGTGCATAATCATAACTACATTCATCCTTCAAAAATAATAGCAATGGTGTTCATTTGTGAAGATTATCTTCCTGAACAAAGCGCGTAAGTATCAGAAACCTTTGTTTTCCACAGAGCCAATTTATTCTGCAATTATAAAAAATTGTGTTTTTGTTGAGGGAATCATGTGATGCTAACTTCCAGGGTTGGCCTGCAAAAATATGTCATCTCCGCACCTCTCCTTTCCCATCGAACTATTGTCAAGAAAGTGAGCTAGTGCATTTCTCAACACTGTTCCTTTTAATACTTGTCTTTTTTCTAAAAGCATAGTGCATGTTCACATCATCAGCATCCTGGAGCTAGCATGTGTGTGTCAGTTTTGCATCCCAAACCAGAATGTAGATAAACATTAATTTGGCAAGTCACAATTTGATTGAGTATCTCAGTTTTCATCCTGTGTTGCTCTACCATGATGCGTAGCCTGACCAGACATGATTGCTCTAAAATAGAACATTCTGAACTTTATATTGTTTTGAGTAATTGACACACACATAAAGTGTATAATTAAAGCTAAATAGCTGGAACTTACTGGAACATCTGTTATCCACAACAAGATACTTTACATTACTTTTGTTTTACAGAGATTCTCGCCAATGGCTAGTTAGAGTTGCTTCACAGACGTCTAGTGTTCTTCCCCTGACATTCTGCCCATGTAGATGTATTCCTGCTTGCCAGTAGACAGTCGGTCAGTCAGAGCCTTAACATTTGGAATAAAGTATCGCTGAGCCCCCGTGGAATGTCTTAGTCATGGAGAGTAATGAACAGTGAGGGAGCCAAATCTCTTTTATTTTTTGTTGTTCAATTTCTGTCGCATGAACCAGTCATTTTGTTCCATGGACTGTAATTGCACTTATTAATACAGTAATTATCCTAGTAATACTACCAAAAAAATGTTGTTATAGTATATTAACTGTTCCGACTGCTGCAAAATCAGTGTGTTTCACTTTTGGTCAATCAGTAGCTGGAATCTCCCCTCAGAACCCTGAATCAGAAACCTGAATCAGAACCCTGAATCAGAAACCTGAATTAGTATATAGTATATAGTGCAGAGTGGAGTCGCACGCACAGCACCAGCCTGCAGTTATTATACACGTGCAATGGTCTGATATAATAAAGTGCAAAAGATGCAACACAATAAAGCACAACACTCAGAAATCCATGTCATTTTAAGTGTTGAGTGTTACTGTCAGAGGGCCACCACAAGTCTAACTTCTTCCTTCCTCTTCTCAACAGAGTGACATCAATTATCGGTGGTCAGATGGCAGTGACACGGTGTTCACGCACTGGGCAGATGATGACGACTTTGTGACAGGAGAGTGTGTGTACATGGACGTGAGCGGAGGCTGGCGGAGAGCCGACTGTGAAACTCAGCTGCCAGGAGCCCTGTGTCATGTTCCCCCACCGAGTCAGTGTTACTTCTATGAAAAATCAGAGCTCACTCGACACTGTAGCTCTTCAGCTGCTGAGTTTCTGTCACTCGTAATGTGTGAAACCGTTTTCTGACTTTCTCCTTCTCTCTCTGCCACTCTCTCTCACAGGCAATAAACCATTCATCTCATACGAGGTGCAGTGTCCCTCTACGTGGGTGAAATTCAGACATGGCTGTTACAACTTTGAGCCTGTGGTGCAGAAACTTACATTCAAAGAGTCAAGAGAGCATTGCAGGCAGAAAGGTAGGGGTTCATAAGGTGTGATGTGTAATGTGGGTGTTGTTTTTGTATCAATAACAATGGTATGATTGAAAATTTGAAAAATATGTTAAGTCACTGTAACCTGCAGGATGGAATGGACACTCCCCCTACAGTTCAAATACAGCAGCTGCTCTGAAAGGCACTGGGTTTTAGTATGTTTAGTATGCCAGAAACATATGTCAAATGCAAAACAATTTTGACCATTTTGACAATTCTCTGTATAGCAGCTATGCAGGCATGAGGGTCAAAGTTCAAGGTGCGGCGTTATGACAAAGTCTCTCAGTTAAATGCAAACTGCATTCATCAGCAGGCTGTAAGGGCATCTGTCCCACTGCCGCTTTCAATTTCCAGTGTGTTGCAATACTTCATCTTTGCCCACTATATTTGTTTTTAAAGGAACTGGTCAATTTGGTAAATGTGCCTAATTCTTGTAGAGTTTCCCCAAAGATGTCAAACTACTCCTTTTAAACTATGCATGTAGTTATGAATGTATTGTGCTGCTGTCCCTTTCTAGCCAACACCTCAGATGTCCTGACCATTGAGAGTGACATCGAGAATCGTTTTGTTCTGGAGCAGCTGTGGATGCCGGGGTTTCTCCACCATGCTGTGTGGTTGGGGATGTACTTCAACACTGACAGTAAGCATCTATTACTATCAAGCTTGCATAGCCATCAAATGCTCATGATCCCCTGCAATCCCAGTTCAATTAAATTGTGGCCCCTGCCTTTAGCTGATTCTATAGCTTGGGTGGATGGTTCACCTTTGGAGTACACCAACTGGCTCAACAGACCGCCAGACTCCAAGCTGCTGACTGCAGATGCCTGTGTTACTATCGGGGTGCTTGACGGTTTGTGGCACCTGTCACAGTGCAGCGAGCGTCTCGGCTTCATCTGCAAAATCAGCTCAGGTAAGTTGAGCTGGGGCCCTTCTGAACAAGTATTGGGTTGATTGTATTGGACTCATGCAACATACTGGAATATTCGTTGACCACATTCTGGATGTGGGTCCCAAAAATGATGATAAGTTGATATGCCTGTTATTGTAGATGAAAAAAAAATCCATCATTCTGCAAAACTGGCCTGGAAGATACTTCCAACAGTCCACATGTCAGTGTAAACAGAAAGGTGTGTGTTTCTTCAGGATAGGAGGCTTTTCATCTGCAAGGTTCACTACTGTTTTGAGATTTAGATACTTTTTTCCAAGCCTGAAAACCAAGTATGTGCTTGTCACAGAAACCTAAGATCTACTATGTATGAGTTTCAGAGTTGAACAGAGATGCAAGGTAGATAAAATAGTTGGAAAAGCTAATTAACATACATCATCTCCTACTGATCCTTTTGATATTCGTGGCGACACTATTTTTGAACAAGATCACATTTCATAGTGATGAGCCTTCGGAGAAGTAATGTCGGTGTTGACTTTCGTCTCGGCTCATACCACATGCTCTGAATACCTAAGATGATACATGAGAAGTCATGCTGAACTCCACTGTATGCTCTTTTTCAGATGTAATTACTGAGGTGGAAGTGGAACCGCTAAATGGTAAAGTGCACTTTAATTTCAATGCCCTGAGCGTGAGCATTTTGTTTTGCATTGTGAAGCTGTGCTCAGCTCTAAGCTCAGTGAGGAGGTGTACGATTAAACGTGCTGAAAGTGATGCATCATTTACACAACCTGTGATATAATCTGATGCGTGGTACAAATACAGTGGTGGAACGTAACTACACACCAAAATATAAACACAGCACTATTGTTTTTGCTCCAAATTTCAGGAGTAAAAGATCTAAGACTCTTTCTATGCACACAAAAGGCTTATTGTTAGTGAACATGTGGGATATCACGATGCTGATTAAACAGTCTTAGAAAAAAAATAGGCATAAAACAAGTCTTAGATCCTTTATTTCAACTCATGAGAAATGGTAGAAATACAAAAATGTTAAAAATAATGTAAAGATACTTCTTTACTTGAGCATTTCCATTTTATGCAACTTTATACTGCTCTGATATATTAACTTTACAAAAAAAATATTTTTACTCCACTACATTCAATAACAGCTTTCAGTACTTTCATTACTACATAGATTACAATTTTAAACACCATTCCTCTCCAGTGAAAACCATGAACTGTATCTCCAAATATAGTGATTTTTAATTGTTTTTCCTCTGATAAACTGAGAGACAAACTATTCCTTTATAGATTGAGAAAACTTTACTTCTTAAGCTAAATAAACTACTTAAAAAGCCTCTTTTACCAGCTGAAAATGCATCATCACAAAGCTGAAAATAGGGCTGTTTTGTCTTTAAGAGATGCAAGGTTCCCATAGGACAGCATGCAAACACAATATGAATATGATGTATTATCACTGTAGATTAAACTACCCAACAGTGTATAAAGTAGTCGCCATTTGAACAACTTTTAACATCTACAGCAGTAAAATACAACATAAAGTCTGCAGCAGTGATATGAATCCAGAAACATCCTGTTTAATATAAAACACTGACGGGGAACATTTTACTGCAGACAGACTACTTTTACTTTTGGTACTTTAAAGGAACAGTGTGCAGCATGTGCGGTCTTAAAATGGCAGTAATGGAATATAATATTAGGCCACACATTAAAACTATGAACACATAGGGGTGGGCGTGTTTAGAAGTAGTCGGGATGACTTGCATTCAGCATATGGACTAACCTGCTGCTTGTTATGAAGGCGAGTTGGTCGATAACACTCACATGGAGATGTCGTGACCTCCATGGAAAAATGTATGTATATCCATAAAATGGAGCTGTATCAATGGAATGGATTTTTGCATCGGATTCTCACTACTAACCACTAGATGGTGCTGTAGCGTTTCTAATTATTTTGGTGTGATTGTATGCATCAAGGGTCAAATTGTGCATTTATGAAGTTCTTCAGAGGAGATTTTAAAAAAAGGCCTCAATATATATTGCGTATCGCGATATTACCTAAAAATATTGTGTTATTATTTATAGGCCATACTACCCAGCACTACATTAAAGCTATCACGTTGTGCATTTCAGGTTTACATGATGGTGTCATCCCCGCTGCGGTGCTGGTGGCTGTACTGATCTTTGCCCTGCTGGCAGGAGCGTTGTGGTTCGTATACAAGAGGAACGCTTCACGTTTCCGTGGGCTTCCTACGCTCGGCAGCGCCTATTACAGACAAACAAGCTCACAGGCCACAGAGTCGGATGGCAACGTGCTGATCACAGACTTGGAGGCTCTCTCGGGAGAATAACACTTTAAGTTCTCTGTAGTTGGCCTGTTCTCTGTCCGTCTCTCGCCATTTCACCATCAGGTCTGAATGCCACATGACACTGTGAAGCTGCGACTCCTCAGGACACTGGCGAGATGACGACAGCACACTTTTCTCTGTCATTTGTGAATGTGTTTGAAGGTTGCCAGTTGCTCTCAACAGTTTTAATTCATTCAAAACGTCTAAATGAGACAAATGTTTGTGACGATATGTGACAAAGTTCAGATAAAGGAGAATGTCGAAGAAGGGATGCTCGAGAGCTTAAAACTTGTTAAAAGATATAGTGAACATGTGATGCTTGTTATAATCTGCAGTATGACTATTTAATTATTTTTAATTGGTGTACGATATTAAGGAGAATTATTTGGACAAGGTTGTGGTCTACAAAAATAAATAAAATAAGTGAAATAAACTATATATTCATGACTTTCATTGTCATGAATAAGAGATTGATGTCAAAATAGAAATTACAGTGATGTTTGTGATGAATTTATATTTCATTCAGAGGAGCTGTCCGAGCTGCATACGTGAAACAGCCATTTTGTCAGTATTACTTTTGTATTTTTATTTTATTTTTTTAAGTTCACATGCAGTATATTGATAAAGGAGTATTTGTATGTTCAAAACTAACGGAAAACATGTGTAAGGCATAGTTGATGATTGGATTGTTTCTCTTGTTCACATTTGTCTGCTGATGCAAAACTAATTATTAGATGTATTTTTGCACAATTTTCTTTGTATTTTAATAAATTGCAGTCAGGCCTTACAATTTTACTTTCAACACTAAGTGAGAAACAGGAATCGGAAAAAGAGGTACTCCCCAGGGAACTCCTTAGTGAACTCCCCTGAACGTTTCCCTTTTCAGACTGATAACTACTTCACCTTTTTAGATTTTATAGGACAGCAGCCTGACTATCAAGTGGTATTTTGTAACATCCTCATTGCAAAATAACTGTGACAATGTATCATCTATACCCTTTTTAAGCTTTTTGGTTGTCAATTGTTTGTTCCCTGCTAGTAATTTAGGACTCTCCTTTTGGATAAATGTGCTGCTATAAATAGAGATTGGTCATAAAATACAACAGGCTTGCTTGTAGTGTTTCACCATCACTCCAGATTGGGAAATCAAAGGTCAGAGAGTGCTTTCCTTATTTTTACACAATAAAAAAAATGAAAAAAAGTCACGTGAACACGAGCAGCCAGATTGACTTTTGTGTCCAGTCCTCAGTGGCTCGATTTAAAAGTTCGGCTATAGTGCTTGTGAGCTGTGGAGATGGTTGCCTACTACTGATGAAGTGGTTAGGCAAAGCAAGTCAGAATTTAAAAACGAAAGCATCTATAATAAAATATTAGCTTTGATTCTTTCTTCTTCTTCTTTTTTTTTTTTTTACCGTGAATTAATCTCTCAGTGATTTACTGTATATAACAGACATAGGCCTACCACAAATATCGTAAAACATTGCAGAATTTGTAGACATTTATCTAAAAATCGAATATCCGCATAATGTTTAATTGATCTTAATAAAAGGCACTCCGACCAGCCCATTAGATAAAGATGTCAGCGTCTGGCATCAGCCAATAATGGAGAGAATGAGACAGCAAAGTGCTGTTATTGACCCTTCGTTTTCCCTGATAGTGTCTGACATCAGGATGTCAAGTGATTAATAATTCACAGCAGCTGCTTTGTTACATAGAAACATTAAGCGCTACTCTGCGTACGAGACTAATCATTAATGCTCTGCTGCTGCTCTTCATCTGCAGTCTGAAGGAAAACAACGTGCGTGCGTTTCAGGTGACGGAAACAGCCGAGTGAGCGCGAAGCGTGTAATGGATATCCGCGCTTTGGGAACGTGAAGGGAGGGCACCAACGAAAAGGGCAAGAAGACCGAAGACGGAAGACGAGTCGTGACGCCTTCAAAATAGTACCATTGCGTGGTCGTTCACACGGACCCTCCATTGAAAAAAAAAAAAAATGAGTCAAAATGTTCATCATGTTGAGTTTTTTTTTTTTTTTTTTTTTTACCAATTATTCGATTTGACTTAGTTTATTTAGATTAAGTGTGGTGGTTTTGTTTGATGGTTTCCGTGGTGGGCGACCCCTTTCAACCAGTTAGTCGACCTTTATTTTCTAGGTCAAACCGGAAGTGCATCCCTTCGTCGTCGTTAGCGCTAGCCGTGCTGCTAGCTTGATGGTGTCGTCGGAGCGGGACTCAGGGAAACACAATTGACAGTTGAGAGAACAACTGGGTTAGCGTTGGTTATCGATCGGCCTATATTTACACTTAAACACTCTGGGAGGACGGATTCTTTTTCTTTTTTTTCTTTTTTTTTTGTTGCAAAAAACGACCGTCACGATGCTGAGAATAAGCCAAGCGACACTTTGCCTTTGTTTGTTGACTGTGTTTGGGACAACAGTTTTCTTGGGAACTTGCTCGCCGGCTAACGTGAATAGTTTCGGTAAGTAGCTACCTCACCGTCTCTGTCACTTTTCACACTCAACTGCGGACACGCCGTTTGTCCGGTTCTTTTACGACGTGATAAGTTCGTCCGCAGAACACGCGACTTCAATATGTGAGGACAATAGCTACAAAATCTTTAACAAGTGGAGGCGCATACACAACAACAGCTTTGAGTTTAAGTAGTTGGTAGTTTGACATTGTTCCCATCCCCCAGCGAGTTTGATGGCTGCCCATATTATTCTGACAGGTCCAACAAACCCTCCCTCCCCTAGTAGATCTGTAGTCCGCCACATCTGTCATACTGTGTTGGCTAACAGCTAAGCACCGCTCAACATAACACAGTGAAGCAGTACTGTGATGTAGTTTTCTATTTTAGAAAGCCATGCGAACATAATATAACATTTACCCGAGTTGTGTCCCTGCTGTCCATTTTTCTTTTTTGTTCAGGTAACCACGCAGTTCCTTGTATGTCTCTTCTGTATGATGCATTTCCCAACAGCAATTTATTTATTTACTGCACATTTATGATCCATGCTGTCAACTGTTTCCTAATTGTATATATTGTTAGTGTTAATCCTCAAACAAAGGCCAGTTTCTCCTCCATAAAGTTTATTTAATTGGTTGGAGGGTTTACCTGCAGCCATTTCTATGTGATAGTGATCCTATGTCATGCATTTAGCTGAGATTTTCTCATGTATTTTATAATAGATTAACAATCTACTCCTATTTCTAATACTTTCATGACCTTAAATCTCTTGCCAATATGAAAGATAAGCACACGGAATAAGAAAATGGCCACCTTTTTTTTTTTTTTTTTGCTTCTATAAACAGTACAGAGGAAATGATCTCAAGGTACAAAACTGTGACTGTCGATTGTATGTCATTTGTGCCACATTGTTCTATCAAGGATTTGTTGTTTGTCTAGATCTTGATGGTGACAAAACTCCTTATTTAAAACTGTGGTGTTTTTCTGTATCTGTCCCATCACCACAGATGAGGATGCTTTCACCATCCAGCACTTGAGCACAGGGTCGTGTCTGAGTACTGGGGCTTCGACAAACTTGAGCCTCACCTCCTGTGACCCCAACAGCAGGTCCCAGCTGTGGAAGTGGGGCTCAAACCACCGGCTCTTCCATGTGGCTACATCCCTCTGCTTGGCGTTGGATGTTCCCTTAAAGGCACTGTCCCTGGTCGACTGTGGCTCCAACATCCTGCTGTGGTGGCGTTGCCTGGATGGAGCAGTTTACACTGTTTATCAAATGGGCCTGGCGGTCAGCGATGGGAAAGTGTCCACCAAACGGGACACTAATGACACTTGGGTAAGAGGAGCATCCCAGGACAGCCTCTGCCAGAGGCAGTACCGAGGTGAGTGTAGTTTGTCTTACATGAGAGAATATTTACATACTGTGAATCTGCTAAATAGTTTTAAAAAAACACATTATAGTGTTAAATTCAGTTTGTGTTGAGTGTAACACACTAGATGTCAGATAGTCTTCTGATATGTAACTTTAATATAGAGTTCCACCCTTGTATAGACAGCTATTACATCTGCTGATTTTTGTGTCACATGACAAAACAGGTTCTTGTGCATTTTAAACAGAGCCTGACTGGTTGGTTATCCTAATTCCTAACTCTGTCACAACATGGTGTGTTAGAAACTTCCAGGCTTCCTCTGGGTGTATTAATGACTTGGCATATAAATATCTGCGAGGTGCAGCCTTTCACTTTCGTTTCGTCGGTAGTGCTCATCACATGACTCTTTTGGCAAAGACCTATACCCTTAAAAATGTGTAGAAATGTTAGGAAGTTCCAATAAATATATGTTTATTGTATGTTCCACTCAAAATGCTCCACAAGAGTAGACAGGGAATGTGTATGTTAAGCATTTTAGGTGCTAAACTGCACATTTCTTCCAGTAACTGTGTTATTATGTACTTAATGATGTGTTGATTTGTTGTTGATTATCATTTGTAAAGTCTACAGTAACATTAAGTGACGTTATTTTTTAGGAATAGGAATTTTTTGCTAAAAGAGGAAAGTTGATGTCTATATCATGACCGTTTTTTTTTTTCTTAGAAATGGCACAAATAGCAGACTTCTGTCTCTGACTTCACTCTTTGCTCACTTTTCCTCTCCATGCAGTTGTCCACACCACTGGTGGGAACTCTGAGGGCTCTCCCTGTGAGTTCCCCTTCAAATACAAAGGCATCTGGCATCACGGCTGCCTCCCAGATGCAGATTTCCCTGGACTGTCCTGGTGTGCCACCACACCGGACTACGACCAAGACAGAAAGAAGGGACACTGTCTAACACCTGGTATGTCGTTTTTTTAAAAACCGTGGAGACATTCTGCAGCCCTTTTTTAAATGTTGGCATTACTTTGAAGCAATCTACTTTTGTCTCCATTTCTGTTGCATGACTGGATGTTTTCCAAACACACTTGTGACATCAGTGACCTAAAATATCTGTTAAAAGTTGATTATAAATCAATTTTTCTTTGTAATAAATCATGTTAAATTACATCCGGCATCCTCACACTGACACTGTCTCTTTGACCTTGCAGAGGAGGGTTGCCAGACTCTGTTTGCTGGGCCGGAAGGGGAATCCTGCTTTGAGTTTGTTTCCAGTGCCACAGTGACCTGGCAGGAAGCTCTGGATTCATGTCGTAGTCAGGGTGCTGATCTGTTGAGTGTGTCTGTGCCTGATGATCTCCACTCCAAAACCGGTAAGACTGAGAGAGAGCGAGAGAGAGAGAGGAATGCTTCCCAACACACACACACACACACACACACACACACGAATAACATGAATAATGATCAAATTTGCTATAATAAAATTGGCAGGGCTACAAAATTTCTGTATAAAAAAAAAATAATAAATAAAAATAAGTCCATTCTCAATATATCAGCTGCTGTATTTATACAGTTTGAGAACTTTGAAGGAACTTGTTTCACTTTCATTTCTGTCTTCTCTAATTAGTTAACAAACCATTTCAAGAAACATAACGGAAAGAGTTCTAAAATAGATCTATTTCTGTTTCACTCACGCCCAAACGGCACTACGGAAGTGATTCAAGATTATTGATTAATGTGAATAATATCACAAATTTTCTTCATTAAATTATTTATCACAAGTAAATAAGAAACCGTTTTCCATCCATCCATCCATCCATCGTCTACTGCTTATCCTGTATTCAGTGTCGTGGGGGGGCTGGAGCCGGCCAGTCTATCCAGAATTTTTTTTTTTTTTTCTATTATTGGTGAAAAAGCTGAAAAAAAATGTGACAAGTCCAGACACAGTCACACCATAACAGCTTTGTGTAAAAAAATGTGTGGAGTTTGCACGATAATTATCTAACCGGTGATGTCTTGCATCCAAAATATCTCATGCTCTTAAGTTAATGCTGTTAGCCGTTGCAACAACTTCATTGTAATCGGGACACTTGTGCTACTACCTCATTTTGGGAAGTCGAAAACTGCATCAATGTTTGACACAAGCTGCACCACTTCCTTTTATCATGCTGAGCATCTTGCCTGAACCAACCACAGTAAAAAAAAAAAAATAAAAAAAATTCTCTGAGCTCTGTGATGTTTGTCATGCTTGTGTGCACAATCCCAAATGATCTTGATGATTAATTCTTATCTTAGACTTGTCATTTAATTTCCTAAACATATGCATCACTTGTCCTTGTGATATTGCATTGTGCAGTGCTGGAAGGCCTTGAAAGAATGCCTGAGAGGATGTGGATCGGCCTTCACCAGTTAGACACTTCCGAGGGCTGGCAGTGGTCAGATGGCTCCCCTCTCTCCAACCTGCGCTGGGAAACAGGTGATCATGGTTATATCTACTTTTTGTGTCACTTTCTAATCTCTATCCCATTTCTGAGAGTACATGTGTAAATGACATGTAACCTCAAAAAGTGGCTTCCAAAAGTTCTGCTAAATAAAATATTTAGCAAATGAATCTGTGTCTGAAAACACCTGCTCCATCTAGCATATTAAAATTGTTATGATCTGCTTTTGTCACTGCCCTTCTATAAACTTAGACTTCGTGTCAGTCAGAGGAACAATGCGGCCAGTGTTGCAAAGAAGCTCATTGTGCCTGGCTTTCTGGACACAGTGTGGCATTGAGGTTGCCACTGTTGCTGAATAACTCATTAATAGTACTGAATGGAAGGCTTTATAAAGCCTTCTAGCTATTGTAATTTGGGTTTTTTTTTTCCCTTCTCAAAGGGAAGATGTTGTTCTTACACTGCAGTCTGAACCTCAAGGATACTGCAGCCATCTGGCCCTCTGCTGATATGAGCTCTTTGTGGTGGCTATAATTTACAACATATTACTGTGTTGAACTGTTATTTCAACATGAAACACTTTCCTTATTGCGCGACTCTGTGTGAAACACAGTTGACAAGTGGAAGCTAGAAAGACACCCTGAAGTAAACTCCTCTGCTGCCACGGCCGCTATGTGATTGTGCTTTTATTTACTGTGTGTGCGAATGTGTTTTGACAGGAATGCCCCCCACCTCCGTGATTGTTGAGGCCGACTGTGGAGTCCTGAACTCTAAACAGTACTATGAATCGGTGGCGTGCAATAAACGGCTGCCATACATCTGCAAGAAGAGTGTCAATGCATCTCGCACGTCAACAACAGGTAGGTTCATATTGAAAGAAGAGGCCACAGCCGCTGTGAGGCTGAACGTGGGCAGAGCTGTGCTTTGAACTGTGCATGCTAACGTGATGCTGTTAAGCAGGTTTAGTTCCTGGGAATCAATCACTCAAAGCCACAACTATTAACCTCATGGTGGCATTGGAGGAAAAGTCACCAGAGAGAATCTTCAGAGTGGCTCTTAGCTTCACAATACATCCAACATAACCAAAGTGTCTGACAGGACCCTTGAGGCCACACACTCCACAGCAGTGGGGCTGGAGTTGCTATAAATACTGGTGTTGTGCTTGTTCTTCTTCTTTTCTTTGGTTTTTAATGGCGGTTGGCAACCAGCATATTTGGTGTGTATTGCCACCTGTAGTTTTGGTCTCTTAATGTTGTATCAGTTGTATCCTTTCTCTCTTACACCTTTCTTCATATGCACATACACAGCTATGGCATGTATGCATAGCTCTGTTGCTCTCCCTTTGTACCTGTTGTGCACATCACTTCATGTGGAGAGAAAATTGACCAGACTCGCCCTCATATCGGTCTTGCTCTACAGAGTCTTTTGTGTATGAGGACACAGAGTGTGCAGACGGTTGGGTGCCGTGGAATAGCTGGTGCTACAAGTTAATCAAGGACAACCCTCGAAACTTTACTGATGCCCAGATGCACTGTAACAACACAGAGGGAGGAGGAGGAGGCTCTCTGGCCAGCCTCCACACCATTGACAGCAAAGAGATGATCAGCACTAATTTCCATGCAGGTAAAAAAAAAAAAAAGTTCTCCCACATGACCCCTTATTTGAGATTTATTTTCAAACATTTCTACAAATTGATGTTCCTATATGTTATGGCCCTTCAGATGGCAAGTTGTTGGATGTGTGGATCGGTCTGATTGGTTCTGGCATGAACCCGACTGTTTTCAAGTGGATCGACGAGGCACCCGTCACCTTCACCTACTGGGACCAAAACCAACCAGTCCAGCCCACTTTGGATACCAGCTGTGTCTTCTACTCTGGAGAGGTGGGTGTGGGTGTGGGTGTGGGTGTGATTGTTTCTTGCAGCACCACCCATTGTATTCAGACCTTTTGTGTTGGGACTGTGTGTACTACCAAGGCTCTGTTTTTGTCGTCTCACAATCCGATGTTTATACATGGCCTGTGGAATCAAACCTGTGTCTGTGCTCCACAGCGCCACGGTTGGCGGGTTGGGGACTGCACAAAGAGGCTGCCTTTTATGTGTCAGAAGAAAGGAAAGGTCAAGGAATCGGTGACACAGCCCGGATGTCGCTTTGAGGATGTGCGTATTTTATAAATGACCTGATTTTCCAAGGAACGCCTGCAGTGTTTTGTTTACCTTTTTAAATACCGCTTAAATGCTAACTTCAATCTTTTTTGTTGTCTTATGTTTATTCACATCAATGATTGGAAGTGCTATATGTCCTTCCATTTTGTGCTGAGGTTTCATACATACGTCAGTAATAATCATCAAATCACGGAGAATGCAAGTGTGTATTTGAAAGATTATTTCTGTGGAGGTCAGATGACATTTGGTCGGCCTTTGCGTCATAGAGGGGCAGTTCTGTAGCTGTATCAGCAGCTAATGCCACACAAACGCAAAAACCAAAGTATCAGAGCTGATTGTTCTCAATTCAGTCCCAGCAGAGGACTGGATGTGTTTGAGAACTAGGACTGTGCATGAAAGTGAACGTCTAAATGAAATGTTATGCCGTTGTCTTATGTGTTGCTGCTGTCGCTCCCTCAGGGTTGGAGGAGACACGGCAACTCCTGCTATCAAATCAACACGAAACAAGTGTCCTTTAAAGATCGCTGCAACGTTACTATAAGAAACAGGTTTGTCCAGCTGGTGGCACTCCGGCTTGATCAAAAAATATGCACTCATCTGCCCACATGAATACTTCTTCTCATTCTCATATTTGACGATGCTTTCCAGGTTCGAGCAGGCCTTTATCAATCGTCTGCTTGGAAAGCAGATCAGCAAGGCAGCCCAGTATTTTTGGATAGGGCTGCAGGACATTAAAAATACAGGGGAGTACCAGTGGATGACCCAGGATGGCTCCTCGGGTGTTGTTGCTTACACTAACTGGGGCTGGTTCGAACCAGGTTAGTAGATAGCATTTCTGCTCCACTCAGGATCTAATGCAGGAATAGCACCGGAGGACTAGCCATGTCACAACAGACTCCTAGCTAGTATTATTATGTGCTGCATTTCATCATCACCCTTCTTTCCAGATTATAGTGGTTAGCTCTTATGTGGGTGTTCAGATTTACTGATTTACTAATGCTTAAAAAACATAACCTTTTACCATTCACTGTTTCATGTGCAGGACTCTAGCAGTACCTATGTAAATGCCTGCTGATGCGCTAAATGTTCTTTATGCCAGGACATCAGGCCCACATTTTCATATTTAACGGGCTTAAACATACAAAAACTAAAAAGTAAATTTTTGTATGTTAAAATCCATGTATGGTCAAAAAAGAACTGTATTTGCAATTTCACACGTTAGATTTAACTTCTCTGGATGTGTATTTCAGATCGGCAGGGAGGCTGTGCAGTGATTTCCACCACAAAACCCCTTGGCAAGTGGGAGGTGCAGAACTGTACCCTTTTTAAGGCCGGCACCATTTGTAGAACAGACCTCAGTCCACCGCTTCCCCCAGAGCCAGAGCCGAACCCCAACGGAACCTGTCCTGATGGATGGGTGTCTAAACCAGACATGAAATACTGCTACAAGGTGTGTGTGTCTGTGTGTCTCTGTGTGTGTGTGACTGTCTTGGTACACCTGGGGTCACGTCACAGAGACTTCTTCCTGCTAGAGTCTACATTAGCCACTACCAGCATAAAATGTTAGATGCTCAAACTGACCTGTAGCTGGTCGAGTTGCCTTATGGGTAATGTAGGGGAAAGATGCTTTGAATAAAGAAGACAATATATCTGGTTGTAGGGTATGAATCATTATAAGACCTCATTGCTGGGAACAGATAAAGAATTATGTAGTTTATTATAGTAAGTATATAGTATACTAAATATAATATATTAAGTATTATGAAAGTAAATCTAAAGTGTCTATTACTGAAGCTGCTTCTGTATTGGACCAATCAAATCAATGATGTGTATTGTGTACTTCCCATGGCTTTCTTATCGTACAGATTGTCAATAGACTTCCTGTGCTATCCTGCCTGTGACTTTACAGCCACTGTTTCAGTCGCCGTGGTAAATAGCTGTTTGTAAATAGGTGTTTCACGAGGAAAGGCTGAGCAGGAAGCGCTCCTGGGAGGAAGCTGAGCGGTTCTGTCAGGCTCTGGGAGCCAACCTGCCCAGCTTCACGAACAACGTCGAGATGAGGAATCTGCACAGCATCCTGAGGAGCATCATCAGGTTAACACACTTTTCTGAAGTATTATGAGCATACATGTATTTGTCATTGTTTATTTTTGGAACATTAACAAATCAAATTTGAAAACACATAAGCTCCTGACTCACATTTCACCCTTGTTTCATGATTCTTGTTGCAGTGATAATCGCTACTTCTGGGTCGGCCTGAACAGGAGGAACCCAGCTGATCGCTCCTGGCAGTGGAGCGATGGCCAGCCTGTGAGTTTAGCCCTAACCCTTTGTATATGTGTATATGTGTATTTTAACATCACTTATTAAATGGCTTAACCATTTCAAAGTCCTCGCTTGGATATACTTCTTGTTTATTTGATGTCTCCACAACAGGTATCTATGGATGTTTTACACCAAGTTTTCCATGACGACGACGCACACAGTCGGGACTGCACTGCATTCAAGGTGGGCTGGGTCGATTTAACAACTAAACGGAGTCAACAACATTTGTTTTGCGCCTTTATTTGCCATTTCCATAAATTCTTACATATTTTTAAATGTATAATCTCTAATTTTTTCCTGTTCTTTTTTGTTTAGTATGGGGACATTTAGTTATAGTTGCTCTTGCTGAAATCTGCCCCGCACTGACTCAGTGATTTCATGTGCTTACATGCCACCTCGAAACAAAAGACAGCTGGAGAGAACAGTGGTTCCTCTTTGTTTTGTTTTTTTCACATCATGAGGATGCTGTCGCTTGCCAGATATATAACTGGGCATGATAATAGTCTCTCACTGTTTATTTCACTAATTTTCCCACAAAAATTGAGCTGTTTCTCACTTGCCGTTGCCTCCATTTAAGAAGCACTTTCTTTATCTTGCCACTCAGACGCTGACCTTTTACTGTCGTTCAGGTTGTCTGTTAGTGTTTGTGTTGTCCAAGAGAGACATTCCTCAAACAGTCACTGCAGGGAGCAACACGTTCTGCAATGTCACAGATATGAGGAAGCTTGTCTTGGATATTTACTTCATGATCATGTTTTTTTTTTCTCCAAACAATCTGTGTCCTTGTTAGACATCCAGGACAACCTTGAAACACCTGTTTGTGTTTCTGTTGCACGACTCGCCTCGCAGCCCTTTCTACGCCACACCGTTTCATTGTGACGCCAGGCTAGAGTGGGTCTGCCAAATCCCCCGCGGTAAGGCCACGCAGCATGAGCACTGCTGTGTGTGTGTATGCACAGAACTGCTGCTTCTCGCTGCTTCTTTCAATGTTTCTCATCAAGACCACTGAACTAAATGAATTGGGAATTCTTTCTTTCATTTTGTGACACAGTTGAGTTATTTGTGCAGCTTATTTAACACAATAATGGAGTATTTGATTTTCAAAAGTTCTGGGATTACACATGTAACTGAACCAACATGATCTGGTTATTGGTGTGTTTTTGGTTACATTCTGCTTCCAACTCATTCTTTGCTTCCCCTGTATGCTTCAACAGGGAAGACGCCAAAGAACCCAGACTGGTACAATCCCGGTAATAACACAGTTTCTCTGTAAAGCGTCTTATTATCTAGTTTCTAGTCTGTATATTAGATCTATTAGTGGCCAAGATTCCTTTAGTGCAACATTTTTATCCTCAGGCGATCTCCTAATAGTCTTTGCATCCATTGCAGGTGGACACCACGAGACCTCTATCTTCATAGATGGAGCAGAGTTTTGGTTTGTTAAGGAGCCTCAGCTAGCTTTCGAGGAGGCAAAGCTCTTTTGCAGCATGAATGGCAGCAGACTGGCTTCACCTCTCAGCTTAACAGCTGCCGGGCAGATCCACCAGTACCTGAAAGACGTAAGTGGCCGTACAATAATGTGCTCATAGGAATGCAATCAAGCCAACTGTCGGTTGGTGCTGGAAGCTTCCACAACCATCGTTCTTCTACAGCAAAAACGCAGATTTTCACTCGATTCCTTCCACATTTTTTCCAAATAGAAAGTTCATTCAAACATCAAAATGTCTACCTCAATTAAGACATCATTTTTATCATTCATACCTTTCATACTTCAGAGATATTCAGTTTTCCTGGGAATTCATTCAAATGAATAGAGGAAATGTTCAGATATTAAACATATTCATACTTTTTCATGCATCACCTACTCAGTGATACAAAACCCTCTTTCAAATTCCATTAGAATGGGGATCGTTATTCATCATTTTTAAAAATTCAAAATACATTTTTACATTAGTGTGTATTGGACGGCATGTTCAGAGCTAAGAGTGGATGACATCACTGCTAGAGCTATAGTTAAACCTGCCCCCATTCCCACAACTGTCAGGTCAAAGTATAGGAAAACGTGTGCTCATTCATACAGGGTTGCTGCAGAACGAAACAGACCTATACGTTTGACCATAGGAGCCTAAAACTGAGACCAAATAGATCTGGAATCTGGATCTCGCAGCAGAACTGAAACAAGCAATGTTTTCAGTATATTACACCGGTTTTCTCTTCCGTCCACTGGCTACCTATCTGACTTTAAACTTTAAATGGCTTCCTACCTGGCATGCTCACTGTTCTGTTTCAGCCCACAGTTTGTGTAGAAATCCAAAGCCAAACACACCTGCTTTTAGTTAGTGTTACCATTGCTAATTAATATTAATAATAATAATAATAATAATTATTATTATTATTATTATTAATATGCCTTTGCCATTAAAAATGAAAAGGATGAACACTTTAATCAACTGGAATTCCCTGTCCTCTCCTGTTTTATGCAGTTTACCCCCTTTTTTTCCCCCATGGGCATCCGTACTTGATTTGTAGAGTCTAATGACTGGGACATTCCTTTCATTATCTTCTGGTCACGTGAAGCTGACACTATTTCATGAGAATACAGCTGGAAAATGTCAAAATAAAGTAGAACAAAGTTCGGCCCCCAAGCTAAACACCAAAAAAAACACCAATGCCATAAGCTCAGTGACATATACTTCACATCATTCTCTTGTGACTCCTCTAACTTTATGCAAGTCCAATATTAAATCTGCAGAGAGCTCCCAAATATATGTACATCAGCTGCAGTCAAATATTTCTCATAACAAAGGATTTTGTAAAGGCAATTAATAATTTAATTCCATAATCCTATGTTTTTCCACATCAAAATGATTTATTTCTAATGTGTGTCGTTTCTTGCCTCCTTGACAAGTCTTGCTAAGTACTTAATAAACTGTGTGGTAATGAAGTTGACTCTAGGATTATTTTATTATGTGTGACTTAACGCTTGCACGTTTTTGAACAGATGTCAAGTTCTCCCAAGCAAACCTGGTGGGTGGATTTGAGAGAGCCTGGACGGATATTCCCCATGTCGTAAGCCAGTACAGCTCCACACACACACACACACTGTTCCTCCAAACGGAGTGTGACGTTGACTGGAATACTCCGTTTATGTTGTAGGTACACCCAGGCGTACTTTTATCATTCAGTTTTCCTGGACAGATGCACCTCCATCAGTCCTGAAAACTTCTTTCCAGGTGAGTAAAGCTGAGTATGATATCGTTACCATTTTATATGGATAGAAACATACTTAAACTTATGTTTTTTTAAATCCATCCCTATTAACTTTTTCAGTTTGAAGCGAGTCTATTCTGAAATTTCAGAATAGTCAAATGTGCCATTTCTTAGTTTTTTTGCCGATATGAAATTTCAATAAAAACCTGGTTCTGCCAACATAAAACCAGTTAAAATGCTCCCAGCATGTTGAATCCATAAAATAAAAGCAACCAATTCTCTCAATCAGCTTTATTACTATGAAAGATGTAGTAACTTGTAATATTTAAGTAGTAATTCTAAGTCATTTCTTACTTGGAACAAGAGAAATTGGCACAAAACAGTAACAAGTTAAAAATAAGTAATCTGAACAAAACAGCTCTGATGCACTTAACTGTTTTTGATTTATTATCATGTTTATAGTGTCTTTTGCTAATATACACATTTACTATCACATGTTTACTTGCAGAGTTTGAACGCAGTTGTCTTCAGAGGATGCCCTTTGTGTGTGAGAGAGACAACATCACGTCAGTGGAGATAAACCCTCTGGAGCCTAAACCTGGAGGATTGCCCTGTGGAAATACGTCTCTGTCCTTCAGAAATAAGGTCTGATCCTTCAGCAGCATCTTTGTTATACTTTAAAGGAAAATATTTATTTCCCTACAATAAATGACCCGACATAAACCATCTCCATTTGAGATATTTCCATCACAGCTGCAGTTTACTATTCAGTGGGAAGTTTACTGCTTACTGAGTGACTGTGAGAAAGCGTTCATTTTGAATAGCGTCACATTTGTCACGTAGGTTTGTTGCAGAATAATTGGTGTAGAGTATAAAAAGAAATAGCGTAATAATAGAGAGTAATATAACAATAAGAGATAACAGTCTTTGCTCTGATTTTCATACGGGTGTCTCGGTTTTGTTTTAAGTGCTACACACTGATGCCGACCAGGAAGCCTGTGTCTTTCACGTATGCCAATGAGGAATGCCAGTCGGTGAGAGGAACCCTGGTCACTATATCAGATCAGGTGGAGCAAGGTGAGGACCATTACAGTTCTACTCCTATGTTGAATGAACAAGACGAGCCTGGTTTACACGCCAATCGGATGATGTTAAAAACATTGTTTGAATGGGAGCTGATCAACTAATGAATAGTTCCATAGAGTCTAAATGCTCCCTCTAATGAACACAAATCACTGTTGTGCTATAATTGTGTGTTTTAGACTTCATCACCACCCTTTTGCTGGGTATGAGAAACAAGGACAGGATATGGATTGGTCTGCAGATCAAACAACACGACCTTGAGTGGGTTGACCAGTCCCCGGTTAACTACGTCAATTTTAACCCCCTGCTCCTGGGCATGCAAAGGGCGATAAAAATCACCGTAAGTTCACCAATTCTTACACTGCTATAAAAAGCCAAAATCCATTTGGATCCATTTAGAAGTGTTGCTTTATTTTACTAGACAAAAAACACATTTATGTGTTCTTTTTACTACTTTGTGTTCTATTCAGATCCACATATGTGTCTGGAAATGTTCCTTTACCATATTCACCTATAGTGTCTCCCTTTCCATGGGGACTCCATTGATTGGACACATCTGTCTGTTTAGAGGTCTTTGTGAGTACGACTGCATGTTTGAAACAGGAGTTGTATGAAGCCGTTTGTGGCTGCAGAGGAGGCTGTGGATAATCTGATGCATTGTGATACAGTCATATCGTTTGGGTCGAAGACTAACATTTTAAAAATGGAGGGAAAAAAAGAGTCCAGAGTTTAAAAAAAGTCTTTAGTGTAAAAAGAAAAAAAAGGCTCAACCACATTTAAACTCACAATATCATTTGTATTTGTTATGTCTGTTCTTGCTTGACAGGCGTGGGATCTACAGAGTATGGATTTCTGTGCGTTTCTGATCAATAACCCCAACTCTGCCATGCTGGGTACCTGGGACTATTCTTCCTGCACACAATATCAAAATGTGGCCTTTTGTCAGCACTATGCAGGTAAACGAGCACCTCCAACATTTAATACTACTTTATTTTACAAGTTATTATTTTTACAAGTTTTATTAAGTAGAGACTAGGTCTTATATATTAACACTGGAAAGTACATTTGGAAGGGCATTAAATAACACATGGCTGAAACCAGCAACACAGGTCCCTGGAGCAACTGACATACATGATGTTCATTAAACACAAGGCTTACTCCTTTCAGATAAACTGGAGGAGCCCCACGTGCCAACGGAGCAATTCCACGTCAATAACCACACCATCCTGCTGCTTGTCAAAAATCTCACCTGGTTCGAGGCCTTAGAGCAGTGCAGAGGTCACAACATGGACCTGGCGAGTGTGGCCGACACCTTCCTGCAATCTTCCCTCACCGTCCATGTGAGCCGTGCGCGCACGCCCATGTGGATCGGCCTCTTTAGTGAAGACGTAAGTGTGCCACAGAAGGGCTGCCTTATTTGAATCCGCTGCTTTTACGTGATTTTTCTTTGGTTTTGCGTGCAGGGTGGGATCCACTACCGCTGGACTGACCACAGTCACACTGTATTCAGTCGCTGGTCTCCTGATGTCACCAGTGGCTCGTGTGTCTACCTGGACACTGATGGCTTCTGGAAAGCCACCGAGTGTGAGGAGGCGCTAGGAGGCGCTATCTGCCACAAACCGCATGGTGAGTAGGGATTTGGACTGATGAACAAAACGCCTGTTGCAGCTCCTCTAGTGGTATGGATCAATATCTATAGATCTCTTGTAATGTTTAATCCCTTGTAGATTCCTTGCAATTCTTCCTTTCCCTCATTTCTGTTTTTACTCTTATGGTTTGAAAACTTCTTTTAAAATTGCTTCCCTGTCTGTTGGTTGCGTCCGTATTCTTGCAAGTGCTAATGATTTGAATGAATCTACACCCAAATGTAAATGTGTGGATTGAAGAAGAGATCATCACCAAACCAGAGGATGTTGCAGTGAAGTGCCCCCATAAGATCAACGGTCCAAACTGGATCCCCTTCAAGAACAACTGCTACTCCTTCCAGCTGGTCGCCAGCCGCTGGGAACAGTACGAACAAGGGCAGATTCAGGATACCTGCAAGAATCTTCGTAAGGATTTCACAACATGGGGCACATGTGTGGGCTTGCTTATGAGCCATTCTATAACAGGCCGACGTTGTTATTGATGAGGCATTTCTGTTTCAGATGCAGGAGCAGACATACTAACCATCCGGAATTCCGAGGAGAATGAGTTTATTAAACAGCAGCTCATACCGTTTCAAAACCTGGTCCAGTTTGTATGGCTGGGGATGTTCAAAGATAACAACGGTAGGCACTTTTACAGACATCCATGTACATTTTTTTTTTCAGTCTTTCGTCGAGCTGTAGTTGGTGTGTTATGTAACGAGGGTCCAACACATTTTTCTGCTAATGCAGATCCTGATACCTAAACCTGGTCAATATTAATCCAATATCAGAGATTGTGTCTCTTATAGACAGACAGATACATCATTGTGATGATTTAACTGATATGTGACTGAGCATTGCAAATATGACATGATTGATGGTTTATATTTTTTACTTAAGAAGGGACGTCACTGTGTGGAACTATGTTCTCGTGTTTTACATCTTGTGCAATAAGACTGACAGTATATCGGCACTGATACCGGCCCTTTGTGTGTCTGTGTGTGTATTGATGTCATTATGTGAGGTTAAAAGTAATTCTCTCTGCTGTAGATAACCAGATGAAGTGGTATGATGGCACAAATGTCCAGTTTTCCAACTGGGCAAGAGGTCGACCAGATGTAGATGGATCCTTCTTGGCGGGTCTCACCGTTGACGGCAACTGGCTTCTCATTTCAAACACGAACTTATTCACAGAGTTCAGACAAAAGAGCATCGTGGCCTGCAAGCTGGACAACGGTCGGTGTAACACACTTAACATCATAATTCATATTTCTCTGTCGTATTGAACATATTTTCACGCTGAAAATGTTCTCGCATGTTTTCAAGAACCGAGACAGGAGTACAACCAGTCAGCCGCAGATTTCAAACATTTCGGCAACTTAACTTATGAGGTCATAACCCGAAAACTGAGTTGGCACCAGGCTCTGGAAGAGTGTGGTCAGGGTGGAGGCCATCTGGCAAGTGTCCACGACATCCAGCACGGTGCACACGTGGAGCTCATTGCCAAGACGGACGGCTTCCCACTCTGGATTGGCCTCTCGAACCAGGACGTAAGAATCTGAGCAGAAATGTTTCCACTGAGTACTTCCCAAGTACATCTCATTTGGTTTTCAAGTCAATGACTTCACTAGATTTCACCAGATGTCTCCCTCTCTCTCTCTCTCTCTCTCTCTCTCTCTCTCTCTCTCTCTCTCTCTCTCTCGGTGCAGGTTAGTGACACAGCCTTTGAGTGGTCTGATGGAACCAAATTTGACTACAAAGACACCATCTCTGACTCGCTGGAGGGCTCAGACAAACAAGAGGCCAGCTGTGTCTTTGTAACCCCTGCTGGAGCCTGGGTGAGGACCAGCTGCAAGAAGTTGGTAGACGGAGCCATCTGCTACACCACCACTGTCACCACCACGTCCCAGAGTAAGACACCGATCCGTTTTATAAGTAGAACCACATTGTTCTTCTTTCACCGTGCAGGAAAAAGGTGACATGACTTTTTGAGTTTAGACTGCAGAAATGATCCAAAAGATAACGATGGCACCACTGACTCACTTTGCACAGTATGGCATTACACATAGGGATGCACCGATACCAGTGTGAGGTGTCTGCTCCGATACTATACTCATGTACTCATAGAGCTACTGAATCCTACCTGATAACACTGCAGCAACGTGGCGTTAACCGCTCATCACTGAGCCTAATAAGCCACTCAGCTGCAACAATGACCTGATGCACAAACGTTAAACCCATTTATCCCCAGCTGCAGTACAGTCCTTGTAAGTCACCACCACATCAATTCATTGAGCTTTGAAGTTGTCAGCAGTGGGTCTGCATGACATTATATGTTAGGGTTTCTGGCACTGTATTGTCAGCCAGACATAATGTTGAAAACTCCTCGAGCTCCATGAGGAGCCCCAAGCTAAGTTCCTGTGTGTTGCTTGTCAGCCGGCTGGTATTTAAAGTGAAGGGGGTTAGACCCAAAGTCAGGGCTGACCTTTAAGCTGGACCAGCGCTATTCTCCTTGAAGTGCTTCTCTGAGTTATACTTACATGGTTAAACAGTTAATTACTGCAAACTATACTCCGATTCTAAAACACGTTGGTAAAATGTCAGTATTGTGTTGAATTTTTATTTGTGAGGATTATCTGATGAAAATAAATCATGTTAGAACAGTAATGGTATTATTAAGTACACATATCAGGACTCAGTATGTACTGGAATACAAGTACTTGTACTCGGTCTGAAAAAGAGTGCATCCTTAATTAGGCATCTAGATGTGACTTGATCTGTGTTTGAGTGGCACTGACCGCCGTCCGTCTCCTATCTGTGTTCTGACTAAGGAGCCAGACTGCAGGTCGCCCCAGAGACCAACCAGTGCCCTCAGAGCAACGGCGTGTCCATGTGGGTGCAGCACCAGGATCACTGCTACGCCTTCCACATGAGCTTCTACAACTACAGCGTGTACAGCATGGAGCAGGCCAGGAGCATCTGTCAGGGCATGGGTGAGTCGCTGCTTAGTGTATGAAGGGTTGGAATTAGTATTCATCTGAAGCAGCTGTAGTCCACCAATTGTTTGGTTTTGCTGACAGATGCAGAACTGCTGACCTTAAGAACCAAAGAGGAGAATGACTTCGTGTCAAAGTACATGTCCGATGACCCTCTCATCACTAGCCGAGTGTGGCTCGACGTGAAGGTCGATACTCAAGGTAAACCCGTCATTCTAAACTGAAGCAAGGCAGTCATTATTATAAAGGGATAATGTATTTCTTTTTGTGTTTCTGAAAACACCATATGTGACAATGTAAGCCTGTCTTATGACAACATTAACGAAAGATTCACAGCAACAACATATTATTAACTTGGATTCAGCTGTTAAATGGGGAAATAGTATAAAAGTCTAAAAATAACATCAATTCATTTAGGAGGGATAGCGGATTCCTGGTGGTTGACCCTAATCAAAGAAAGACATTTCAAAAAGTAAATGGTGATTATATCATTAGTTTGAATTGTGTACTCCAATTAGCATGCTTTTTTAAGAAATGTCTTTGTTTTCCTATTTTATATTGAACCTCGGCATCATACACAGGCGTGTTATTTGTGACATTTGTGTTGTAGACAGTGTTGATAGTACCTCTCCCTTTCCCCTCTCATTATCCCCTCGTTGTTCCTCACAGGGAAACCTGTTTCCTGGCAGGACGGCTCAGCTCTGGCTTACTCTAACTGGAAGTACCAGGCCTTGGTTACTGGGAAGAAGTCGGAGCCCCACTGTGCCATCATCATGGTAGGAGATGAAGGAATGTGGAAACTCGTCAGCTGCAATAGAACCTACAGTCGCGTTGTCTGCAAAACTGAAGCAAGTGAGTATGACGGTAGCATTAAAAGGTTGTTTTTTGGACAATTTAGGAAATGCGCTTATTTGCGTTTTTGTGGGGAATTCGATGAGAAGATTGATACGACTTGTATATCTGTACTGTGAATATGTTTTAGCTTAGCTGACTAGAAATGAGGAAAGAGACTGCCTGGCTCTGTCTGAAGGTAAATATTTGGCAGACAACCAGCAGAGACTCCTGGAGTGGATATTGTCACCATACCCATAAAACATGAAATTGACATTTTTACACCTCAGATTTTGCATAGATTAAGCAAACCATATATTTTGTGTTTATTACTGAACTTTAAAGGGGGTTGGTAGGTGGATTTGTTACCTTTTAACAAAAAACAGATTAGCTGTGTCCTGTTTTTTGTGCTAAGCTAACGGCTGCAGCTTCAAATTTACTTATTTATAGACACTCCGATCATTTAACTTTAAACTTATCTTTTGAAAGATAATAATAAGTATTTTAAAATAAATCGCCACCTTCGTGGTTTTGCATGTTTGAACCTTCTTTACTTAGTTTGATATAAATCAAAGAAAAAGCAGTTTGAACTCAAACACAAAGACTTCTTTAGTGGCAACAAAAACCTCTAATAACTGACAGATGACTGACTGACTTCATGTTTGCGTCCTCAGAATCTGGAGGCTCTCCCGTGGCGTTGGGTCTCTTCATCGTGGTCGTCCTCGCTCTCATTTTAGCCGTCGGCTTTATTATCTATAAGAAGAAGGGAGCCCACTTCTCTTCCACCGTCCGCTACAAGAGGACCTTTGATGATTCAGACGGCACCAGTATTATAACGGACGCTGACTGAGCTTGCTTAAGTAATCAGCCTCAGGGAGTATTGATGTGCCTTGTGTGCATTCTAGTACCTTTCAGCAAGAGATGCAGCCTTTCCCTTTCTTAAATTATTTATTTATCTTGCTTAAGCCGTCAAATTTTCTACAATTATGTGTGAGACTGTAAATACTGTTAGGGAATTGTGAATATGCGCCAATTGAGTTTCTTAATTTGGGTTATTTTAGATTGAGTTTATTAAGAGTCCTGTGTTATACCTAATGTAAATACTGGGACATGTTGATCGTTGACATTTGTGGGCTGTTAGAGTTCTGGTTTTTGTTTTGTTTTTTTAGAATGGAAAAAAGATTTTGAATTGAATTGCATAACAAATTCCCATTCAGCCTTATAACAGGGCTTAAATTGCACTGCTGTATGAGTGACTCCAAAATGTGCATTTATTGTTTTATACTGTATGTATTGTTACTCAGTCTATAACAGTTTTATTTTTCAATGTCAGATTATTTGATTTCCACGCGGCTAAAATAAATCAATACATGAATAGACTTTTAAAAGACCAGCTCACCTGAAAATACAGTAAAACTTGTTTTTCCTTTGACTTGGGAGTGTATTCTATATAGTGAGCTTCTCTTTTAAATACTCACAATACTGGCCAGACCTCACTATGATTCATTATAGGCCTAGCTTTCTACCAAAGTACACCCCATAACAGTTAACAAGCAAAAGGAAGATGGACGGTACCTTTAAATAAGTAGAAAAAATAGTGATTGACGAAATTCTCACTGATTGTGCCTTCAACATTATACTTCAGAAGAAATGTGAGGTTTGAAGCCTTATTAATGCCTAATATATAATGATTAGTTGTCAATACATAAATGATGAAAGAGAAAAATCTGACATTTTAGTCCTGCTGATTCGTTTCAAAAGTGTAGACCACTGTCTTAGCCTGATTTTCTTTTTGGATGACTTCTCTTTTTCTGTAGATCTGACTTGCCTATGCACTTAACTACTGAGCAAGAACGCACTTTAATATGTCGTGGAGCTACAGTTCATACTATGTTTAAGCACAATGAGGTTTGGAGAGTGTTTAGAGACATTCAAATTGCACTGGCGTTTGCTGTGAATGCTTTGTAAATATGTTTTATAACAGAACGAACCAAAGATGCTCTGAGTTGTTTGAATGTCAAAAAGCCTGAGTTTTTTCCTTTCACATTGAGGAACTGCCTCAATACGGCTTGTTAACCAACTCATATCAAATTGTTACCAAATGTTTTTTGTTTGTTGTTATTTTTTAACTTCCCCACCACTCCTAAAGAGATCTACGAGCTTAAATCAGGTACAATATCCTTGCAATAAAATTCCCTGTCTTCAAAAACGTGTCTTTTTTAAATCTTGTTCACTGTCTGTAATTATTATTACCTCTGCCAGGAGGATCATGCGATGAGTCACACGCGTGCATGAGTGAGTGTGCACCTCTGTGTCTGTCCACAGCTAATACTGCATTCTGTTGCAGCAAACTGCATTCTATTTTTTCATACTACTCTTAACCTACTCTGCAGTCACAGAAGGGCCTACTTTGTGGACTACTTTTCTTGAAGTTGGGCTGAGGGAAATGGCTTTTGGCTGGTAGATGAAATTTGGACTACTTTTGTCAACATTTGGCTGGATTTTGAAAATAATATTGCTCAACAAGCTATCATTTTATGGTATAAAAAAACCCCACAACGGAGTGTGCGGTGGTGGTTGCAGACACATCTGATGGAGATCTACACTCTGAATGCACCATTCTTGTCAGTGTGTGACATACATATAGTATTGTAACTAAAATATTATATTTGCATGCAATTAGTCAGCCTTAAGCTAGCAATGAAGTTAGACTAACTCGCCCATCATTGCATTTCGAAAGTAGTTTTGAGATATAGTTGAGACATTAAGGCAGCACAGCCTTCTGTGTGGTGTTTGCATGTTCTTATTGTGTCACTGTGGGTTCTTCTTCTGGCTCTAAAAGTGTCTGTGTGTGTGTGAATGTAACTGAATGGTTGGCTGTCTCTGTGTCAGCTCTGTGATAGACTGCCCAGTAATAGTAAAGATATTACAGCAGATGTAACATATGTTTTCAAATATTCACACAACTGACTGGAAATCAGCATTAAACACTTTCAGGGTGGATCCACTGAAAAAATGTATTTGTGAATGTCCTCATACTTTTTGAGATTTAAACTACTTTTACTCGAGGCTTGTAGAGGTAAACGTGTTTCTTACCCATTTTCCTGTTGAAAAGAAAACCATTGATTCAACGTTCACTTATACCATATTTGGCTCTCTACGTTGTGCTAATATAACAAATCCTGATTTTGTGAGCATGCCTAAGAAAACACATCCAAATGTCACATCTGTCAGAATTGGAAATCCTGGTGAAACAGTCCAAATGTGAATGTTTATCAAAAACTTAAATAAAAAAAAAATAAAATAATTCAACTTTTAACCAGTTTTGCCAGACTTTTCACCAGAACTAGAACAATGCTATAAAATTAGGCCACATTGTGAGTAGATGGCAGGAACGTACAGGTTTGAACTCCTGTGTGCAGCAAATGATCTCTAGTGGAACAGATTCAACAGCAGGAGTCAGGCTGCCTGATTCTAACATTCTTACTTTATTATGCCTGCATCATAAATGTTTAACAGTAAATCAATATAAAATGAGAAGAAGCCTTAACAAAATGCAGTTTGCATTCCATCTTTATTTCCAAAATTGAACACATGAAACTAGATTTGTACAGACATAAAGCATTTCAAACACTCAAACAAAGATGCAGTACATTTCATGGGATCATGTTATTTTTTTTTTATTTTTTATTTAAACATTTTCTCAGTGGGAAAAGTCAGAGGAAAACCAAAAATACAAACAAATAATCAACACTGTATATTTTCTCCCAAAAGCATGAATTTTACCATCACGACTTCAAGACCATCAAGTTCAATTTGACTCTATTCTCCTTATATGCCATTTCATTTAAACATTAAAAAGCACTTGTGGTTTAACAGTTAAAAAGACTTGCATTTTAATTATAATTGAATAAAGTGCACTCTATAGAAACAGAAATACAGTGGTTTCAACCAAAATATTTGTATGCACTTGAGTTTGCATATCTGCAAAAAGCCACCTGCAACAAAGGCGAGCCATGTTCTTTGCACTTGGCGTTTCTCAGTGACACTGGTTTCAAATGAACATGACTATGTGAATGCATGTGTGAAAACTGGGTGAGCTACCATATGGCATGGAGTGACCCACTTTTTTTTAAACCCTCAATCCACCACTTTCACATAGTTAGTACTCCTCTTCAAGATCGTCGTCCAGGTCGGAAAATTCAATAGATGGTCTGTTGTCCTCGTCACTCTCCCCATGGGGAACTGCAATCCAGACACATCAAGTCAAATTCTAGTCACAGAATAAATACAATAAGTGAGCGATCTGCAGTAAATAACGGCTTTAAACATGGCATGTACAGATGAAAAATCAGGACTACTTTTCAACAAGCACGTAAAGAGAAGAAGAGAAAGGATTGAGCAACATACTTTCAAGATTGTCCATGTGTTCATGAAGAATTCTCACCAGGTTGAATAACTGGGTGAGAAGGGGAAGCAGTTTCTCTTTTCAAGATATGCAGTTGACCACAATTCATTATTCATTAAGTTTTCAAATTGTGTAAATCATTATTCGCTTAAGTGTCTTTGGTTTAATGTGTAAGAAAGCTACAGTGTCTATACAAAAAAATGCAGTTAATTTATTTAATACCTTACAATAGATTGTATTGAGTGTTTCAAACTGTCAGGGATCACATCAAAGATCCACAGTCCATTAATCAGAGCGTTCAATAATTACTCAAAATCAGCTGGGGGGGAGGCGCCGTTTCCCCCGCTCTCTCACGGCGGTCACAGTCACTATGCGATGCTCATTGATAGAACATCAGGTCTATGGAGCGGAGGTGCTGGTAACTAGCAGCAGTTTGGGATCTCTGAATCTGAGGCTGAAATGCACAGACCTGTGTCTGTTGCTTGCTGATCGTTTGCCTGTCCTGTCCCTGGCATGAGTTTGCAAAAAATGTTATGTTGAGGTGTGTTTACGCAGGAAGGCTTCTGAAAGTTACATCTGTATCCGTCGAGTTGAACATCACGCCTTGTGTTAAGACAAAATCACGCTGTAACTGTCAGAGCGGGTAGGGCTACAGCATACATGCGTGTTGAGTACAAATTAAACTGTGGTAAGCAGCACATTAATGGGACACCCTACATTTCGGAGCACCCTTGCTGAAACCCCATAGCGATAGTAAAAAAATAAATAAATAAATAAATAAAAATCTGCCTTACACGGTCATGAAGCCTGGAGGACTTAGCTGAAATGGCTCTTTCAGCCAATTATATGATCAATTGAAGAGCTGAATTACCATTATGGGTAAATCTAGTAGTGTGTGTGTGTGTGTGTGTGTGTGTGTGTGTGTGTGTGAGCTCACCCCTGCTGCATCGACTGCTCCCAGGACATCAGAGAACCTCTGCTCACAGAAATGCAGCAGCACCACCAGATAAAGACCGCTGCTGATGAACTCATCATATTCCGACTGTGAAGCAAGGAAAACAGCCTCTCAGTAAACTGCATGGTTTACAGTAAAGTACATGGTCGACAAGATGAAGGAGAACTGACATGTGTGGAGCCACCAAGAGCCTCCATAACACTTTCAAAGTCATTTGGCACAGATCCTAAAAGCCTTGCATCCTTTTCATTCTCAACCCATTCAGTGAACCTTCGTGCCCTGCATGGAAGTGTCTGCATTTGTTAGGTTTTTCCCAATCATAAATTCCGGTTTTCCCATCGGTTTATGGTGACTCACTTGTACATGTGTCCTGTATAACTCCTGAATGTCAAAGTTGTCTATGTTCAAACGCAGTTTCTGCTTGCAGAGTTCGCATGTTGTAATGGCCTCAAGGTTCGTGCCTAAAAGACAAAAAGACATAAAAATTAAATCATAGACTTGGTTGAAAAGACTTTTGATAAAAGCTGCTGCCAAGTGGAGGGTGGTATTTACCGGAACCAATTTTGGAGCGGAGCCACCTCTTGATGCAGTCCTGGTGGACGTATTGCAGGCTGCCTGTACAGCGGCAGGGCTGAATCAGGGGGTTGGAGGCAGATTCTTCCCCCATCTGGCAGATTCGGCACAAGTCGCCTTCTTCTTCATCAGAATCCTCCAACAGCAGTCTTCAACAGGAAACAACAATATTTTGTTCTACTCTGGATACGGCACCTATTTTTTCATCTACTTCCTAAATTATTTATGTGTAAATCTTTTACAACATCTTTTGAGGGCATACAGGTTTTTTAATCCTAAAGAAATTACCACAAAAATAATCAATTTGTGTTGAGTTCAAACTCATTTACCTCTCCTTGATCTTGCGCAGCTTCTCCTGATCTGAACTAGAAATGGGTTTCTCCTGGGTCTCGACATCGCCCAACGGACCCGGAGAAACTGAAAGGCTGTCGTACACTCCGACTCTGCGGCGTGGCGAAAATTCAGCTGAGGCATCTTCAAGTTTGGGTAACGTTTCATCGTCGAGTCTGCAGGGGTGACCTGCACCAAAGGCTTCTAACCCAACTGCTCCTTCATCATCTTCCTCCTCTTCATCCTCATCATCGTCCTCGTCGTCATCATCATCCTCATCTTCCTGCGTTGCTTTATGCTCAAGGTTGTCCCACCTTCTCAGTAAATGCTGTGAAGGGCTGTGGCTTTCTTCTGAGCCTGCAGCTGAGTGTGCACCCTCGTCCCGGGTGTGTCTTCTGAGGCGAGAGAGGAGGGGAGGGCAGCGGCCACGGAGGGAGGAGGAAAGCCAGGAGTAGCTGCTGCTGCTGCTGCTGCTGGTGTTATTGGTGCTGCCGACACCAGCTTCTCGCCACGATGTCGTCCTCGCCTGACCCAGGCCACTACGTTGGCCACTGTTGTTTTCCTGGATAGGGGACAGGTCTGCTCTACGATTCCTGAAGCCCCCCAAGGTCGCCTCTGACCCTGCAGTGTCAGGCTCCAAACTACACACCCTGGCTCCTTCGTCACTGTCCACGGACTCTCCACCAGTTGATGGCGTGTCATCGTCGAGGGAGCGAACACTGGAAGACCCACTAGAAGAGTCTTGGCTGGAGCGTCGTGAAAAGAGACGGGACAAAAGGCGCCGAGTGGAGCTACGGCCGTCCGGCTCTCCACCTTCGGGGGCCGGTCTTGGAGGGAGCGTGGCCTCTGGTCTGGGCAGTGGAGTGGTGTACCTGGGGGTGTGTGGGGAGTAGGACGAGGAGATGGGGTTTCTTGTTTGTTCCTGAGATGAATAGAGGTTGGATGAGCCGTTCAACAAATGGGGTGCGGTTCTGTTGCTGAAGTCGCGCACCAGAGGAGAAGACCGGTGGGAGGTGGAAGAGGAGAGGTGGCGATTTAGGGAGCTTTCTCTAGCAGTGGATGAGGATGAAGAAGAAAAGGAGGGAGAGTATGCGGTCTCTTTAGGCCTAGCCCCCTGTGCATATGTGGAGGTCATCCTGTCTGTTTGATCTGAAAAGAGGGAAGGGGAAAAGCCGTTTGTGTGAGATGGGTGTATGTGTAACATAAGCATCTGGATAGGTCGTGTACACAAAATATGCCTACATAATGAGGAAGCTGATCCAGGAGTCCTAAGCCTTCTTTCTCCCAAACCTGAGAGACTGGGCTCGATCTTTGGCTCCTGCTCCCTCCTCGACAACAGTGAATTTGAGGAGGAAGACGACGACCGTGAGAGTAAACGGCATGAGCTCCACGATGAATCACAAGTGTCGTTTTGTTTCTCTCCTGTACCTGTTAGGTGAAAGAGTAGCCACGCTGTTTAGAGGTTGGCAGGGCTCATTTTACAAATCAGTTCAACATTAATAGGAATTATGAGAACTATAATATTTACACCTGGAAAAAGCCAGGTCTAACTGTTGCGTTAATATTTAATAGTAAAAGAGACGTAATGGGATGGTCTCGACACTTAGATTGCTGTTCAACAATGTAAATTAGTAAATAAGTACGTTTTTCAAGTTCTGTTTCACAAAATCAACATATGACTGAAAGACTAAATAACTCAGTTAGGTTTTTATTTACCTACTCATTCCAAACTGCATGAATACAACTACATTTCTCATTGTATGTGCATAATTAACAAAGTCATATCTAGATCATTAGTTAAGCTTAATATATCTTTTGGGGGAGAAAGTGGACTACATGCAGCGAAGGAAACCATTATTTTTAATACAAATTTAGTAATGACTTACAAATAGCTGTTTAAATATGTTCGAGTCAGCACTTTTATCCTATTAAACTTACAAATTATAGTCAATAGTGTTTTTTTTCTGTGAGGTTACGGTGACCTTTGACCACCAAAATCAATGCAGTTCATCCTTGAGTGACAAATCTGAAGAAATTCTCTCAAAGAGTTCCTGAGATTTTGCATTCACAGGAGTGGACTGGACGGGCATACCATGCCATACCATTTACCTCTGCGACTGCTTAGCCCGGTACTGGAATAGGTGGATCCTGTAACAGAGTTGCTGGACATTCTTGAGTACAGTCCTCTGTTGCTGTACGACAGTTTGGCCCTTTTAGAATCGCCATCATCACTGACATTCAACAAACCGGAGTGTATCCCCAACCTCCCCTCAGGATCAGTCTGGGAAAATGAAGACATTCAAAATTATTTTATTTTTTAATGATATCTTTTGGCAATATTCCTCTAACCTCAAAAGTTTTACAAAATACATTTGACTAAGGCTGTATTTCTCCAGCTATAAACAAATGACACAGTCTAGCTTCAGTACCAGTTTGCTCCTGCTGCTGAGAGAGCTTTCAGCCCACGGGCGATCATAAGATCTGCTGGAGGATGTCAGAGAAGAGGGCAACTTCCAGCTGGTGGAGCGACTGTCAGTGCTACTGTAGTCTCTGGATGAACTCAGGAGACGGGAACTCTTAAAAAGGAGATACGGTAAAACAAGTAGCATTAGTTGTTACTCAGGCCTCAACAAATATAGGAAGTAATAGAAACATGTGTTAACTTTTGCTGTATTTTCGAGATGGGTCATTCCTGATCACAACTGGTGCCATGGAGCTACGTTTTAATGTGTCGTTTCTATTTTGTGTTCGTAAAGTTAAGCAATACACAGGAAAGGGCAGGGAAGGAAAAAGACCACACACTGACATTAACATGCATGTATGCAAAGGTTTTAAAATATTCAGAAGATGAGCTTAGGAAATGTTCTGTGAGGACAGACCTGCATTCCACAGGTTGGCGTGTTCTGGCGAGAAACGCTGAATGTCAACGAAAAGGTTTGTTTACAAGAATACCTTGGTCTAGGGGTGTAACGGTTCTGAACCGAAACGGAAAACCTCGGTTCAGAGGACTTCGGTTCAGAAACTCATTCTATCTTCCCGAACCTCGGTTCATCTCCGCCCCGACCGCACACGTGTGTCAGGTCGTTCAGGTTAGTTTCATTTCTGCAAGATGGCTAATAAACCTGAGCTAGCGGGTCCCCCGTGTTTACACAGCTTCTTCTTCGTTGGTGTTTAATAGCAGTCGGCGTATACCTGGATGTTAATCGTGACGCGCGTTTCAAGCGAGAGTATGAAAAGGTTTCGTTTAATAATTTTTTTTCATAAATGCTTATATTATCAGGTCGACAGACATTTATAAAAAAATCGGCGAAACTTTTTCATACGCTGGCGTGAAACTCGCGTCACGGCAACAGCTGGGTAAACGCCGACTGCCATTAAACACCAACGAAGAAGAAGCTGTGTAAACACGGTGCCGTCTACGCAAACAGCGTAGCGTTAGCAGTAGAAGCTATCAGGCAAGTGTTCTTTTCAAATAAACTCCTGATGTACAGACCCTATGTGTACTACTGCAGAAGTTTGGTAACATTCCATACAATATTAGTGGGGACATTTACGAGATATACTGTAAGTACCACAGCGCTATAACGAAGCCGTTGGGCTGATCGCCCATCTTGACCACTGCTGACCATCGCTAAAAATGCTTCCGAGGGGGTGTTTGGCTGGAGGTCTTGGTGGAAATTACCTAGGGTCCATTTCACTCCGGACCATCACTTTAAGAGAAGTACTTTTTATTTATTTTTGTTATACCTCAGACTGGTGTAAGAAGTTTTTCATTTTTACTTTATTTAGACAATGTAGACTGGTCTTAAGACAAATGTTTATTTTTTGTATTCCTTAAGAGATTAATAGAAGTGTTTAAAAAAATATATGTTTTTGTTGTGGACTTGTTTAAAGAGAAGTGTTATACTTGTTAATATAACTAATGTTCATGTTCTTGATATATCCTTTAATAAAATCCAGACATTTTTTCTGGAAGTTTTCCAAAAAGTTTTTCAGTATGTTTTTAAAAACCGAGGTTTGAACCGAACCGTGAGTCAAAAACCGAAGTCGAACCGAATCGTGGTTTTGGTGAACCGTTACACCCCTACCTTGGTCTGTAACTGAAGAATAGTAACATTTCTGCACATTATTTTCTTGTACACTAACAGACAACAATGGACATTAGTATAGCCATATAAAATAAAATGATAGTGAGTGGGTGGTTGGGTATTTTAACATAGCAGGAACTTGACAGGGCCCAGGCCAACAGTAACACTATCTTTTGAGACAGGCCTAGATGAGCAGCAGGACTGAAATACACACAACGTTTGCCAAGGAATCTAGGCTGCCCTATTAAAAGACCTCCAAAGTGTCTGCCGTGGCACCACATATACGTGTCGTTAGCTACTGTACAATGCTCCTGAGGGAACCTGGAGAAAAGAGAGAACTTGAACACTCTCTCTCTCTGGAATACACTCGAAAAGGCAGATGTCTAAAACCCCAAAGGGAATAGAAACATAGATACAGTAAGGATGACTTTGACTCATGTGCACTTGTAGTTAGTGTTGCTCTTGTTAAACCAACACAATTCCAGCTGACATTGTCACCCTTTGACCTCTGCATACCAGGGTGAATTAAATGGAGCTGGTGTTCATCTACAATGACAGCTTAAACACCTACCAAGAACTCTTAATAACCATGTAAAGTGAAACTAGAAGCACCATATTCAGGACACAAGCACTAGCAAGCACTAGCACAATAAACCAAGGGAGTGTTGTAGGCCATTTATATGCTGTATGCAAAATATACTATAATAACGCCATTCATAGTTCACAGCCTGCACAGTCAGCCTACCTGATGGTCTAAATCTGCTTTGTAAGCTGATGATGCCCTCGGGAAACGGTCATTATTCAGCACAGTCTCCCTACTGTACAACCTGCTGGAGCCCAGTGATGAGGAGGAGACAGTTGGACTGGAAGTGTAGGATGGTCTTGAAGTGGGCAGACAGAAAGGAAGTCTGCGAGACCTGGAGTCCATCACGGATTGTCTGTGATATGAAGATGTAAATTCCAATGAGATTATGGCCAGTAGTTGAGATAATCGGACAGGGAGCAGGAGGAACGTGTTCACAAATGCCTCTTTTATTCCCCACCCAATGACAAGATGGGGCATGATGTTTACATTCTAGTACCTTCTAGTAATAACTTTTGATGGGGTGGGTGGTGGTGGTGTGTGAGCATGTTGGATGTGTTGATGGAACACAAGTAAAAAAAAAAAAAAAAAAAAAAAAGCTTGTGCCATGCTGCTTCTTCTGCGTCTCAAAATCACAGTGCCTATCTTTGGGGCTATGAACTCTGTAACATGAACATGACACTTCCGAGGAGCAAGCAGTAGCACTCTGACCTGCGTGTCTAAGCCAGCAATGTGGTCTAACAGTTATGAGACATGCAGATCATTCATTATTAAGCTGCATTACTAAACAACTGACAACATATGCGTGTACAGTCAAGTTAATACTGATATTCTCATTTTTCTATTGAAGTCACCTTACGTGCAACTGATGTACTAGTTAAAAGCCAAAAGGTACCAGTGGACCTGAAATGAAGAGTTGAGAGTTTCTGACATAGGGTGGCACTGTATGAGTTACTTCCTGGGAATGAGATGGATCCATTAAAATAAACTACAGCACCTGTGGTCAGAGATAGCTTAGCAAGCCAGCAGCCTGTCAGACTGAAATGCAGCAGTAAATAAGTCCAGATAACCAACATTTTAAACAACAACAAGGCACTTAAACCTTTTAACCAACCAAAACAGAATGCAGGATCATTAGGGAAACTGCTCTATCATTAAAACAATAAAGAGTTTAATTGAAGTAGTCTAGGAAGGAAACAAACATTATGCATGCATAAAACTTGTGATAGTGTAGTTAACTAACAGACGAAAGAAATGGCATCATGTCTCTAGGGACACAATCACCCTGCAATGAATCCTACCTCCCCTGTTTGTTTTGTAGCTGCTTTCAGAGCTGTGGTTTGTGGTGTTATAGAAGTGTGCGCTTCCAATAATCGGTGTCGTCCAACCCATCAGGTTAACGAGGGCATCACAATTCAACAGCATCACCGACCGCAGCCTTCATCGCCATAGCGTAGAGCCAGCCAACAGTGGTCTGAAGCAGCGCACAATTAAATTCAACATTATTACGTTAACGAGGGAGGATTAAATGCAGACTTTTAATAGATTGCGGTGGTTTTACGGTGGACCGCAACACCTGTACCTAACCTGAGCGAATGCCAATTAATCAATATCACAGGCAGTCATTACAAATCATAAGCGTCACGTTAATTCACGTTTTTTTTTTAGAAAAGGTATCAGGCCTAGGTCTCGGTTTTGTGTGATGTGAGATAATGTTACCTTTCCGGGCTACCGCGTCAATTTCAGCTTGTTGGGTGCGCTGATTGATTTACGAACCACCACACCGCTAGTTGGCTAGCTAGCTAACCAGTTCTGGTTTAGCAGAGGACCGAGACTTGAATAACGTATATATGGTACGGTTTAGTATTGGCCTAACCCTAGCATTGTTTCATTGAACGCCACAGTTTGGCGATGATTTTATTGCACATTTCATACGCGACTGTTAGCTACAAAATGACGTTAACGTCAGACTAATTTAGCTAGCACTGGCTAATAACGAAACATTACGCTGTGTGGCGCGTTTAACACTTGCTGGATGCTTGTGGTTAAATGTTTGGGACGTTAACTATCACATCGGTGGTCGTTCCTCGGATGTGCTAACGGGGCAACTTAGTTCAGCTGTTGTTTTTTCTGCACAGCAGTTCGCCACGACAGCTGGTTAGCTCGTCATTCGGACTCTCGCGTTAACCTGTCCTTAAATGTCGGCCTATTTAATCCGCGGTTGTGAATTATTATTATTATCCGACGTTGGTTTGAGACAACCGGTTTCAACACCAAGTGACATTTTCCCCATTAACCGAATTCCTACCACTATGCACGGCCAGCACCACTGCCCTCACCTTTGATTCCGGTCCTCCTCGCTCGAGCACAACAGCAGCGATGGTGGCCGTGTTGTCTACCGTTGACACAGACGGTCACGTGACGCACATCGACCCGGTGGGAGTGGCTTACCAGATTGCCCGTAGTTCTTTATCCTCGTGCACGTGCTTCATCCACGTTTTTGTTGTTTGTTTATTTAAGGCCATTTTTGAACAACCTAATGAATGAGGGGAATAGACACATTCATGAAAAAGTAAATCATAAGCTCATATTTAGGGATGCTGATCGATATATATACAACCTTGGCCCTCTCATGCAGCTCTGGAATAACGTGACTTGTAAAAAAGACACAGCCAGCCTGCCTCATTATCAGCACGAGAGGTGTGTATTGTGTGTCCCACGGATTTGATGTCATTACTGCACTGCTTGTTTGTTTTGTCAGTAAATTTGAGATATTGGCTGAGGCTGCTTCTGAAGCAGCCCACACATCAGTTAATCCGGTTGGAATTAAATGATGCAATTTTGAGGTTTAAAGTCTGGAATATAATGTGTGAATAAAGCAGACACACAGTGAAGTGTATATATACAATGTAAGGCAGCAGACGAGTTGCCATCATTTTAGAACTTAATTGTCTGATGCTGTGTACTATTTGAGTCAGGATGCATTTCCCCTCCTGTAAGGTTAATTCCGTCGTTTCATCTGATGGAGGTCGCAGAACTTTCTTTATTCAGTTGCATTGATATGCAGGCAGTGGTGGAAAGTGACCCCATTTACTCAAGTGCAGTAGAATTTAATGCAATTAAAACAATTGAACTTGTTTGCACTTTGACTTTAATGCACATTGTATTTACATGTAATGGTGCTACATACTCCTGCTTGACTTCATGTAATAGAGCATTATTGCACTTTACACTCCACACTACATTTACTTCTCAACTTTCGGCTACTTTACTATTTGAGATTTATATACAATATAAGATTAACCAACTAGTGGGTAGCACTGTTGCCTCACAGCAAGAGGGGCCCGGGTTTGAGTCCCGGGTTTCTTCTGTGCAGTTTGCATGTTCTCCCCGTGTGAGCATGGGTTCTCTCCGGGTGCTCTGGTTTCCTCCTACAGTCCAAAGACATGCGGGATGGATAGGTTTAATGATGGATGGATGGCTATGTTTAACCAACAGAACATATGATGGGCTTATGTAATAGGAAGCTACTTTAAACTACACACTAGAATATCCAATTTTAAAAAGCAATCAACTCAATTACATGCTGTTTGCATATCAATATAAATAATTTAATTATAGTAAACACACACCAATGACAATTTTACTTTTCATGATGAATTACACAGTCGCTGATAATATTTCAACATTTAATTAAGGAAAGTGATAATGGCAGGACTTTTACTTGTAGTTAATTATTTGTACATCGTGGTACAGCATGGTCATTGTTTGACATCTGATTATTATGATTACGGCAGACTAGTTTGATAAACCTCACACTTGTCAACTTCCTAATGTGATGAACAGCAAGGACAAAAATAGCCTTATGACTGTGGATATCACAGTGAGAATACAGATGTATGCAATTCATTTGATGAAGAAGTATATAATGGTGGTATGGGAGGGAGACAGCACCATGTTTATATACATGATTTACTCACATATACATTATTATGTTGATTGCACCTGCTAAAACATCTTTGAAGCAATTTGAAATTACACATATTGTGTAAAGTTTATGTTTTTACATAAATAAAAAAATATATATCTCGACACACCACCACTCATTGCATTTTGACTAAACTGGGGCATGTGATGCATCTTACGTGCATCATGCCATCCTGACATTTTCAAAATCACCGCCCCAAGGGAGACACTGTGAATACAAGTCAAAATGAATAAGTGAAAACTTTGCTTACAGCTACTTGCATGCTTTCCAGCACAGCTGAGCAAATGCCAAATACATAACAAATGCTTTTCTGTGTCGCGGACACAGAAAACACATCTAGTAATTTAGCATCTCTGATGGATTTGCAACACAGCGATAAAATCATCCACAGCACATGCTGTGTGTCAGTAGAAAGTTGTTGTTGTTTTTTAATGAAAAATGTTTGCAATAAAGGCTGTGAATTATCCAGAGTAACTTAGTGTCTGGAAAAGCATGTTGCTTTTGAAAATGCAGTTTTTCAATGCAGCACCCAATTTTTGGGGTGGAAGCGAAAATCTCAGAGAGGGATATCTCAAATCTGGGTACATAACACCAAATTGCCTGCATTGTTATACTGTAAGAATGACTGTACACATATTCTTAGGCAGCAAGAACAGCACATCGTGTCAATAATGTTTCACAATAATGATTATTTTAAATAAGTTAAGTGCATCATTCGGTATTTTAACAACTGATATGTTGGACGTATGTGATCACCGTTTTTGTAATATGTGTCAGATTATTTTGGGGCATGTTTGTCTTTATTGGACAGTTATTGATTGATGCTTGTAATAGATTGATAAAAGGAGAGAGATATGATGTTAAAGAAACAGAATTGACTATATTAAAGATCAGGTGTTTTATTTTGTTGTAGTTGTGTAACATATGGAGGGCAGTATAGCCCGCGGCCTCTCTTGTTTAGGAGCAGGTTGAAATAAATGCAAGTACTGAAAACTCTGTCACTGTCAATTGTGCAATTTGTTAATGCTGTTGCAGTTGATGATGATCCCAATTTATTTGGACATGATAACCTGGGTGATTGTGTAACAAAGGTAGGCTACACACACAGAGAGAGAGAGAGAGAGAGAGAGAGAGAGAGAGAGAGAGAGAGAGAGAGAGAGAGAGAGAGAGAATACACAGTGCTGTCCAGGGTTGACGTCATTATGAAAGCCAGAGGAAACTAACAGCCACTAGGAGGCGCCGTAGCACACACTTTCCCCCTCCAAGTCTTTGATAGAGACCATTGAGCTGCACTATTATTTGCATGCCAGAACTTGGTGTTTGTTTAGTCAGGAAGGCAATTAAAGCCAATTTCAACAGGTTTAATGAGATTGATTTGAATAATTGTTTTGAAAGGAGTTGTAGATCCCGTCATCACAGTAAATCCAGGATTAGCAGCATTCATTTGATTTGCATACTTTAACTCACATCTCATTTAGCAGACCTCAGGAGGCATTGATCAAAGATAATCCTGAACATATACTTTGTATTCATTTTGTTTTCATGTTGCAGATATTACAGACGTTATTGTGTGTGAGTCCCCCCCCCCCCCATTGAGTAAAATTAATTTACCATCTAAAACTGTCACTGAACTCATGCCAAATGTGTGGGGGCTCAGAAAGGTCAGTTTGGAGCGAAGGGGGAGCACTGTTGCACAGCAGACGCATGATAATGTGAAGGTCAACAAGACACTCATCATGTTTGGTAAAACGTAGCACTTAACAGGCCCAGCGATCCACTATTAGTCACATGTACACAACGGTGAACAGTGATCAAACGGAGTGTAAATCCAGTCAAGGCTAGCAGAACAAGAGGTGAAGGAGAAAGTGAGAATGAAAAGGATAAATATAGGAGGGCGGCGCTGCAGATTAATTACTGACAAAAAGGACGCACAATCTAGACAAATGAGGAAGTGCAAGGTCTGGTGAGTTGGGGAGGAGGATGCTCAAACCAATTGCAGGTCTGTAGGCCAATGCCACTGCCCCCCTCCTTTTTCCTTCAGACACATGATTCTGCTACGTTAAGAGAGACTACAAGCTCTCCTCCCCCAGTGCTGCTGATAGGATGATAATGGAGCATTCCACGGAGCTGTTTCTCATTCATGCTAGCTGTGACAAGGGAGGAACATGTTTTTTTTCCCACTGGGGGCAGCTAAGATCTCGGCCATGTAACTTGAGATTTGCACACAGTGCCCTCCTCTTGCTTGAATCCCTTTGTTTATGTGCCGTGGATATGAGATGTACCTGTTCTCTCGGAGATATTTACTCCAGCTGCAGGATGGCACCAAATCAAAGTTTCCCAATGTGCAGAGGGGAGGAAAAAAGGCTAATTACTGCTAATTGGTTTGGACTTTTATCTCAGGTTTTGACTGTTTTTCCAGAACAAATGCCTTTAAAAAAATCACAAAACATCAAGTGTAAAACGTCTCACAATTACCACGAGGACACAGAGATATTATGTCTACACTCTGCTCTTCAGATTGACTTTAACTCGGGCCTTAGGACACAGAATAACTGCAAGAATGTCTGGATTTGTCCAGGGCTGTGTAATCACAAAGGAATGTCCTGAGACATTTCTTGCTTTTCCTCTACAAGACCCCTCTTTTCCCACGGCTTGTCCAGGTCTTGAGAATCTGTTTCCTCTCCCTCTCCCTGCCTCCCTGCCTCCCTTCCTCCCGCTCTCTGTTTGTGAAGACACATGAATACCACAAAGGCTGGTTTATAGGAGAACTACAATACAAGCTCAGTGTCTTCAAGAGCATAAAGAGTCTGTGCCTTCTGAGAAACCTCTAGGAGGGAGCATCCAGGCGAAGGTTTTTGTTGAGTTATATTTCCAGCGTGAAAATCAAACAGAAGATTGGTGGAAACAAACACGTAACAGAGCAGAGCTGAGTGAACTTGCTAAGCACATCTTGAAAGTTCTTGTCCCGAGGGGGGGGGGGGGGGGGGGGGGGGGATTTCTTATCTTGCTTTCAGAAACCTTCTCACCAAGAGATGACTTTTGTAAAGATATTTGTCACAGATGTGTGGAGTTCAGTTGTATGCTTACAGTGCAATATCGGTGATGATCTCATAGTCAGTTGGGGATAGGCAGAAAATGTTTTTTTTTTATACATATATTGAGGAAGTCTTGGAATACATTCTTAAGGCTGTATTTAAAGTGTGTATGGGCCTGTTTCAAAACACAGGACTGCAGACATACATCTGAAATCATCGTCAACAACAGTGGTGAAAAAGCAAGGCCACATGTGTTAACACTTTAGGTCACATGTTTGAGGGGCACCGTTGAAAATGCTTGTGAGCTATTTGCAGACATTCTTCCCCTCGCCATAGGTTTGCTCTGCTGCAATCAGGGAATATAAGTCCTATGGGTGGGAATGCTTTCTTTCAATCCAGAAATGGAATAAATAAATAAATAAATCATACACCTGATTCATGAAGAGAAGGAGGCGGTTTTTCAATTAGCGACTTTTTAGCAGAGCTATGTTTCACCAGCACACGGCCACTAAAAGGCTTTTCCGCGGATCCGAAGAACATTTGTTGGTCTTAATGTTCCCCAGACACAAAGTGACATCTGCCTCCCTCGCTGCATGCCTGCTACTCTTTGTTCAGATGAGCACTGAGGGGAGAGCACATTGAAGGCAAAGATGATGTCACCATTGTGATCATTACTGTGCTGTGTGGTGCCCTATTTTTTGACCAGGCGTCACTGAGGGCAGGCCAGAATGTCCGCCTGCACACTGCCAGGAGGAACAGTGGCCTGCCAGTATTAATTAACACAGGGCCTGTTTTCATCAGTCCTAAAACCGTCTTAAGACCACCAACTCCGGCCCACCAAGTCTATGTTCACATGCTCTCCAACAAATTAGCAATCTGACAAAGGTTTGTGGATGTCTTCTTAACCTCGTGGTCCCAGCGCTTTGTTTTGTTTCAGTGATTAAGCGCTGCAATAAAAGACGTATTCAGAATTATAGTGTGTCCTCATATTCCTCGTCAAACATGGACCTATGCATGCACTTCCTGCTTAACTTCACAGCTTAAATGCTTTACTTATTATCATTCGGTTACTAATCACTAGCCCTGCTGAGCCATATTCTACACTCCACTTCAATGTCAACTGTGAATCGTCTGCGGTTGAATAATTTATTTTTGTCAAATCAAATAAACCAATGGAGACATTTAATTATTGAATGAGTACAAATACACCCAGTCACGCTAATATATATACACATATTTACGGTCATTTTAAAAGAACAATGAACACTAATTTGCTTCAGGGAATATCTGTGGAGTAGTTTAAATTCTACTAATAGTATTTTAGGGATATCATTTCACAGCAAACCTGCATTTCATTTCCAAGAGGCAATGTTCTCTTTGACACCACCATACCTAAAGGCTTAATTTATTATTCATAATGAAACTTTCAAACATGCAGGTGTGACAGGCTGACTAAAAGATGTTATCGCCTTTTTACTTCAGGTCTCCACATCCTTGTCACTCAAGGCACATAGACAATATATGTTTTATTTGTCTCATACTTTATATTCAGCAAGCTTAATTGTTGGAGTTTCTAGTGCACATGGTGTTTTATAAGGAATTCTCTCCCATTAGGATCTAAGAGGCTACCAGTTAATAAATGAGTAAAGACACACTCCCTCATTTTGTTATTGTGATCAATAACACCAATACATTCTCAACATTCCTCCCAGCGTTTTAAAATATCAACAGTGAGCTGAAGAAAAGAAGGGGATTTGAGTGTGCTGTTGGGCACCATAAGGGGGTTTATCTTTAAACACAAAGTTTTCTGTCTTTTTTTTTTTTTTTTTTTTTTTTGCAAGAAGCACTCTAAAACACTCAGCAATCAGACTTGGAGGCAAATGTCAGCTCATGATGCAGATAAACCAAGCTGTTATTACTGTAAGGGATTAAAGATTGTCTTGCAGAGTATCTCTGAAGACTCTGAAACGTGTTTAAAATGGGTGAAGAACTCCAAAAGGTCTGTTCGATCTGCTGAATGCGAAAAAGAAGAAAACAAAACAAAACCTGACAAATGTACAGGTTTCAAATTCAAATTCAAACTTAAAATAGCAAGACTGAAGCCCTTTCTCATTAGATTGTAGTTATTCTTAATGGAATAAAATGCATGAATATTTATTTCCCTTGCATTAGTCTCAGACTTTGCATATCAAACAAGCAAATTTGTTGGGAAAGTCACACCTTTTTTTTCCTCGTTACTATGCAGCGAACTTTATTAACACTGAGAATTCTCCAAACACAACCTTAGTGTTGCAATCATTTGGTCTCATTTTATGGATTTGCTGATTAAAATGACTTCAGATGCTGGCCAGCATTGTGTATGTGGACATTATATCTGCAGGGGGGTCTTTTTTCATACATTTTATAATAGCTCTTAGGCTTCAATACGCAGTTCAAACACACCTCTAGAATAAATATGAAAGCTTGTTCAATAGATTGATTTTTGATGGTCTCGACGCGCTCTATCTGAAAATAGCTCATATGGTATGCATGAACATTTTATTCTGCATTTAAATGAGACTTTAACGTCTATAATTAGACCATAGGTAGCATTTTGAAGCAAGGTATTAGCATCAATTTTACATTGGATTTGTATTTTTGTTACTTTTTTTTTTATCTTTCTGTTTTTGTATTTATTTCCAGACAAGCTAACAAATAAAGAATCAACATGGAGGACAAACCAAAGCAACATTCACCTTGCCCATAAAATATGCTCTCAAATGTTTACATTTTTTAATGGTATCTACAACAATATAGAGGTACTTTGTGTGAAGTATGATACGCTTCATATGTGGTCATGCATGGGTACTGAAACCACTTATAATTCAGGCAGCTTTTACATTTATTTAGGCATGAAGAATATGTCAAATCCGAGTAGAAATTATTTACGTTTTGCTGAATAGCCACAGTATGGATGTATGTGTATTATTTGGACATGTTTTAAGAATATAGTTCTTAACAGAGACATTTAAAGGGGATGAAACACATTCATAGTCTTTTTTTTCTTACTCTCGTTTAATGAAACGCAACCTTTCAAATGCACACTTTAATTGATGATATTATGCTTTTTTATGTTGTCAAAACACTAATGCTACCACACAGGCTATTTCAGGTTATTTCACCAAATAAGGTTTTAATGGAAGATGCCTTTAAAAGTTTCCTTCCTCATGAAAACTCGTTGATTTCTTCAACAGAGAAGGAACTGATTAATTTCGCAATTTTAGAAAAAAGTCTTTGAAAGCCAGTTGGCAGTTTCAACATGACTCATGCAATTCTGAATTTAAGTTACTGTGGAGTGTAAGACACAATACACCTCCAACACTGTTATATATATATCAGTAACACAGTCTTTTTTTCCCTTTCATATCAGGTGTTTCACCTTTTGTAGTTGTCTGATGTCACGCCGTGAACTTTATATGGTGTCCCAATAAAGTTGTCATTTACACAAATTGCTGGTCATGTCACACAAGGCCTGGCTAATTTGGGATTAGTTACAAATTCCACTTCCAGCACAGTGAAGTGTAAATAACTGTATCCCTTACGCTTTGATTCAGATTTTCAGGGAACGCTCTGCCAAAGCAAACTTGTCAACGTGACTGCTTGAAAAGAAGAAGAAAGCTCTCTGTCTGCAGAAACTGAACTGAAATCTCTGATGAATGATTTGGCCAACAGTGACACCTGTCAATATTAGCAGAGAGCCTCCAGATTAGCATTTCAGTGGAATCCCATAAAAGGTAGTTTACCTTTGCATTACCAATCACTTGTGGTCGACTCAATAGAAGTAGGTGAATCACAATGATGTTTTCTTATTTTTCAGGTAATGGCCGTGCATTATTCAAGTATATTTGTACATAACAGACCGTGTAAAGTGTGTTGTAAGGAAATGTAAAGACAAAACAAGCTGATGTAACAGCTGCATGACATCATACGTTCATGATAGCAACACCTCTGTAATGCTAGAAGAAAAAACGGTCACTTGGCTATGAAAGAATACTCCACTGTCTCCACTGTCAAAGATCAATGCCAGTTCCAGTGGGCAGAAATCAAAGCTATAGTTATATATAAACTATGATAAAGTGGCAACTGTGGCTCAGTGGGTGGAGGATGGGTTAAATGCAGAGGTCAAATTTCGGGTATCTACCTGGATGTGTGTGTAACCATTGTAATTCATTTGTTGGGGGTTTTAAGTGATGCACTGAAGCTTGAAATTCAACTGTGAAGGTAATTTCCATCAAAAATATAAAATCCCCTCAGCCTCATCTGTTTGAAAAAGCAGAATAAGATAAATCAGTCACAGAACGTAAGCAAAGTCCGTTTTTATGTGTGCACCTGCTTTTCTTTGTTTTTTCCGCTGTCAGCATTGACCCTATGAGTAAGAGACATTTCATGCCACTTTATTTCAAGTAGATTAAATTACAAGTACAGTAGTTAACTGCATTTAACAGCAGGGTTCCTCCAGGGTGATCTTCACGTGGACTGGAAGGAAAATACTAGGTTGATTACCTTTGCTAAACCCCTGCACTTAGGCGCAGATTTAGCAAATGGAAAATCTGCTGACATTTAGTGTGTCGCATGTACACACTGGCGCGGGTAAGGATGGGTTTTTATTTGATTCAAGGTCGTTTGGCTTCACTCAGGTTGGGGTGACATTTATTTGTGATCTAATTCTTCATGGAGAGATGCATCACTGTAGGACTGGGACTTGTTTCTCCCCTTTCCTGGCACAAATGACTCCTCATTCCCAGAAAGGGAACAAACTAATGCTCTCTCTCTCTCTCTCTCTCTCTCTCTCTCTTCTGTCTGTGTGCGTGTCTCTCTCTCTCTCTCTCTCTTGATCACACACTGACAAAATGTGCACACGGACTGCGTCTCCTCATTGAATGACAGTGTGAATGTACCTCATCAAGGAATGAGTCACTCTACTACTCTGCTATTATGATGATTTCTCCCTTCTGTGTATTACATCATGCAACAGAGGGTTCTGCTCAGTTACATTCAGCACAATAAACATGCTCCGAGTGCGCTCATTTTCGACTGTGCAGTAGTGTTTTAGACAGAAAACATCATCTGGTAGATCCACTAAATCCCCTTTTTTTAAGAATCTTGTTGATTTCATATCCAAGTGTTGTTAGAAGCTGACTGTGAATCATTCATAAGGCCGACGTTAGGATAAGGCTAAAGAAAAAATAGTGGCGCAAAAACACTTGTGACATCCCTGAACCTGCTTCCTCTACATTTCTTGGGGGTTAAAGGTCAACGATTAATGCATATTTCACTGTCACGTGGATTCCCATATGCCACCACTTCATCTTTCAGAATATCTGTTATTAGGTCCACACACTCAAATCCATTACATTTATTGCAAACCCTTTTCAGTAAGGGGATGGTAGGATACCAATCAATAAGGCCGTTCATCTGGCATAATTCATGTCAGCGAGAAAATATGAGTGCTACTACCGATATTCTACATATAGCTGCTGCAAATTGGTCCCATATGCTTTAATCACACAGTCGGTTCAAATCATTGACTCGCAAATCATTACATCTCACAAGACATTGTGTTGGAGCCCACTGATGTATTGAAAGGATGCGACGAAGAGAAGATACTACATGGGAAGAATAATTACAGTCCGGTTGCTGGGTTCTTACATTAATCCAAAACAAAAGATTAAATTAAACTCAGCTATTATAGCGCTGTAAGCGCTGTATGTTTGAGGGAGCGGGGGAACAATAGTGCTTGACTCATTCTATACAGCAGAACGTTGTCTTCATTTAATTTATTGGGTGTTTATTTAATAGTTATTATGTAGGACACAACAAGTTAGGCCTAATTCAATTGCATAAAAAAGACATCCTTAGGCCACTTTTCTTGTGTGTGAACACTATTTTAAGCTCCATTTATGGTGTTCAAATTAAACATCTCAGAGTTGCTGGAAGCTCCTTCTGTTAATGGAATCCCACATAAAGGATTGTGTGAGGAGGAGAGCAGATGAATCTGTATTCCCTGAATGTGTCTGGGCAAAAATCAATAAATGCAAGCACAGCTACTCGCTTCTGACGGCTGTCCCTGTCTTTGCATGGTGGACTAATAGAAAAATAATAATTAAATCCGAATCACCACATTAATTTGTTTTCCATCAGTCTCAGGAGAGATCTTTTTTTTTTTTTTTTTCCTGTTTCTTTAGTGGCTCATTATACTTTCTAATCAAGACAAAAAAAGTCCCTCTTTTAGACAGACATGCTGTCTCCCTTCCCCCTTCTCTTCCCTGTGGTGTGCTTTCTCGCATTGCAGTCATTGTGCTGGCACTTATTATGTTACAAATGACCGAGGTACGGCAGGCATTCTCAGTGTGCATGCAAAGAGGGCCCACCCTTCTATGCTGCAAGTGCCTTCTCCTAATGACGATGCTCAGAGTGCCCCCCGACGCCATCCCATGCAGCCCTCTCCCCCATTCCCGCCCCCATGTGCTCTCTTTAATGAAGATTCTCCAATGCAATTAAAAATCCTTGCTTCTTGCTGCTACTGTATGACAAACAGAGCCACTGTCATTCCTCATGGCCTGTCATTCCTGCTACAAGAGGCGGAGGAGATGGAGAAATACACCAGGGTGCCAGTGGCTAGAGAGACAGATAGAGAGGATTGTGTGTGTGTGTGTGTGTGTGTGTGTGTTTGAAGAAGAGCAAAACCCCCCATCTCAACAGGTAATGGAAAGGGGCAGAGAAGAAAATCAATGACCAAAGAACATGGAGAGCAAGCTTATAAAATGGCTTTAACGGCACACCCCACGCTGAATAAGGGGTTCTGTGTCCATCCTCCAAACTCGAGCGATCATGAATGTTTTATCAGATCCCCCACCCCACCACCACCTTTTCATTTTTTCCCTCTCTTCCCTTCCTTCCTTTTTTTTTTTTTTTTTTTTTTTTACAAAAAATGATTTCTGAGTAACATCTTTGCAATTCTTGCAGTAGCCTAAGATCAAAACCATCAGGGTGACACTCTCGGAGGTTGTGACATAACAAGCAGAGAGAGAAACAGACAGGAAACATTTACGGTAATTTATAATGTTTATGAAGCATTAATATGAATGTGGCTGTAAACCAACACTCCATTACGCCGCTAACAATGAGTTCATTGTTTGTGTGTGATTTACGAGGTGTCTGTAAACTAACAGTGAACAGTTTGTTAATCCAGTATATAATGTGCGTTAAAATGGATACAACCAGGGGTGACATGTAGAGAGACACACACCAGTTGGCTCTGGCTCTGTGACCCATCCTCATGCTCGGCAGGGTGGGGCCTATAAGAACAGTTGCCCACTCCATCTGCAAAAAAAAAAAAAAAAAAACTCCCCACAACCCCACCCTCTTGTTGTTTTCCAGTTGAATGAAATAATCTTCCCCGTCTGGAAACCCAGTCTGGGTCAGAGGGCCTGCGTTCAGCCTGTTGCTTATTGTGTGTTCAGAAGAGGAGGTAAAGCACACAATTATAGGCACAGATGGCTGTCTTTGCCAAGCAATGTATTGATCCTATCCCGAGGAAGATCTGTCCCATTTCTGTTTTTGTTTGGGTAAACGCCTTCTAATTTGGAGCCTGTGTGAAACTCATTTGTAATCGTTTGATCATGTATCGTCTCCTGATGGATCATCATTGGTCAGTTAATAGTGGGACACGCCAGGAATTTTAGAAACTCAGTATTGAGACATGATAGATAGATAGTAGATAGATAGATAGATAGATAGATAGATAGATAGATAGATAGATAGATAGATAGATAGATAGATAGATAGATAGATAGATAGATTATTAACTCATTAAATAAATAATAACAGCAAATGTGTGAATGATTCTATTTCAAACAACCTTTAATTTTAACTATTAAGTCATTAAAATGCAAAAAATATTCTAATTATTAATAAATGTATAACACATTTCAAAAATAATTCCACAAAGAAAACAAAATCAAGGGTTATCAGAGATATGAAGACGGCTGTAGCCGCACCGAATGGTACAATTTGCTATAGTTAATATAAATCCACCTTTAATGGCATTTAATCAAATCATAAATCATCATCATAACAATTAATCAAACTGCTCAAAGTTATATGAAAGTTGTGTCTTGTATCGGATTGAACATGAACAACACATTTTTTTTTTTTTTTTTAATGCGGGCTATATGATGTTATTTGTTTACACTAGCGGCCGATGATCGCCATAATGTCCGCACGGTTCGGACGCGACTAATAACGTGATAAATAAAGTTACCGCTACATCCCGCCGCTGCTGCGTGTGTGTGTGTCTAACATCGCGTTTTAAGTAATAACGGTCAATAAGAGCACCCTGCCGCTGCACAAATAATAAGTTTTCTTTGTGTGGCAGTAGTGAGCTGACGTCAGGTCGGTTCCTTGAAGTGGAGCTGAATAAACCTTGAGAAGAGTCTCCTTCAATCTGCTGTTAGTAACTAACACACGCACACGCTCACTCACACACACCGAGACTCAATTACTGCCCAATTCCCTTCTTTATCATTCGTCCCCGACCTCTCTTTCATAACCAAAAGCGACCAAGGGGGAAAAAGAGTGGAGAAGAAGAAGACCTGAGACGAATTGTCAGTTGAACTAAAAAAAACCCACGCTGGAAATAAGTAAAGTGTCGAAACTAAAATAAGGTAAGTGTTTTTATTTCACTGACGCCGTTTTCCCCCTCTCATCAGCGATGAGCTGCGTGGAGCTGGCTTCGTTTCTACTTTCTTCGCTTCTTCTTTTCCCACCTCAGCTTACAGATAGTTTCTACACTCTTAATTCGTTGGCTCGGCGTGTTTGTTAGCGGTACGTTTAGTCAAATGTATAAAGTTTGTCCTGTTTAATATAAAACGAAGTGTTTTTCTCCTTCCTTCCTCCTCTTCTGAGTGGTGACCTGATAGTGGGAACCGTCTTTGTGTCCTTTTCTCTCGCAGCCCACTCGGGCTATTTGATAACTTGTTTAAAGGTGGAGACATTTAACTTTTTTTAAAAATAGGGTTTTAATGGTGTTGTGATGTTTTGCTTGTGTCCACCGTGTGAATATCGGTTTGTTGTTTGCGTATTTAGTGCTGGATGTTCGTAACCGTCTACGTTAAAGAGAGAGAGAGAGAGAGGGGGTAACTAGCATACAGTGGACTGTCGTTTGTCCGTCCGTTAAAACCCATCCAGTTTAATACTCCCTCGACGCGAAAATAAAACAATTAGCGACACATACAGAAATATCCCCCTCGGTTCGGATTTACTCGGACGAAGGCTATAATATTAAATTCTTTTCCCGCGGCGGGTCGGAGTTTCGCAGCCCTGCTAGTCCCGTCGCCGGCCAGCCTACCGCGGAGCTGCTATCGCGCTGTCGCTTCCTCAAACCGACATGCATGCAGCCAAGCTAGCAGCCGCCTGGCCGAGTTGTTGAAATTTATCCCTTTGTGTATATTACAATATCCTCCATTTTTTCTGCCCCTTCCAAAACAACAAGCCTCTCGCCATCTTGGTTATTTTAAATTCGCCCCCCTCCAAGCACCCCTGCCTCCCCCTCAACTATCTCTCTCCCTCACACAAACACACGGGCTACTTTAAAAGGAAATGGATCCACGCTTTTTGGTCGCAAGTTTCACCAAAGTTTTAGACTTCTTAGGGAAAAAAAAAACACTGAGACGGCAGTTCTGTCCTGTTTGGGTTTCTATTTCGAAAGAAAATGAAGCTGGCTAATAGATTGTCAGCGATGATTTGGTGGCAGTTTTACCAGAAAGAGAGGTGGGGGCAGTTCGTGTTTGTGGTCAAGACGTTTGCTTTAAAAAGCAGATATTAAGTGACGTAGCGTTATATGTCAGGATCGTGCTTATAGGGAGAGACAGGTGGACAGCGCGGTACACTCTCATTTAAACCAAAGCATTTATGCTCCTTTTTTAACCTGATATGTTTTTAAGTGTGATTTGAAAGTTGACTTAGTGCCGCTTTCATGTTTAATCTAGCAACTGAACATGAATGAATGAATGCGTGAAGGAGGGAGGGAGGAGGAAAGGAAGGAAGGATATTACCAAGGATCCCATTAGGGGAAGAACAGTCCAAATGAAATGTAACTGGATGTCACCGCCAAATAGCAAACGATCAGGCATCCTTGTTGTTTGAAATAGTTGAAGTGATTAAAAATGTATTTATTGCCCTTTAAAGAAACATTTATTGATGCACTTGTGCTGTTTGATGTATGACAGATTTGGCAAGTTGAAGACGTGCATACATGCACACATGAATCTCGTCATCCTCACGCGCATCGTTTGAATCGCCCCTGAATGAGCTATAACATTGACTCGCAACAGTTTAGACAGGAGACTAAAAAGGTGGTATTTTAGCTTGAGCATTTGCTCTGTCCCACATAGTTAAAACTTTCTTCCCCCATGTCCTGTAAGCAGTTTAAGAAAGAGGTGGGAGGGGAGCAAACCGAACAAATGCTTTGAAATGGAAAATCTGATCATTTCACCTCCCACCTCTTTTGTTTGCCCGTTTATTGCTGCAAAGCTGGAGTGCAGAGGAGCAGATGTTTAGCCAAACATGAAGGCGCGGTGCCTCTGTCCTTATGGGGATGGCTCTCCCTCCTCTCACTGCTGATGCATCGACATGACAGCTGCTTGATTTCATGGAGCTGCTAAGAAGCCATTAGTGGTATCAGTGAATTGAAACGGAACAGTGTCTTGCAGTTTTCCACCACTATTATAACTATCTGTTGTTGGCGTCATTTTTGTGCAGATTTATTTAAAAATGTGCATCTTTGTGTGTGTGTGTGTGTGTGTGTGTGCGTGTGTGTGCTGCAGCTGAACATACAAACTGACAAGACGCGCTAATATATTTGTGCAGTGCATTTTCCCATAATTTGAAAGAGAGAGTGAGCAAGAGCAAAAGTGAAGAAAGGGGAACAAATCTGTCAGAGTTTGTTTGCTATGTCTGTTTGAAATGAAAGCACACTGTGCTACCTCAAGCACACTCAAATCAGAGATGTCTCTCCTTGCCAGGCCAAGAAAGAAGAAGAAGAAGAAAAAAAAAAATCAACTCTCGGCTGGAGTTTTATTCTCTATCTCCCTTCCTCTCTCCGAAATTGGAACTGTTGTTTTTGAAGAGATAAAGGAGGACTTCCGCTTGACTTGAACATTCAGGAATTAAGGATAGACATAGTTAAGCCCTATTTGCATGTCTACCAAAGTCACAGCAAACGGTTGCTATTGACTAAGCTGATTAGGTGAAATTAGGTTCACGAGCTCTGTGTCTGGGGGTGCTGAATCTGACAGAACTTGGACAGCTTTTGAGAAGACAATCCCATGTGCACACATGGCTATATTCTCTATAATCCTTTACTATTGAATATGGGGCTATCTTTTTTTCTTTGGACGAAACCAAAGTTAGTGTTCTTTTGTAAATGAAGTGAGATTTATTAGGTGTGCATGATATAACGATCAAGTCATCGGTATGAGTCAATGCTTCCTTAAAACTACGTTACGGTATCACTTTGTGCTGGGAGTCATAAAAAAAATTAATGTATCGGGCATATGAATGATTCATTTGTCAATAACAAGTGCAGTATAGGTGTGCACTTTAATTTATTTATGCCATAACACACTATATATGTTGTCTCATATATGCCTAAATGAGACAACCACGAAAATATTCTGACAATGATCAACTTTTTGTGATGATCGAGCAGAGCTCAGTGTCACAGTTTTATGTTTACCAAAACTGGTTTTCACATGTGACGACCTACGCTGTAGTGACCGTCGACACTTCAGGGTTCATCTGCAGCAGAAAAAAATGCAAGAACAAAGAAAAATCCATACGGAAAACCTTATAATGATGTAAAGTTTTATTAAATCAGGACACGAATGAATAAAGCAGTTTTTTGAGGTGTTTCCATCTGAACCAAGGATCACACCTGAAGCACATTTCAACAGTAATATTAAACAGAAATGTCCAGTATATACCCATATCAGTTTTGGCAAATGTGACAATAGAAATGACCGGTTATTAAAAAAAAGGGAATTAACCTCATAGTGGAGTTTGCTGCTCATTGAGCCTATCGCTAATATGACATGAGCTACAGTATGTACTGTGTTTTCTTTGTGACAAGTTGTATCATAATGTAAGCTTTAGACACGATAGCAGAAGACTACATTGTTAATGACTTATGCATTACCATATTCATGTTATGTAACAAGGATACTTTTTATGGCAGTGCTATATAAAGTCTGAGTATAACTTAATACTTCATGCCGTTGTTATCCTTTTTTTGTTATATTTAGAGAGAGATTAATTAGACCTACAAATAATCTATTGATAATGGCCATCTGGGAGGCCTGTCAAATCTCTGCATGTTAGCGCTGACATAGAGCTGTGAAATTTAGAGAGGAACTCGAGGTCTGCTCTGCGTTAACCAAATGATTCACAAGCTAATGTTAGACAGACTCCTTATCATGTTTCCTCATCCCTCGCCATCGGTCAGCCATTTGCATATTGAAATGTTTCTGCGCACACACGCACACACACACACACCCAGAAAAACAACGATGGTAAATGAAATAACACACCAAGAAACTGACGACATAAACCGATGTTTTGCTACTCGACATTAATCCTATAAGGACTAATGGTCCTTTGAGAAGCGAAAGCCCTAAAAGCTTCTCAGCATCAGAATGATCATGCCTCTTATTGTTGCCGATCAAATCGGTGCTGCTGTGTGTGTCTTGGCCTACTGTTTTGTGGCTGTGTGTCATAGACCCATGCAGGCAGCTCACGTATTGATACGTGTTTACATGGCATTGCAGGTTAATGTCCTCTCAGCAGGAATGTTTGTTTGCTCTCGGATGATCTACCTAACCTTATCTTACCTTGCTATTTTGGTAACACAGCAGGTTCGCTGGATGTCCTGGTAATTGTCAAGGTACACAAATAATTGTCTAAATTGCACGCTTGGCGATGGACATTTTTAACATGAGCCTTTAAAGTATTCTGGCTAAATTTGTGCAGAAATTACTGCCTGTGTCTGTATAATGAGAAATACATGCATGTTTTAAGGGTAAAACTAATGAGATCGGGCACATAAGCCCCCCGTTGTAACTAATGAACAATCTCAACTGTTAATTAAGACTAAACAAAACCCATTCTAGTTGTCTCTACATATCTGTGTGGATTACATATGGTGGATTAATTACCAAACAATATGCAGTGTAGAGTGCAAGTGGGTCACCCCGCGTTGACTTTCAGGAGACAGAAGACAGTGCGGCCAAATTTGGGAGGGAAAGGCGATAAGCTGCTTCTTTGCTGTTCGTCCCCTGGGCCTCTATTTATCATTCAATGTGAGAATTTCCTTGATGAAAGTCAAGGTTGTTTGTGCTAGCTCCGTCTCGTTTGGATGCCTGTTTTTCCACCAGCAAGGTGCAAGGGTTGATTTTCCCCTCCGAAGAGATGCCTTGTTTGGAAAGTCCAGGCTAGTTTCTTTTAATGAAGTCTCAAAAGGTCCTGATGATTTTTCCACTTCAAGGTTGTTTTTGTTTTCTACATTAGCGAGCAGGAGAAAATACAGATGTACCTCTTGTTTTGTGGAACCACAGAACAGCATGCGCACTTGTTTGTCGGACCATTGTTTGTTTCCAGCACATATTCATGCGGTAGAGAAGAAGGTTATCACTTTATGTGAGCTTTAATGTGTTTTTTTCCTATGAAAGTCAAGAAACAAAACAAAAATGCAGCAATGTTATGAATGCATTTCTTCCCTTTAAAAGACATAACATCAGTGCTGCATGAAACGGCGACATCCAGGGTGGGAAATATGCTGGATCAGAACAGCATAAACATGATTTGAAACTGAACAAAATGTTTTCTGTCATTTCCCCCCCTCCCTGTCCATCTTGTCGAGGTGCCGATCATTTTGTTTCAGCAGGAACTTGATTATGGAAATGTTGACAACGTCTGTAAAGCCTGCTATTTATTTAAACGTTTACCGCACCTTGACATTCTCATTCTGTAGCAGGGGGCCTGTATTTACACTTTTCTCTTCAATTCACCAATGCTGGCTGCACTCAGATGGAAAAAGGATACTGGGAATGGAAAAGAAATAGGTAGACGGCTTCGGATGTGGGAATGGGAATGATATTGGTTTCTCTATTGGTGTGCCTCCTGGGTCAGTGGGGTTCTTGATGATACTATAGAATAGCTTGTAGCAGGCAGGGGAGCTGTGAGCCTTGGTGGGTGTTAAGACGTACGTAGACACAAACATCTATACGCACACACACACACACTTGCTGTCAAGACACAGGCATTTACGCATAGGGACAGGACACACACATACACACACAAATGCATGAGATTGTGCCTCGACAGCCCCCCATTTATTGATCTTCTTCAGCATTTAAAATCTGGTCACTCCTGCCACAAAGGCTTTTTATTTTAGCTGTGCTGGCAAAGCCTGCTCCAAGCTAAGCCAGAATTTTAAATATTTAACTCCTACAGAGCGCCATGAGAAATGACAAGGATAGAGAAAAATAAATAGGGAGGCAGTTTTGAGCTGTGCAATAGCTATATGTGTATTTGCTTAGGACCATGTTTTATGTAAACCACACTGGTATAATCAGATCGCACTGTCGGCTGCGTAAGCGCTTGGAGTAAAAATCTGCATACACTGCACCCTTTCCTTCATGAAGTTTTTATCTGGAATTCATGGGCATCCTTTATTTATCTGCAGAAAAAGTTACAGAAAAGAAATAAGCATTCAATCTAAATTTAACTCAACTCTGTACTGACCTACATGTTGTCCTCACCTTGTTAGCAGCGCAGGCTGAAAATGCTAGCAGTCATCGGATTAGTCATTATTTGACCTGGGACATGCTGCTGTTTTTAGCATTTTAAAGTTAAAAATGGATACTCATGTGTAGAGAGGCGACTCAACGATGTCTAATCCACAGAAGCCCTATAGGCTTTCTCTGTGTGTTTCTCCTTCTCTGTTCTCACTGGACACAAAAAGAAGGTATTAAAACATTTATTCCCCCCTTTTTCTTCTGGGGAAGTGTTCAGTTAGTCCCAGATGGTGCAGAGGAAATGATCTGACTAGCTCTGTTCACATTACATTTTGAAATGATTTGTCTTGAAAAGGTCAAAGCACATTACAGCGATTTCGAAACACTTCCACGTTGTAGTGAAAATTTATGTTGCATTAACTTCACTTATTGGAAAACACCACCGGGCAGCCAAACCACAAGGGCTTCCTCGCCCAGTCGAACCTGCTGCTGTTGTTGTTTTTCTCTTGTCCAGCTATGAAAGCCTAGCCCCGCTTGGTGTGTGTCATTGTCCCGCTTTCCCCCCTCTCTTGTCCGTCTGTCTCTCTCACACTCTGTCTGTCTCTCGCTCTCTTTCGCTTGTGCTCTTTCTTTCTGAACGATGACACTGAGAGACAGCTGTAACGTGAGACGCCTCTCGATCCTGGCAGGGGCTTGGAAAGCCGAGGCAGAAGGGAGGGAGAGGGCCTTTATCTGAGACCGGGGGCGCTGACCTCCCTCATTCCCCTTCTCTTTTTCTCCTCCTTTCTCTCCCTGTCTCTGTCTGCTAGCATATCCTATCCTCCCCCCAGAAGCCAAGACTGCACTCTTAAAACATGTAATGTAGAAACGCTGTCACCCCCACTGCAAAAGTGAATGTGTTGCTGCTGTTTACAGCCGATTTTGTCTGACTTAGATTAATGTGACTCATATTCTGTTGTCAAGGCCTCTCAGCATATAGCGAGTGATAATTGAGTGACATATGTTTGTGATCTGTGTAAGGACACTTTTTTTTGTGTGTGTGCGTGCGTGCATGTGTGTGCTTGGATGTAGATGGAAACATCCACACATCCTCCAGGCTATGGCTGCTAAATCCTCTGTGAGAGCTCCCGTGTGTAATCCAAACATTTAGAGCTAATTTAAGCATGCAGGCAGGAGCAGCATCCTTTAGGAAACAACAGCTCTCTCTTGCTCTCTCCATCCTCCATCGTGTGTGTGTGTGTGAGTGTATATACTATGTATGTGTTTGTGTGTGCGTGTCTTGTTGTCGCTGGAGGGAAATGAAAGCACTCAATCACTCACCTGTCAGAGGACTTCAAATTCTGACCATAATACACACACACACACACACACTTTCTCTCTCTCTCTCTTTCTCTCTCTTTCTCTCTCTTACACACACACACATACATGTGCACACACAAACACACATGTGCACACACACACATATGTGCACACACACACACTTGCCCCCGAGGGTTTGACAGGACTGGCCCTTTATTGACTCCCTTGATCAAGGAGACAGCAGATCCATTTAATAGAAGCTGCACACACACACACACACACACACACACACACACACACACACACACACACACACACACACACACATACAGGCATGGAAATCAAAGTGGATTCACATCTGCTCTCCACACAGCTCCACCGTAGCATTTCCCTCTCACACAACGGAGCTGATAGTCATTAACATAGCGGCTGTATTGGGTGGTGAATAAAATCTTGAAGCCAACACTAATACACATTGTAATCTTCAACACATCCAGTGTTATTGTGCGGAGGGTAATCATGTCATGATACAACCCCAGCCGGGGCTATAGGCTTGTTCTGTTGGCCTTGGCCCCTGTGCTCCCCACTTGGCCGTGTTTTGTGCTGAGTGTTTTGGAAGGCCAGTTAGCCAAGAGGGTGCTGGGAGGAGATGTGACAGCTGTGTTGGTCACGGCTACTCTGACCTTCACACGTCATCTTGATGGATCATCAAGGCTGTAGCGATACACCAAACCTGTTGAGTGGGCCTGTGCAAGTCTGATTATCCACCGGTGATGATCTGGTCACATACTGTACTGATATCATTGTTCCAAATCCAACAGCGGAGAGTCACCAGCAAGGCCTGGTTGACTGCACATCTGAATGAGATTTATCTTTGCGAAGAAAAGCAAGGGAAGGAAGTGGATTGGGTAATGCAGCAATGGGCTCTCTGCCATTGAGAGGAGAGTCATCATGGCAACACAAAAACAAGCGTACATACACATGCAAAGCAGAACGACGCACACATATCGAGCCTGATATTTCATATGCATGTATACATTCTTCCTCTCACAAATGGATTGCGCTAATTCTCTGAGCTTTTGGCCAGTCTTTACTTTGTGTGTGTGGTGTAACCCGTTCCCTTGAGATGGCACTTGTTCCATCAAGTCAAGGAAGAAACCATTTAGTGGAATGACAAACATACACAGCAAGAACAGCTGGGAGGATTTGAATTGCACTTAGGAAAACGTTTCTCACACAAGTTCTTTATTCCTGCACCCGCTCCCTACTTTGCCCTGAACATACACTTACTCACGTACAAAGGTACTTGCACAGAGATTCCATTTTGTCAGCTTTCAGCCCCAGATCATGTAACAATAAAAGATGCTGCCCTGCAGTTAAATACTGCCGGTAAATCACAGGGAAAAGAAAGCTGGGAGAAGCACTTATTTTTAAGCAGCATGAGAGACCACACTAGGGGGAAGGGGTTGAGACAGATAGGGTAAGACAGAGTGAGAGAGAGAGAGAGAGGGAGGAAGAGAGAGCTTCTTTGTGCACTGTGTACTGGCATTGTGTGTGATGAAGAGATGAATCACTGCTATTTAGGGATTGGTTTCCTGCAACTGATTGTGTGACGACTCGGTGGCGGACAGACTGTCAAGACTTGCCTGTTTTGTTCTGGGGCTTCAGGAAAATGTCTGCGGCCAAGTCTCAGTAGCTCACTCCCACAGGGCCGGTGTGCCAGAGATCAACAGAGACAACAGAGACAAACACCTCACCAGTGTCGCTCTTCTAACAAGGCATCAAATATTAAAAAGCAAGGGATTCTAGTCCAATCTCAATCTGTGTATTTTCTGAGTACACTTGTTTTCCATGCTCTTCTGGTGGCTGTTACAAAAGTCCGACCCTTGTATTCAACCCTGTGCAGATGCCTGAAAGTAAAGTCAACATCTGTGTGGCTGAGGCAAGCGGGCTAGTGTTGGATTAGGGAAACCAAACAAGACAATTCAGAGAGACGTCATTACAGTCCTGTTGTACATTGTCCACGTGCAAGCTTGCCTGGAGTGCAAATGCAGGTATTTATAACTGTGCAGATAGTTCCTGTTCTTCTCTATTTTTTTGCCTTTTAAATGAATAAGATGGAAATGACTAAGCAATGATGGCTAAAATAAAAATCATTTTAATTGTTGTGTAATGTAAGTTCACTAGCATAACAGTAATTTGTTGTATGGCTTTGGTCGTTGAAGGCTATAACAAACAGCTTTGTTTACTTTAAAAAAAAAAGCGTGATTACATGTATGCTCTCATTAAATAAGGCATATTGTTGAAGTCATTCTTCCAGCAACTCTTCTGCCATTTCTCTTCTTCTCTGTTGTTGTATTGTATTTGTATTGTAGTAAACTGAATATGTTATGGTTTTTGGATCGTCAGAAAAAACGAGCAATGTGATGATATCATCTTTGGCTTCTTTTCGAAGATTTTCAAAAGCCATCTCTTTTACAACTTTTTGACATTTTGTATGCCAGATGATTAACAGAAGAAATAACCTGAAATTAATTGATAATGAAAACAATTGTTAGTTGCAGCCCAAACATCTAAAACACAGACACCATTATGAGGACATTGCTGTTGAAGGAGGCTACAGGCTACAGTGGTGTGTTTTGTAATATTTTATCAATCTGCCATTGATGTAAAACGGGTAAGATCTTGCAGTAAAATAAGGTTAATAGACTAACAGCCGGATTCTCAGTCAGGCAAATGATGGCAGACAGCACTGGCTTTCTTATCCAGTGTAATTCACCTGCCTCGTGGCTGGCAAATCATTTTCTGTGCTGAAGCCCTATGAGCAGAGATCCTTTAATCATCCACTAATAGGCTTTTATGAAAAAGCTGAAGATGAATTCAGCCTACCTGGCTCTCTGTTATCATCATCACTGCGATGAGTTATCAAAGTATTTGTGTGTGTCTGTGAATGTGTGTTTGTCAGTATGTCTGTGTAAGAGTGTAGATAATGAGGGGAAGCATTGCAGTTCGATCAGCGCTATTATTGTCAACACTGCCGGTCTAGGTGATTTCTGTTCAATGATAAAGTGAGCTGTAGTGACAGACGCACAACACATTATGTGCAAGACTTTGACATGACTGGAAGGCATCTAGAAAGTCTGAAATTAACTGCAATAATACTCATATATGTACTATAAATACAGTGAGAATTACATCTACAGTAAGAATTACATCTCTTTTAAATAAGATTCACTGAAAAAAAAAAGCACAAAATACAATAGTTGACCGCAAATGTGCGGCTGAAGGGCCCATCAGACTAAATTCTGTTGCTTGTGACCAGATGGACGTGTTTACTGTCAACAAAACCTTGTTAGATAGCTACCCACACACGCTATAACACTCAACACACAAACATTGTGTGTTGAGTGTGTCTGGAAATGTCTATCAGAGCCTGCTTCCCTATGTCTGTGTACGAGACGTTTGTATGCAGTGTGTGTCTTTTTTCTGATACCATCTCAATATGCTGATGTCTTACAACTGACATTGGAACAGAAAAGTGTTCTTCAGAATAACTGTACGTTAGCATAAGTAAAAGCAGTAAAACATGCATGTGTTTGCTTGCTGGAGTATAATATACATAGCAGGGTGGCGGCTGTTATGGTGAGCTGCTCAGATTAGGCTCAGGCAGTAAGAGCACAGGAGGGCCTTAGAGACAATGCATGAGAGATGGGCGTGAGAACGCTGGTAAGGCTTGGTTCTCTGCAAGAACTGTCTTGTGTTTGGGGAAAATATCCTCACACTCAAAGCTCCAGTGTCTAGATCCATTTCTAACAAACAGGTTTTGCAAGAAAGGGCTCGTGGAGAAAAATACTTTTTGTGTGTGTGGATATCTTTCTGTGTGTGTGTGCGTGCACGCTGCCACAGCTGTGTTTCACACGTCACTGTACTTTCTGTTTGATGTGTCTGAAACCACAAATACTAGGTTGTGTCAGGGTAACTTTGATATCCAGGTAGTTTAAGAGGGCTTCATCCCCACCCCCCAAGGCTCTCAGGAGGAAGATCTTCCTGCATGATCTCAACACTGCATATAATATAACCATTATATTATCATATAAACGAAAGCATGCTGGAAACCCATTTCACTCAGTCAGCTTGTATTTTTACCCCCGCACCACAGTGATCTCTTGTTTCTGCTTTTTCTCCAGGTGTTACAGCAGTTATGTCAAAGAGCTGAAGACATCTCTAACAGTGAGTACACAGTATACATTCACCTCTTTTCCTCTCCGTGCCCCTGGTATATGTATTTTTTCATGCTACAAAATAGATGATGCGTGACTTTGTAAAATATATATTGTCATACACTTGTGCATTTAAATATTTTTTATTGTTTTTCATGGCACGCCAGAACAAACTTGCCGACTCCTCCAGTTTCAGGCCTAATTTGATTTTCATTCATTCAGTGAAAGAGGATGTTTTTTTTTTTCTCCCCCAATTAAATTTAACAAGAGCCCCTTGAAAAGCAGTTGTTATGATTGCATTACAAATTCGGGGTTCATTCAGTGAATCAAGCAATTAATTAGATTTCTCCCATTCTAATCAGAATATTTGTCTGAAACGTACGCGGCTAATAAACATCCTTTGACTTTGCTATCAGTTCAGAGCCAACGCTGAATGTAAATGGTTGTTAACTGTGCCCTACAGTGCTTCTAGTTTCGGATCTTGGCTTGTGTTTAGTTGTTGCAAAGTGCAGCTTTAATCTCCTCCTCCCTCCGTCCTTCTCTTTCTTTCTCTCTTTTTCTCTCTGTCTTCTTACTCTGTCTCTGTGTGAGAGCTGGCAGTACTCAGGGGTGCGGCAGCGTCCTCAAGGCTTCAGTTCACACACACCGAGGTGGCAGTTTGTTGTTCCATACTCAGACAATGACTTGCACTTTTCTCTCCTGCCATACTTGACGGCCTTGTGCCTGTGAGTGTGTCACCAGATCAAATGTGGTCTTTAATAACACGTTTTGTTTTACTGAATGGGCTCAAGGTAATACATGTTTCGCCCCGTGACTGGCTCTTTAGCCTTGTATGTTACCAGACCTGATTCTATCTAACCGTTCCTGCTTCATCTCTGGCTGTGAATGATACATTATATCCCCCGCAGGTTGGTGCAAGCCGGTTGTATCATTTGTGATAAGTATTGATGAGCCCTCTCTTGGGGAATCAATTTCTGGGCGGTGGGGGTCAGGGGAGGGGGGGTGGAGGGGTGTAGATCAACCCGCACCGCTGGCTGTTCCTAACTGGTGTCTTGGCTGTCTGACTTTTCCTGCAGTCCCATAGAGAACGAGCACAGCCGAGCACAGGGAAAGATGGAGCTCATCCAAACAGCTATGGTGTAATTAGCTGACATTTGTTGCTTGAAAGACAAGAGAAGGAAAAAGGAGAGAGCTGTTCAACTCAAACACCCAAAGGAATTTGCAAATGTTGAGACAAAATGGAAGAAAGAGAATTGTGTCTAATGGCATAGAGATATAATTATATAACATAAACGTGTGTGTGTGGGCGTGCATGTCTTGTGTATTATGAACCTATTGACCTTTATATGAGTATATAAGTCAGTGTTTTGCCTTGAGAAGGCAGGAACCATTGGTCTCCAGAAAGGACTAATAAGTATATGAGGGTAAGAATTACTAACCGGGGCGCTTCCTCTGCTTCGAGACACCTTTGTCTGCTGTTGAGTGTTCTTGTTTTGTAGAGCATGTCTTTCATCTACATCAGCTAGGCATTACACAGCTGAACTACACAGAGCCCACGTGAAGCTGCCATCCACAATGGGACTGATTCTCCAGTTCCAGGAAGGTTGCGCATGTGTTTGCATGTGCGCTTGTGTGCATGCATTTAGAGAGAGAGAGAGAGAGAGAGTGCTGTAATGCATGTGAACTATCTGTACTTAAGCCAAGTTGCTGCGTGAAGGAGCAGCAGTGCTTACGCAGCCCCATCTGCTTGATCCGAGCTTGAAAAGCAATGCCTTTTAATGACAAAATACCGAGTGGCTGGGAGGTGTGCAGAAAAGGGAGGAGTGCGTATGCATGTGTGTGAGTGAGTGAGTGAGTGAGTGAGTGAGTGGTGTGTTGTGTGAGTGTGAAATAGAGAGGAATAAAGGGAGAGGGAGAAGGAGAGAGAAAAACATCTCGAAGGTCAGGAGCAGCGGGCGGCCGTAGGGGAGAGACACGTGAGACAGAGATAGTCTTGCGTCAGCCCCACAGCAGTCCTCTCTTTATGTGTGTGTGTGTGTGTGTGTGTGTGTGTGTGTGTGTGTGCGTGTGTGTGCGTGTGTGTCCTGTGGGGCCAGCATTTCCATCCGCATCCCACCGTGTGTTACAAACGGAGCAGCATGCCAGTGTTTCTATTCTGAGTTTCTTCATCTGCAAGGATGGATGGATGGATGGATGGATGGATGGATAGATAGATAGATAGATAGATAGATAGATAGATAGATAGATAGATAGATAGATAGACAGACAGACAGACAGACAGACAGACAGATTTCTGCATACATGTTGGACATTACAAAATTACTCGGAGGCAGTCAGTCATTGAGCTACAGATAATTTTTTACATGGCTCTTGTGACAGTGGAAGGGGAAATTACACCTTCTAGCCTGAGGGGAAAGAATTTGTGTGTCTCGCTGCCTGTCACAAGACCTGAATAGGGTTTCATCAATCCTAGCAACTATCATTTTTCAGCTCTTATTCATGAGCCGTCTTTGTTTCTCACAGTGTCTTTTTTTTTTTCTTCCCCCAGTGCCCTTTAAACTGGTGCTCTGTTAGATTGGGGGAAGTGTTAGAGATAACGCCTAAACATTTAGTACTTTGCACTTGCCTCGGAGCTAAGATTGTTAAAAAGCTGCTGCGAGATTGTCTCCGGGATAGGGAGCAGTGTAGATTCAACAGAAACACTCACAGCATTAGTTTGGGCTTACCCATTCATGACTCTCTGTCTCTTTCACTCCCGGTCTCTCTCCCTCCCTCTCCACACACACACACACACACACACACACACACACACACACACACACACACACACACAGAAGACACTGACCATTCCCCATCTTGCATAGTCTCAACAGGCTTCAGTCCTCTAGCCAGACGTTTTGATTCACCCCCATTGCCAAACAGCCTCTGCTCTCCTTGTCCCCCCAGAGCTGCAGTGTGGAGCGCGGCTGCTCTTTTACAGACCCTTGTGCCATGAATCACTGCTTGCACCCAGGGAGCCTCAGTCCACTCGGGGGCTGCCTGCCCAGATGATAATGTGCGTGGTCATGAGGGGGGCATTTTGAATGGAGGTTCAGACAAAACAGGAGCTAAAGAACCCAAGCTGTGATCTTTCCCAGAGAGGGCAACAATGGGGGTTCTCTGTGTGTGTGTGGATGTGTGTGTGACGCTAATGTGTTTGTTGTAGTAGAGGGGAGATGTTGGACACACAATGCTGAGTTTTGGGTGTCATAATGTACACAAAATTGCATGCCAGTAATTTCTGAAACAGTAGGAGTAGACCTTTAAACCCCATATGGGACCTTTTAGCCCCATTCAAACAGGAATTGCAATTTCAGCACCCAGGTCTCAGCCCTATGTAGGTTTCAAAAACAAATCATGGTCAAGCCGTTGCTATCTTATCACATATCTACCAACCCAACAAACACATCATGCTCACTCTATATATTTTTTATGGATGTAATTTTAGAACATTTGCATGTTTAAAAAAAAAAACACGATTTAGGCTAAAATGTCATTCAGTGGGGTTAACAAGTGCTTGGCCACACAACAAATCTGTCACATGGTTTATTGGGTTTAAAGGTTAAGAACTGCTTGTATGCAAAAGTAATTTACATTTGATATTTTTTGTCGTTGCAGCTTGTACAATTTGGTTTATACATTTTGTAGAGCCTGACTGATTTATTTGTCTATTAGTACTATTAGTAGCCGAACCCACTCTCTCTCTCTCTCACACACACACACACACACACACACACACACACACAAGCCCAGCTGTTGCTCTATGAGAGCCTCCAGGTTTATTGGGTCTATCAGCTGTGTTTATGGCCAAACCACATCTCTTCAACTGTCTTTATTCCCTTGGTCACTGTTTTTACCATGACTCCTTGTCCACAGCTTCCTGCCCCTTAACCCCTTCCCCAGTTCTTCTTCCCTCCTCCCTTATAAAAAAAAACACACACACACACATACACATCAAACGCATATGAACGTGGTACAATGAGTGCTTGTGGCTGGGAATCGTTTGACCCTCCTGGGCCTGTGAGGCCAGGCCAGGTTGTAACCTGGATACAGCTGCAGTCCAGAGGAGCCATTAGCAGTGCCAGGAGGCCCCAGCTCCCAGTGAGGGCTCATTACTGTATTTGTGCAGTCACACTTCTCCTATGAAACACAGCAGTGTGGTGAAACTAGCCAGGACATTGAGCCTCGGGGAAACCATTACGGCTCCATTTGGAGTTCTGAGAGAGATAGAAAGAGAGAGAGAGAGAGAGAGAGAGAGAGAGAGAGAGAGAGAGGTTTCATTGAAAGAAGAATACTAAGAATGATATTAATCATTGAACACATTCAGCTTTCCCTGTACTTAACTGTGAGAGTGTGAGTAGTCCCTGTGTTTATTGGATTTTATTTTCTCTTTGTTCAGTGTGTGTGTGTGTGTGTGTGTGTGTGTGTGTGTGTGTTTTGTGTGCTCTCTGAGGCCCAGTTCAGCTGTCTGGTCTGGTGTGCAGATGGCTGAATTGGGGCCTACTGAATTAGATACCCCTTTTCTTTTCTCTGTCTCTTTATCTGCCCTTGTTTCCTTTCCTCTCCTCTCTATCTCTCTCTCTTTTTTTTGTTGCTGGGTTTCATTTACCAGTTACATCCCTGGCTGCCTCCTCTCTTTCATCACTGCATTTGCTGAGGGCCATCTTGGGCAGAGGAGAGTTTTCCACCACTCTATTTTTTCTCTCCTTCGTTCTTTATGCGCCTCTCAGGGCTCAGTGCGGCAGCTATATGCAGTGGCTTTGGAATGAAATGTCTCTTAACCGAGCCATGTGCCCCGGAGCTACGGTAATTGCAGGTGAAATTCAGCTTCCTCTTTAAAATGCCATCTCTCATTTCCAGTTACCGGCCCCCCCCTCCGTATCTCTCGCTCTTTCCCTGCCTCCCTCCCCTCCTGCCTCTCTCCCTCTCTCCCCCTCTGGCTGTCTTTCAGAGGCGTGTGAATCCCTCAGCCCCTGTCGCGTCTCTCTGCCCCAACAGACACTCCCACAATGCACAGCGCTGATGGTTGCACAGTGATATCAGCCATGCAGAGGAGAGGGAGGGCCGCTGCCTAGACACATACACACGTAATGTGTGTGTGTGTGTGTGTGTGTGTGTGTGTATGAGAGAGAGAGATTGCAAAGATGTATGTATGACAGAATCTGTGTGTGTGTGTTTGTGCATGGAAGAGAGTGAGTATATACATCTATGGGTATACAAGAGGGAAAAAAAGTGTTGTGTGTGTGAGTGTGTGTGCATGTGTGTGTGTGTGCATGTGTGTGTGTGTGTGTACAGTGTCAGCAAGGCGTGAGCTGTGTAGAGGTGACATCAAGGTGAACACGGCGTGCGGAATGCTCTGCCGACTCGGGAGGCAGCAAATGGCTCTGTGGCAGATGGAGTCTTTGTCAGGGAAGAAAAATGGCAGCTCAAAACCCCCCCCCCCCCCCCCCCCCCCCCACACACACACACACACACACACTTATACACACGCGCTCACACACACACAACACATTCTCTCCGTCCCTACCCCTGTGTTTTTTTTCTTTATTTTTGCACAGTTGGTCACGCACACATGCTGAGGTGCAGTACTTGCATGTACACACACACACGCACATACACACAAAGACAAATGCACACACACATATTGACACACATATATCTCCCCCCCTCCTCCCCTTCTTAGTGAGCAGGGTTGGCGGGCGGTGACCTTCCCCTGCTCGGAGGGTTCCCTGGCTGTTTGATCAATTATCCCTCTCCCATTGTTTACCAGGAAGCTGGAGTTGAGAGGAGAGGAGAGAAGGCTCAAAATGGCCACTGTCAGGTGGAGGGATCCATTTCCCTGCCAGCGAAGGGGTGGGGGTTAGGGAGAAAGAGAGAGGGAGAGGGAGAGACAGAGAGACCAGAGCTGTGAAGCATGCTTAGAGGGAAGGAGGAGCGTCTCTCCCCGGCAGCTGGGATGATATGACATTATACTGAAGGTAAAGCTCTGACAGTGGTTAATCTTTGTGATGCTGAATGTCATCTGTTAAAAGGTGGTTGTTAGCCCCCTAAACTTCCAAACATTAGTTGTCTACATTTAATTCCGAAAGGAGCATATTTTTCTGATCTCAGTGCACAGGTCAATCCCGTAAGAATTTCTGAAATGTATTGTCATGTCGCTGTAATGCTGCATATACACATACAAACACACTCACACACTCACACACACATGTTAAGCGTAATGCCACAGTACTGCAGGTACATGTCCTATTTTTAGAGCAGAGAAGGGGGTGGGGGGGGGAGGGTTACATACTCTAAAGGTCAGGTGGCGAGAGGAAAAAAAAAAACGAGTGGGAACAAATGATGCACTAAGCGAATGACACTCTGAGGTCCTGCTTTAATATGTATGTATCGCAGGTTGATGGTTGATTTCATTAGCGGCTCTCATTGTTATGCATAGATTGTCCTCCTGCAGCAAAAATGAATATTGTATTCATACGCGCGCACACACACACACACACACACACACACACACGCATTCACCCTCATACACACATATAACAAACCGTGTTTCCCAGGGAATACTGTATGTTTGGATCTTGCAGAGGGCTTGAAGAAAAGGTTGATGTTTGCACAGGCTCTTATCTGTGTCGGCTGTAATTAAAACAATTTACAGCGCTGTCATTTTAACACAGGTTTTTGGGGCTGCTGCGAACAATTCCTGTCAGGTAGTGTGCGCGATTGTTTAGGGCTTCGTGTTGTTATTAAAGTGAATTCTTTTCACGAGGAAAAGAAAGGCTATCTCTGTTTAGATGACTTGAGCGGACTAAGACATGTCGTGCCTGAGGATTTAGATTACGTCACTTCAATTTACCTAAATCTATGTGTGTGACAGAGAGACAACAAGAGAGAGAGAGAGAGAGAGCATGAGAGAAGTTGAGTGCATAGCCATTAGTCTATGTTTATGTGTCTATGCTCATCCTTGCTCACACAGAATACATAGGACAAGTGCGTGAAAATGCCTGACCGCCTTTTTCTAATCCTCCAAGATGACTGTGTTGCAGCAGGAATTCCAGTCCTTAGTGGGACATGAGCAAATGTTCTGTGCAAGATATTAATAGCTATTGTGGGCGGAAAAGGAAAAAAAAAAATCTTCTGCATTTTTCCATATGTTTTGTAAGGAAACAGTCCAGATGGATTATCTCTTGGTCTGGAGCTTTCTCCTGCCTCAACCAGCTCAAGTCCAAGTGGTGCTGCATTTGCCAGACACACACACACACACACACACACCACACACACACACACACACACACACACACCAATGTGCTTACACTCCCCCTGTCTGAAGTACAACAGGCTATTACTGATTAACATGTCTAAACTCAGCCAGTTCAGAAAGCCACTCTAATTCCTTTTCCATCTTGCTCTCATATGAATCATGGATGACGGGACAGTCTTTATTCCTAACATACTCCACGTTCCTCGCAGTCACATAGATATGTTTGTCGCCTTCCTATTTGTTGCCTGAGAAACCATGTTGGCTTGTCTTCTCACATTTCACACTTGGTTTCATCCCCTTAACCCCTCATGCTCAGCCTAGATGGGCTGCCTGGCCTCTTGACTCATGGATGTTAGACTCATTGGCATCACAGGGGCCGGAGTTCAGTTTTACTTTTTGTGATTGTACGCGGTGACAGGAGCAAACTTTCTTGGATCAAAAAAAAATATAAAAAAAAAAAAAACGAAAATCCATTGAGCTCTTACTCATAGCTATTTGCTTGCTGCCTTTTTCATTCGTTCTTTGGATTTGGACTTCTCTAACAACATAATTTCATAGTCCTTGTGAGCATTATGGTCTCTTGTATTTGAAGATTTAAGTATTACAAAGCAAAGCAAAACACCCATGCTCACTCCTTCTTTCCTGGGTTGGCACACACGCACGCACACACACGCACGCACACACACACACACACACACACACACACACACAGAAACATTATGTGGTGTGACAGAACGTCACATATTCGGAGTTTCACAGCAGGCTGGCATTCCACCACAGCAAAGAAGAGATAACGTTGCTGTGCGCTGCTGGTTAACTCACTGTTTTATCCTGTTTCTGGGCCACAGACCGTGAAGGGTGTCTGTTGATGACACACACACACACAAATGCCACACATGCATCACACACACACACACACACACACACACACACTCACACTACTTTGCTTCTCCCAGCCTGTTAGACGACAAAGGCTAAAAAAACTCACAAGTGACAAAAGATGCCCATAGACATGGCTGTCGGCACAGACAAACGCTATGGTCTTCTGTGGATGCATCTGAGTTTTTCTTATTAGATTTTTTTTGACACATGGTTTCTGGAACCAGGAAGTTTGCTGCACTGACTGACAGGATGTAGGATGATATTGTGTTGGTGTTTTCAATTGTGCTTTTAGAGGTCAGAGTCCCGAGATCACAATAGCTTTTGTTGGTATATTACTCTGCAGCTACTTAAACGGCAGGCTTTTTGAGTGTGTTGATTCTTCATAACCCAGCACTTCTATATTTAAATGAAGAAATCATGAAATCCACCTAGTCAGCAGCGGAAAAAAAGAGCTTCCTCTCCAAACCGCCCACACTGCTTTCAGCCTTGTTGTGACTTGTTTGTCTGCCGTTGGAGGATTTCGGCTTCTTCCAGAACAATTGCACTTCAAAACCCTCAGCTCCAGAGGACGGGAGCTGGTTACACAGCAACAGGGCTCAACAACAGAAACATACAAGTGGAGCCTCTGAGACAGAAACTGCCTCTGCCACCACCTCTTTCTGTATGCATGTCAGGTGCATGCATGCTATTGTTGCTTTCATCACTGGTGTGTGTTGTCATGTGCAGCTGTTTGCTCTCCAGTTAGGGTACTGTGTAGTGAGTTAGTGGAGTTAAGGCAGTGTGGAGCTTCTCTCTGATTTATTCTTAACATCTGTCTTTGGCAGGTGTGTGGAACCACAAGGTCCACACTCTGAGCCTGTGATGTAGCTATGATTGTGTTTGGTGTGTGTCTGTGTATGTGTGTGTGCGTGTGCATTTGAGCAAAACAACAGAGGGCCTTCCTCCACCCCCCTCCACAGGATGAGTCATATTTGAGCCCTGTGTAATCCAAGCCTGTGTTTCATGTGTGTGAACAGACAGACCCTGAGCAGTGGTCTTGGTCCCGACTCCCTCTGGGGCAGTGAGTGGGTGAGACACGGCTATCAACAACAGGCCCAGGCAGCTTCGGTTTCAGTCTCACCACACAAGGAATCTGCTCGTCGTGACATAGAGGCAGACACACACACACACACACACACAACAAACACAGCCATACACGTAGAGCCAAAGCTATTCTTCTTTCCCCTCCTTAGCTCCACCTTAAATAATATCAGGTAACAAAAGGGGGCTTCGTGATTGGTTCAACTGTGTTAGGATCCAGAGGATGGGCTAGTGGATGTAGTTTCGCATGAAAAGATAGTGTGACACAGCGGTGGCGCTCAGTCTAACACTGTGTGTGTGTGTTGTTTGTGTGTGTTTGTGTGTGTATTTATGGTCATGTGTCTATCCACCTGTGAGAGTGTGATTGCAGTGCAGTGATGTCAAGGCTGGGATTGACACAGTCAACAATGGAGGCTCAAATATTTTGA